>JAYGXS010000006.1:19597196-19608889 GCA_036362985.1 Ligula intestinalis | reverse complement strand
TGAAGGCCACATCCATGTGTATTTACTCTTTCACTTGCTCCTGCGGAGCAAGATACATAGGCCGAACAACGAGGCGCCTGGAAAAGAGGGTACGTATGCCTATACCGGCCTGGTTAAATAAAGGTGAAACTAGATCGATTTCGAGTTCTATTCTCGCACATCTCGTCGATGCGAATCATCGAGTCTATACTAACAAGGCCTTTCAGGTTGTCTACCGGACACCAGCCAACTTTTCCAAGGGCCTACGCCAAAGGGTGCTTGCAACAGCCGAAGCAGTAGCTATAAGGCTAGAGAATCCGGTGCTGCGTTGTCAGAAGAAACTGACCGAAGCCCTTTCACTTCTGTGGCCGACCCCGACGACAGGTGACGATCGCACTTTGCCCCCACGCCCCAGTGACAGTCGTTCGCTGTGCCAAATAGCAGCAATTATTCCCCCATGCATCTGCCATCTGATCAACCCCACAACCTAACCCAATTACCCTCCCTACCCCTCCTCCCCTTCCCGGACGCACAAACCTCTAAACGCCGACCTCGCCATGCGGGCGACGCGTAAACGATGAATTGTAATTAGACTACACTATTTAACCCTGTCCATCTGTATAGTTTTAATTACCTTGCAAATGTTCTGGACTGACGATGATTTGCTGAAAACATATGTTTGCCAATCTTGACTTCTCAACTTAAGGATGCCAATTTTTTCCAAAGTGAAGATGGAACCGGTATTGAGGGTGTTCTTGATCATTAGAGACAGAAAGTCTTGCCCATTAACCCTCTGTGGATAGTTCTGGTGGTGTGTGGAGGCAGATTTTTCCATTTTACTACAAATTAGGCCATCATCCGCATCGCCTGCCATCTCTCAGATTATTTTTTCTTATCAATATATCTAATACAGTCCTTAAGGTGTCAAAGCTGATTGCCCAGATTAGTCACCGATGTGTACGGCACTTTTATTTGGTGTTTCTACAATTTTCATTCAACGAGTTCAGACACATTGATAGCATAACGAAGGATCCGCCAATTTTTTGCTTTGCTCACCTTATTATAATTATTTTCTTCCTTTTCTTTCAAATCTCGCTGGATTAGGCATCAGAGTACAACATCTTTAGAGTACTAATTAGTTGGAAAATAAAGCAAACAGTTTGTAGATCTTGACGATTTAGCTTCCTTTCGACAAGGGAATGTGTTTTTTTTCCGATGCAACAGACTACGGACGGCAAGCCGCTTGAGCTGCGGCGTCCTAAGCGAGGAAATACTTAGACGCATATTTGATTGCGGTAAACGGATGTGAGTCATGTTCCGAAAGTTTCGCTATACACAAAGACCAAAACTATGAATTTTTTTTCACTTCTTTCGCAAGTTTGAACTTTATTCACGCAATGGTTGACATAATGATGCTGAACGATTCCAGTTGTTTTTTTATTGATGACAAGGAAAGTGTCGTCGACATATCGTACCATAACCAAGAGTTAATTCACGGAAAAGCTGTAAATTCTAGTTTCTATGCTCTCAGTTGGCAAACTATGCCAGATATACGTGATTCCGCTGCATTTCCTCTTATTTGTTTATAGTTTTCATGGTCAAGCGAAAGGTTGGTTTATAGAGGACGGTTTGCCAGTTCGTGAATCGGGAAAGTCCGAGTCACATGAACTTAGGAGCTTGGATTTGCATTGTCTTACTATACCGCATAGTCTGCAAGTAAGTAAAAGAAAAGTGTACAAGGATATCATTTTCTCATCGGCGGAAATAATAATTCCTTTCAATTTCGTTGGAAGCTAAATAGATTCCTAAATCCCAATTCCTTGTAGATGGATTTATTTGAAGGAATAACCACTAAGAAACCGTGTGATTAGTTGCACCGAGTAATGTTACTAAAGTTCAGAATGAGACTCAAGGTTTATGAACTTTGCGCAATCCATCGATATTTGCGATGGGTGGTTCACATTGTCACAGTGTTTTTGCAATATATCCTTGTCAGTTATGTTAGCACTTTCGAAGTATATGAAATCTGTGCCTCAGTAGGGCCCAAGGAATGAGGTTTATATATTAAGCTATCTTCAAAAGACAAGACAGTAGCTCATGTACTGTGAGCCTCCTATATCGGTAGAAAAAATGGGAAAATTTTTGCTCGTTCTTTGATTATCAAGTGCTTTCTATTCTTGATGTGATTTTTTATAAAAGATTCCATTCAAATAAGGCCTACCTAGCATAGTTAAAAATCGTGAACTTTTATTCTTCTGTGAATTTTACTGCTGAAAGGATGGACGTTAAGTTGGCAAGGAAGTCCAAGTTATTTGATGCAGAATAATTTTAATTCCTTCCTAAATCAAATCCCCTCCGTTGTTGTAGGAGCTACCGAAGACAGATTTATGACCTTTGCTAAAGACTAGTGATTGGTATAAGCTATCTGACAAACGGTAATCCATTTTTGTCTGTTACTTTCCTCCGCATTGTTTCATTCAATATTTCATACTTGACCGACGTATTTGTCTATAAATTAAATTAATCGCAAGAGAAGATGATCACGGTAAATTTACATGCATATATTGCCCCTTAGGAAATTGCAATTTTATATGTTATTAATGGGCAGTTTTACTGAAATCAAATATAAGTGAAATAATTTTGGAAAGGAAAAATGCTTAAAAGCCTTTAGACAAAGAAACCTATGAACAAAATCCCTGCTGGTTAACATAAGCAGGGAAGTGTTTGGATAGGCAGAAATTCTACCTTTGGAGAAGTTGAAAGTAGGTTTTGACTATAGAGGCCCCATTGACGTGGCCGTTACTGGAACTCTCAGCCAATTGTGCACTATTAATTTTCTTAACACATGACTTGATTTCGTCCTTTTTAATATTCTTTTGTCTGGAGTGGCCTTCTGCCCACGTTCTTTAACTATATGTACTTAAGCTTTTGACAATTTGTTAATTCTCCATTTTTCACGCCGCCGGTGGTAATTGGGTTTCCCTATGATTGCCGGCCAGCCAAGCAATTGATCCACTGCAAACTGCCGATGGGCTTAAGGTAGCTGAAATAATCGACATAGTTTTGAGCCAATGTTTCTTACCACAAAGGTATTTTTGGACTCAAATGCTTGGTCACTTATTTTGAACGCGCCATCGCCAACGTGTGTGCACACGAATAGAGTAGCTTCGTTGTCCGAAAAACAGCAGTCAGATTACGTTGTCCCGAATGGCTTCACGAATGTGAATTTTATGTCATATATGCAACTGTTACTATCAATAATTGTGAAACCTCAGACATCATATTATCCATAAAAAAGGAAGAAGTGGTTTACAAAATTTTAATTTCCTAAAATGAATCCTGCGGCAATTCATATGTTAGCCTTGAACCGATAAGCCAAAATGAAAGTGTTTACGAAAAAGGTTTGTTTGAAATAATATATATTAGTTCAAATATCAGTGGCGTTTTAATATACTATAAATACCCCGATTATTTATAAATACACGAAAGTTCATAATGAGTCGATATTTCCGCGTTGTTTCTGTTTTTCGCAGTAGGTTCAATAGTAATGATATTCAATAATGTATTTAAGGTGCCCTTCCTCGGCGATCCGTTTCCGTCGCTATTGGTGGCTTGGGGATTGGTAGTCTTCTTTACGCATCTTCGATATCGACTAAAAAGCAGTACGCAAATTTCCCTCTTCTAAATTTCATTAACGGCTGTGCAATGAGTGTTAAATGTGCCTCGAAAAAGCAAGAGCCACAAGACTTGGTAGTTGCTGAGGACAAAGTTCATGGACTTTTTGTAATCCTTCATCTGGATCGGAAAGCCAACCGATATCAATGTGTCAAGGCTCTTGAAAAACTCAAAGTAAGTTAGTTCTTTATAGATCTTTAGTCCAGCATAAATGTAATTTATCTTATCAATTTTTCTTATGAGCTGTATTATGATATTAATTGAGGTCTTCAATGCATTAGAAAATTTCTTGTTGACAGTCCGCCGTAGCCCCCCTCCGATCCCAGGGATATAAGGGACTGGTGTAAGCAGGTAAAAGAACTGTATAGCACATCCCAGGTTAGTTACTGATATGAAAAAAATGTCAAATTTTCTGAGATTATACAAAGAGCTCTTTCAACTATTGTGTATTTTATGTTGTCTTGAACAATGATGCTCCGTGTTCAAGATGCGATAATAAAATTCAGATTATTGCATGCACTTCTGTGATTGTCCCAGTGGTTGGTGCAATAATCTTGACCCGACATCAAACCCAATATTTTAACGCTGTTGCCTTTCAAAAGCCTACAGATAAAGGAGTTGTGCAGACAGAAAGAATGAAAATAACTATCAAACAAATACAAGACTCTGTGTGTCAAAGTAATTTTGTCCACGACTTTCCGAATGTCGTTGGATTTGCTAAGCTATATAGGGAACTCAATTCAAGTTATTGTGAGCCATTGTTCGTACCTCTTTTTGCCAGGAACTTAACCTAGATGACTGCGAGCGTCACATTGCTTTGGGGTTCTCGCTCGGAACCTGCCAGCAGCTCTGTTTGCTAACGTAAATTTCCCTCAGAAGATAAACGAGACAAATATAACACAATAAATCCATTTTTAGTATCCTTTCACATGATTAACTCTTTCTACACTCATTCCCATAAACCTCCTTCTTTCAATTCCTCTCTATTTATGGCAAAACAGTATGCTGCGAGCTAGAGGGCCATATTGGGAATGGCACTCAGCCTACCTGACGGAGATTATTCCTGTGCATATGTTGCCTGGGCAGCCACCTATGCCACATTTAAGCAAGAACATGCCCTTGCATTCTCTTTGTGGCAAACCTTGCTGGTATGCGTATGGCGCCATTATATTTTTCAATATTCTCACCTATACAAGTAAAACTTCTTCGCCGAGTGGCTCAGTATTAAACCTTTAATCGCTCCCATTTATAGTGTAACTCATGTTTTTGCACGAAACTGAATGGTTTCGCTTAAATTCTAGTCGGACTAAATAAAACTTTCATATCAAACCCTATAGTTATCAAAATGTGTTCGCCCACTGGGCTTAACACTAATCTTGTTTATGAATTGGATTGATGTTAGAACACATTCAGGACTGCAAGTAGAATCCGTATGGTCATCTTGTAAAGTAAAAATTCCTACTGAAGACCTGCGCATTCAACCTATTTTAGTTTCTGATTATGCACGTAGTTGCGAGTGCTTAATCCTTAGATAATATGCCATCCAATCGCTTACTTCAGAGTACTTTCGAAGAAGATAGTTTAAGCAAAAGATAACAAAGGCCATACTAGAAATCAAAAGCAGAATATGGCATGAGATTGTGAGTTTTGAGCAGATCTTCACAGGAATATGTTTTGCTTGTTTTATCTTTTGGCCCAGTATACGCCTATGCGTAGGTAACCGCAAGTGAGCTTATATGCACAAGTTCTATACCCTTTAACCTCTCTTGGCATTTCGAACTTACCGATTTAAAAAAAAAATTCTGATAACTTTAAATGTAGGAATCCTAACTGTCCTTAGTAAAAGACAAGACGGTTTGTTTGCTGACGCAGTGACTTATGTTATTCTGGTTACTTCGTTCGCTTGTTGTTACTTTAAGTACTGGGTATTGAAACTAATATTTTATTATCTTAAGCCGTTTCGTATTGCAATTAGCTGTTCTTGAAGTAAACAAATTGTTTTCGACATGACACCATGTAGGTCACAACACCCTGTAGACAACATAGTTAGATTTTGACTCATTTTCAGAGACTGTTTCCACCGAATCCTCTAACAGGGCAAGATAAGTACCAATTTACTCAATGCGAGCTATGCTGCAGAGCATGCGAATCATTTAACGACGCCCGTAGTTACCAGGAAACCCGCACAACTAGCAAACGCGTACACAACGCGACGCAAACAAATTCTGCTGCTGGGGTATCACCGCTACATATGCTAGACTGCCGAAAATGTTACTTATGTGGATTAGGAGCTCCAAAAAGAGCGCTTCTGTCAGTATCACCTCTTGGCACTTCATTACGCGTCACTATTGGATGGTCTGGAGAACCTGAAGCCAAAAATCGAAAGGCAAAATAGAAGTACTATCGTGCAATCCTTATAGCTCGCTAAATACCACTCATGTGACTCCGCGTATTGTTGAACTCAGCAGATAGGCATGGCATATCGCATGGACATACTGCCAGATGGATTGCTGAGCTCTGCCTCGAACTTTGGCTGCATTTATACCTGAAGTTGAAGTTTGACCACCTGGTGCCATCTTATAAGCCCGAAATGACGGCTTTACTATCGTTAGGGGGTTTGGCAGTTTTATTTACTTCTGAAAATTGACCGTGAAAAATCTGGCGGCCTCGGTGGAAGTCGAACCTTCATAGCAGGGAAGGCTTTTGCACAGCCAATGCACTACCATTGAGCTACACCACTCACCGTGCGCCGTGAATATAATCCGTTATGTTTGTCAATAGGGCATAACGATAACCGACGGCTCATGGCTAAATGACAGCCTGGATTAGTTCTGTGCCTGGAATTCCAGTCGCGCGATCTGAAAGTAATGCCCCAATAATTTGGGTGGAGATACCAGGCATCCAACTCAGCAACTGCAGGATGTCTTGCGCACTTTTGCTGGGATGAACCACACACTAACCGAAAGGCTTTGTTGCGGCACTCCTTGCAGGTTCGCCATGGAGTAGCTAGACAGCAAAAAGCAAGTTTCAGGCACCAATTAAGTTCTCTTTGCATGGTTTTTGGTGGCTCTGCTGTCAGCCTGTGCATGAACGCGCAGTTTACAGCGGGCGTCACGTGAATTCAGTGCGTGACAGACAGCCACACAAGCGTCGATTTCGTTGCCGATTCTATCTCTGACGATGGCCTCCCGCAAAAGTTCGAAAGCTCAGGCTAATAAAAATGCGATTCCGGTGGTCGACACGGCTTCTTCTTCGCAGTCTTTACGCAGGCGTAAATTTTAGAGTGACTGTCTGCCTGAGCAGGAAGCTGTCGAACCCTCTTTCTGCCTTCGGCTGTTTAACTTACCAACAGTCCCTTTCAAGTCCTCAATGACGTGTTTTAGGCTGTCACGTTGCGTTAAAAGCCATGAAGGCTGGAAGGTTGCCAGCTGTTGGGATGAATCGAACTGCGTGGTAAGTCTAGTGTTTGTTTGTGTGGAGTGTCTGACTGGTCGACTGAGAGCCAGGTTTCAATGGCTTATCATTAATGTGGTCTTTATCATGCTAGTATTCCGTGCAATCTGAGACACTTGTGGCGGCACCGAGCCGATCGCCTGCACCCGGATTGGTCATGACACCTGGTCTAGATGGGGGAGAGTGCGGTAAATACCGCGCAAGCCTGCCATTACTTAACACAAATTCACGCGCATATCACGGTCCCTTTAGTATTCTGCTGTGGAGCACATGGTGGACTTTGTCGAAACCGACGATCGAATTTTTACTACAGTTAAAGCTGCTCATGTTGGGTTCTGCTGAGTAACCTAGTGTGCGCTAAGAAGGCTGGTGTCATTTGCTGCTGCTAGTAGTTTTCAGCTTTAATTTATTTTCTGGACGCAATTCGATTTGCCTTACTCTTGTTTCCTTTTTAAGGCCCACGTTGATCGCATTTCGCCAGCCGACATCCGTGACGAGGATAATGAGATCATCATGGCCATCGGATTCAGCCCAGCCGTCCTTAAAGACGTCTATCCTGACGCCGCCAAGAGGGGTGTCGAACCTTTTGAGTACAAAGCACGCACCTTTGGTGGTGGCACCATGCCGGCAACCGGTAGGTCTTATATAGATGGCTGCTTTTTTCTCTCTCTCTCTCCTGCGACTCTGTCCCGCGATAAACCTTTCTGAGGTCAACCTCAGTCTCTCATTCCTCGAATGACCTTTGCCATCCTCGACTTATCTGATGAAGTACTGCCGCCTGGAGGCACGGTTGGTTGCCGGTGTCACTCCCTCTATTTCTCTATCTCCTTCAATCCATTCTTCAATTTCAAATGATAGCTTGGACTGCATGAGGCTACAGGCATCTGCATTGGCGACGACGGTACATCTAGACCATATGTGCAAGTCTCGTTAACGTCCATAATTGCCCTCCGTACGACTGTGAGCATGTTTGACCTAGCCGGCCATTATTCGGTGCTAAAGATTACAAAATCTCCACGTGTGGTGATCCGCGGCAACCGAACAGGACAAATTAAACCTATTCTGGAAGAAGGCAGACAGCATTGCTTGCCAAGACAAGGGACACTGGAATGGCCATTTCTGTCTCATTAGTTGCCATCAGCCATTGGTTATGGCCTTTGACTCTGATTAAAAAGGTCGCGAATTCGAGGCTCGGGTGGAGACCACTTATCAAGAAGGGAAAGACGGGTTTTCCGTTAGCCTAGGTACTTGCTACCTGGCGCGTCCAAAGGTGGCACAAAGTGGAACTGTTTTAAGTTAAAGCCTCGGTGGAACTTCCGCTCATGTGCTCTGTCTTCCAGCCCTTCCCCGCTCCCCTTTCCGCCCAAAATACATAAATACAGGCTAACCTCAGGAAATCTGGTCGCCTGGTTTTTTAAATCTGTGTTAGCTGTATAGTATCGGTCCTTGCAACCTTTGACACTGTCCGAAATATTCATGTCCCCTATTTCCTTCTCTCTTTCAGGCGGTGACATCTTGGTCCACGCCACTTGCGCTGAGTACGGAAAACTGTTCGAACTCTCACAGGCCATCTTAGCCGAGGTTCCCAAAAAATATATAGAGAAGACAGAAGAAGTCTACGGTTTCCGCTATCGAAACGGAAGAGATATGAGTGGTTTTATTGATGGTAATGTGCTGACGTAGCGTTAGCGTGCACTTCTACGCCTTCATATATAATGCTGCATATTATCAGTGCCAGTAAATATTCTAACGGAACAGAAAAAGATAGATTGTTTTGTTCCGACTGGTGGAAATACGAAACACCGTGCTGTTCCGAAAGGTAGGGCCTCTAGATCCTTGTAAGTTCTGTCTTTCGTTTCCTGAGGAGTAGCACTGATGTACGGGCGACTGGGAGTCTTTGTTTTTCAGTTGCACAGTTTGGTATTTGGCCCCGTTAGGGAGGCAGGAATTCTAATACGGAAACGGTTGTGAGGCGGGTTTTAGGGTTGAGCAAGACAAACCTGTCAGCTAGTGGTTTTTAGAAACAAACATTGAGAGTTTATATTTTGCCCATTGACCTGTTTATATACACCAATAAATCGCAAGAACAACATACGCGCAATTTGAACCACCAGGAGTACCAGCTGCAAACTGGTAAAAAAGCATGAAAACTCGAGGCTATTAGTTAGCTACTCCAGATGAGAATCACAATAACAGAGCAAAGAAGTAGAATATTTGATTGACCTATGGGCCATTTGTGAGGATCGACTTCAAGTTTACAACGTTGATAGTTCAGTCTTGCCCTAATATCATACCCTTGGCCGAACGTTGACCCAAATGTTAACTTTAGATGGATGCATGATTGGAGATGAACGAGAGGGGTGACGTGAAATTAAGCCTGCTGGGTGAGGGCACATATTTAATTGTAGCTAATGTCCTGGCAAGCCTATAGCGACATCGCAAGTAACCAATAGTCACTGTTGTGTTTGTTCTGTCTTTGCACAGGAACCGAGAACCCAGCCGACCCGGACGAACGACATGAAGTTGCCGTGAGCAAGGCTACCGGCGGCAGCTATGTTGTCACGCAGAGGTGGCTCCACAACTTTGACGTGATCACAAAACAGCCTGGTATGTGCATTAAAATTCCCTCCCTCCCCTTCTCCCTTCGTATTTTTGACCTGGGCTGAAACTGTGCTGTTTGTCCAAAATACGTTACTGAATCCACTACCTCAAGCGGTGAGAAGATATTAGCTGCAAATCTAGGTGTTTGCCTCGATATAAAGATATGGACTTGTATCTTGATATTCTCTCGAGGATTCCGCGTATACGCATACCACCAACGTTATTGTCAAATTTCCTACAACAGCAACAACAACTACTACTGCTGTTGTCTCTTTGGCCTCTAGTGCAATTTTACTACTGCCAATATGACGAAAGATATGACGGATTGACTACTACTGTTGTTTTGGATTCCCGACGGAATCCGAAACGTCAGGAAAATAAAGTCCTTGTTCCAGTGATCGCATCTTCTTCTTCGGAGATGCATTATCCTGGAAATTTGGAGAAGTGTTAACTATGTTCTTCTTGTGATTTGTTCCATAACATTAAAATCACCGAGGTCAATTATCGTCCTCTAGAGTGTCTAATTTGCAGTCAGCCAGTCGCACCTCAGTTCTGGCTGACCTTGATCGAGCCCTATTCAATGCATACTGCTTGCACCCACATGGATTGACTCCCATGCCGTGTGGTTATTTTTTTTATCTTGGCCGTTTGAAGTCGTTATTCGTTGCGGTGCACAATCACTTCTAATAGAAGCATCACTTTCGATAGGCCAGGATTACTGTTAATTCTTGATGGCGCTAAATGCGGCTGCCGCCTGTGAGACCATACTTACGGAGAAAGTCAAGCAGAAGCTCTGGACGGTAGCAACAACCTCAGACTATGGACTCTTCAGAAACAAAAAAAGCCCCTTACCGCGTAGAAAGTGACCGCTTTTTTGTCCGAGATGAACTGCTACATTTCATGGTACCGTGCTGCTCACATTATGACTACTTCGTCTTGGCTACTTATTTTTATATCATTGCAGATTAATTTTTATTCTTTTATCTTTGTTATTTAGACATATTGTTGAGTGATATTTTACATCGTTTCTTATTCTCTATTACCGCTTAACTTATTGCGGGAACACAAGTAAAAAACTGCTGTGCATTCAACCAAAACACCAAATGCAGAAACCGATATCTACTCAGGTTTATCTAAGACTTAAACTGCACTAAACACTAAGCTATAACCTAAACTGTCAAATAGACTGGAAAACTAAACCGGTAACTGTAAAATAAGCTGATATCAAAACTGTAAACTAAACTTTAAACTAACATTAACTTGGAAAATGAAATGTAAACTAAACGGGAAAACTAAACTTTGAACTATAAAATAAAATAACCGTAAACGGTAAACTAAACAAAAGCTGCACTTTTTATTATAAACTTAACTGAAAACAAAACTATAAACTAACCTGAAAGGCCTATCCTTCCCTCAATAAAAAGGAACTGAAATGAACCTCAACTGTTGAAGTAGATTATAAATTACGGTAAAATCTGTATGTTATATATTACTAAATAAAAATAGAGTAAACAAAACAATCTACAATGCTATTATATTAAAGAAATGTGTGAGAAATATGAACAGGCCAATAAGCGAACCGCACGGTAGCGTACGTCGCTGTTTTTTGTCGTACGTGGGTCATCCTCATGGTTCTCATCAAGCTGCGCATGAACTGAACTACTTGTGAAAATTTCTTCGGGACGACGGTTGTTTAATTGGACAGAAGGTACACGCTGAGTGTTTCTCTCCCTTCTGTTTTGCAGACAAAACGATGGAGGGCTGGATTGGTCGCACCAAGGAGGACAGCATAGAGATAAAGCCCATTGCCCTTGGCTCTCATGTGGGTCGCATGACGCATGGTAAGGCAATCTTCCCGCCCCCCCCCCCCCACCCCTCTACATGCCCCTTGCGCAATCACATCTTCAGTTTTTTTTAATTTTTTAAAATATTCTGATATCTCTGAATATGAATTGGCGAACATACGTTTGTTTTCGATAAATTCT
>JAYGXS010000006.1:19471408-19596796 GCA_036362985.1 Ligula intestinalis | reverse complement strand
TTTGTCAGCCACTGCGCTTGAATCTGTTGTAAATGTGGCCAAAACTGCGATATCACCGTCTACGTTACGCCTTGTAAGACCCCCCAGGGAAGAACAGAACAAGAAGAGCGCAAAAGTAGAAGTCTTAGAGCAGACCTAGTACAGCACACTTAAGACAAACGAACGCGTGTACAAGCCATGTCCAATCGGACCAATCAGTTTGTGGGTTCAAGTAAAGGAGCGACTTCATTAGCTTTGCGACTCATGCAGTTGGCATGTAAGAGTCTTGAGCCTGGGCATAGCTACGCGTGGCATCACGTGCATTTTGTTTGGACGGACCGGTCATTTTTCGTGCGAACGACGCGCCAGGTTGGCGTGCACTCGCACTAAAGCCGGACCCTAACAGCGTCCACCTATAATTTTGACGTTGTCCTGCTGTTGGATTGATGAGGGAGCAGAGAGTGCGCGGTAGATACCGTGCGAGTATGCTTCCACTCGGCAGCTCAACTGTCGATCCCGGCGACGGCGTTCAGCGCATGGAAGTCAGGGACAGTGACTCACTCGTGGATTAATGTTAATATACTTATGCTGCGTCTACCGCAATTTATCTCACCCGCCTGTATCCGGTGCGGTGACCAAGTCAAGAATACTGCAGGCGGGGTCGGGCGTAGATGGTAGGTGCGCCGGGAGCCGGCACGCCCCTGTTTTCCATCTCTTATGTAGGAGCACAGTCCGAATAACATCTGTCACGTTCCAATCTAGCCCAAGCGTTGGTCTGGTGCATCTACCACGTGGTACCTTTAGGGGGCCATCTCCAGATTAACTACAGATACTGGTACTGCCCGCATTCGGTTGGTGTATGGGCAGGGGGGGGGGCTGAAAGATACCTCGTAGTTTTTTACAACTGCTCTGTGGACAACGGTCTTCAGAGGGTCTTACGTACCTTGAGGAGATGTGATTGCTGTGACACGAATTCTACTCGCCTGCCGTAGGAGAAAGTAGAAGACTCCTCAAGCCGCAAATTGAAAGACAGTTATGCGGGCCGGGGATTGCTTGAATCAAGTGTTACCGGACCCCAATTCATAAACAGGCGTCATGACCTACCTAGCCCACATTCGGTGCTGAGGCTCGGTTAAACCAAACCAATGGCGGGAACGCACAGGTGAACGCGTCGTGTAAAGTCCGCGACAGAGAATCAAATGGCCGAGTAATCATCGTGCCGACGCCCAGCCCGGGTGATGAAAGTTCAGCAGGTCACAACCCGCGCGGTGGTCACTACGCAGTTAGCGCACAAGTGGGCAACTGTCATGGGTATGCAGTAGCATAGTGGCTGCCTCCTGCAAATACTGCAGCTACTTGTGTGTGCATGAATTACCCGATTTTGTTATTGCAGCTAACGATGGATCCGCGACAGATTTCCAGCTATCAAGCGAACAAAATTCGGCAGGAGTTTCCTTGGTAGTGGTCTTGGATACAACAAGCCGTAGGTTGTTTTCATACGGTAACCGTGAGAAGGGGTTTTTAAAGTACAATGAAGAATTTTGTGAAAATAAGAAAAAAATCGTAAAATTTTGTTAAAATAATTTAATACGGTGGCTATAGGCTGACGGCGTTGGGCGCGTAAATCGAAAAAAGGCGCAAAAGACAAATCGAGATCGAACTGAGCTCGAATCGAGCACGAATCGCTGTCGACAAACTTGGAAATGTGGCGTTTTATTCCGAAAATTTTCCTTTGCCCAAAACCCAGTGGTCATGGATTTTTTGAAGACTTTTTGTAATATTAAGCAGAAACTTCGGGCATTTTACATAAGATATCACTATCACACACTGAACGTAACACTAACCCTAACCTCTGACCCTAATCCTTACCCCTTACCCTAACCCTAATTGTGCTCAAATCGAGCTCGGATCGACCTCGAATCGCTGTCGACAAACCTGGAAATGTGGAGTTTTGTTCCGCCACTACGAAGGAAACTCGCGCCCAAAATTCTTCTCCCTGAGGATCACATCTGTGTCGTCTTACTTACCTCCTGGATGTCGAATTTTCGCTCGTATTAGTCATAAGTACAGTTTAGTCTAAGGGCCACTGAACCGGTCTACAGGGAGGACTGGGATTTTACGACTCACATTTATTCCAACTAGTGGGCTTTAGTTGAGCGTCACTCTTTTCCTTAGCTTGATTTCTCCACAGCAGGGCTGCAACCGTGCGTTTTTTTTTCGATATGATATAATGCAGCTTGATGTATGGTCATGGGCAGACCACCTAGTCAGTGGATTCGCCTGCTCGTAATTGTATTAAATCATACGCAAACAAATCTTGCCCTTAAAGTGATTGACAGGTGGGCTGCCGATGGCTAGATCTATGCTTCTTTGGTTTGGATGTATGACGAAGTGAGGGAAGAATGATAAGTGAGGTCAAGCTCTGGGATAAAGTGAGAGAATTTTTGATGACCTGTGGTGGCCCCAGATCCCACTGCGTTCGACCCCTAACTTTGATTCTGCTGCAACCTTGGACAGGTAGAACTATATTTTAAGCTCGAAATTGGTCATCTGTTCGAATCCCCCTATGAAAATGGATTTGGTTATTACGGGTACGTGTCCCAATTCCAAGGCCTTCCTGAAACCAATCATCTAAAAACCTTGAAAGAATCAAGCATTCGACCTAAGAGTTGTATTTCATTGCTAGCATAGTAGGTGTTCGAGATCCCTCCTTGTAAATGTGGCCATTTACCTACAGTGGCTGGAAGACAATTATCGGATAAAGCTGCTGACGAGGTTACTTTTCAAGAGACTGTGAAATACAGTGGTGGTCCGGCCAGGTAGGAGGCAATGGAACCTATCCCAACATTTATAAGCTAGTGGATAGTATAAGGCGTGAAAGGCCAGATTGTTATGGATGATTTAATAAGAGGTAACAAGCGTAGAATGTAAGTAACATGCAAGTGACGCCCAGACAAGTGCAGTCCAGTCATGAGTGGGCAGGAGTCCAATGTCGCATTCCAGCAAGTAGATCACCGGGTCTGGAGGTCTGCAACCGAACAGTAGATTGTCGGTTCCGGAAGTGACTGAGCGTAAACAACTCCCCCGCATCTTGTGCACTGGTCTCACCTTGAGAAGCGGTTGGCTAGGGAGGCCAGACAAGTCCCGACCTTGAGTGGGCCGGAGTATGTGAGCCGGACAGAGAGTGACCTTGAAAGGCTTGTCCCCGTGGCGTCCGAGGAAAGCATGGCTAAGAATAAGGGGTCGCTACAAGATTATTACCATCTGCTTGGCTAGCCAAAACCGTCTTTGTATCCGCTGCGACAAGTATCTTACGCACAATAGCCTTTTAGTGATTATTGCCTAGGAAATCCTGCCTGGGAAGTCAGCTTGCTTTATCCCTTTTGGTGCACTCCATACGTATACTGGGCGTGGCGGGTCAATCAACTGAAGCTTGTTTAAATGCATGATTCTCGGTGTGCCTGCGTAGCTCAGCTGAGTTAATTAGGTTACTTAAGTCTGCCGAACTTCTCTTATTAGTCAAGATAAGCCAAGCGAGATAACCAAGACATCACGAGATCAGCTGCATACTCCAACCAGAGAAGAACAAAGGCATTGGGTCAAAATTTAGCAATTGATATCGTAACCAACACTAGTTATAGTGTAGCACGTAACAGTTATCGCACAAACGTAAACAAACAGTGACAAAAGCAATTAAAGGAAATATATAACAGATGGGATCAGTATTAAAAGGTGCACAGAAATAAAAGCATGAAAAGGTGTGGATAAGTCAAGTATGGCAAAGGGCTACCACTGGGTCATCCCCTCGCTGTATGATGTTGTCGGAATTCAGACGGGCATAGCTGATAGCCTGCACGTCAATCAAGAGGTCTTCGAGCGCTGATGATTCTCAGGTGACTGGTGGTCGATTCCACTCGTAGAACCCATCACGTTACTTCATCAACGACTGCTATGACGGAGGAGAGGCGTGACGGGATGGTATCGCAGGGGGTTAAGTGAGTCAAACCCAGCATCTGCGATCTTCAGACCATGGCTACTAAGTGCGGAAGAGAAGTCGTTAAAGGTCAGAGTAGTTGTAAGAATGTATTGTTTACACAAAGGAAAGGAGAATTGATAAAGGAAGTCTGAATTGGCGAGCCTTCAACTGGCAGGAGAGCCAGCCGCAGTCCATGTGAGGTCTTAGCAGTAATCCGGCCAGAAGACAGAGGGAGCGCATGCATTGGTTAGATCGGCCTGGAGATTTTGGGCAAGGAAACAGCTTGCGTCGTGAACGCGTGCAAGCTAGCTATTCGTCGCTTGGCTCAAACCACGTGGAAACGGGAACTGTGACTGGCTGATCGAGACGTCGAAAACCGTGTAGGTGAGCCCTTGAGAAAGTGGACTTCGACGTGAGCTAGTGGGCCAGGCACGACCCACTACAATAGGAAACCTGCCGTGGCCCTCCGGATACAGGCAGGCACGTTAACAACAAACTACATTAGCTGCCCTATCACATGAACTCCAACTATTTCTACCAGAAAGTTCCTTTACCTGCAAAGGCAGCCCACGCTGCGTTTCAACCAAAGTCTTACAGCAGTAAAGGAGCTATCGTTTGTAAAAAGATGACAGATTGCGATTTTTCAGCAAAATAAATACTACTGTTTTTAGAAAAGCGAAAAGTTTTGAAAAAGCGAAGATGGGAACTTACTAGGTAAACTTAAATTTTAAATGTAGCGAAAGCCTGGTCAAGCAAAAATCGAATGAATTAAGCAGCACAAGTAGACTTACGTTTGAAAGTAATCTTTTGTGAAAGTTTCGGGTGTATCTGATTCCATATTAAGCGCAATATAAAGTGTGGCTGTTACCAATCAACCCGGAATTCCAGTATGTATTCCAACATCATTTCGCAAGAATCTTCAATTGGTTCTTCGCTTCATACATTCCTTGAGATAGGTCAGACTAAGACAACCAGATTTTCGCTTGATTGCGCTAACTTGGACGTCACCGTAGTAAGCTATTTCGGAAGTGAACATGTGAAGATGCCGGTCAGTGACTTACAAAATTAAAATGGAGTAGTTATTCTGTCGCATTTGATGTTTGATGTTCGATTAAGACAAGGTTCAGATCGTTCTTGAAATAATGGAGAACACATGAAGACTTTCAGTGTTTTCAGTCGATTATGCGTAAGTATGGATTTTGCTCGCGTGTTTACCAAAACATTCAAGATATGATATTTTGTAAAAGCATTTGCCTACATTGTGAGCTTTTATCATTCTTTCTTATAAAGTATAACACACATAAACCATACGTTTCGATACGCAGCGCTTAAAAGCATAGACTATTCCTTGCTTATCAAGAAATATTCGCTTCTCACCGTTCATGGGTTAGGCAAGCTACTGTGCAGCAATGCAGACTACCACAATCTCGTATGTTCCCGCAGGTTTTTGGTCCACAGTGCGTGGATAATCATCATAAAGGTATTTTAGAAGAGCGTCCTTCCCAAAACGGCTGAGGTTTACACGAGTGGTTTAAAGGAGCTATTCAAATCTGCCAAACTCCTTACTAATTAATTGTCTGGGTGGTCTTTTGGTGGATTCTAGATTAATTGCTAAGACTATTCTGCTTGGGCAGCCAATTTCCTTTATCAGACTTTTTGAATTCTATGGGTTGCACTAGACTGGGTTGGTGAGTTGACGCAAGTTTTGTTAAAATCAGAGTTCTCGGTGCGGCCTCGTAGTTCAGTTGGCTAGAGCACTTACCATAGTAAAGCCGTTTCTTACTGGCGTCAGTTTCTATCCTACCGAGGCCATCGAGTTTTCCACAAATAGCCCAAATGAATTATTAGTTGTAATCAACCAGGCGTAGGCAGAGACGGGTGCTGTGGCACCCAAAACTCGAACCCGCAACCTGCTGGCTAGAAATCCAACGCTCTAACCCCTGCGACGCGGACTCGTTGGTTCGCCGGTTTTGATCTGGACTATACGCAATGGTCGATAGGCGCGCACCGATTGGATTCAGGACTCACTCGCCGCATCGTACCTTGAGCTCTCCCAGCAGCCGTACAGTGGTTAATGATCTAGGCAGAATAACAGTACCATTAGCCAACAGGTGACGTGCTCCTGCCTCGGGCGCCGCCACACCTGGGACTGAGTATGGCTAGCTGATGATTGCTAATGAGCCATAAAAAATATATGCCGGCAGAAATACATTACCGACAAAGGTAAAAGGAAACATGAATGGCCATTTCTGGCTTGCAGTGCATGCGGACGGTAAAGGAGGCAATAGTCACATCTGAACTGTGCCGTGTGTGCAGCAAAAGGCGTTGTTAATTGCCAACTGGGAACAGTCCAACCAGCTTCATGCAGGCCGTGGGGAAAAGAAACCTTTTTTCCCCTCAGAATCCACTTTTATGCACCAGAACACGAAAGGTGTTTACCCGCAGAGAGATGCGTGTTCGTGTTCCGGTGTTTTAACACACGTGAATAGCTGGCGTTACGTGGCTGATGCGGTTAGGTGTATCCGTGTAGAAGCGCCAGTCAGATGGCATAGCGACCGTATGCTATAAATACTCCAACTTCCTGGGCTCATGATCGTACACTTTATGGTTACCTCCGGCTTGCATGCAACTCCATCTCTATAAGGAAACCAAAACCCTATTTTCAGGACAAGCCACATCTGCATTTGTCTATAGTGCAGTTGCAGAGAAAGCAAATACGCCGGAAAAACTAAAATACTTCTCAAGACGTGAACTGCGGAGCACGCGGCAGCAATGCGGATGCCAATTCTCAAGTCGCGGCTCATTCGATAAGACCCAGCCACACATTTGAATTTGCTGAGGCCAAAAGTCTCGCGCGAGGTGGCAATCTTGTTAAGCGCGAACTGCTTGAATCATGGCTTACGGGGCCCAGTTTATAAACAATTGCAACGACCTGTCTAACCCATATTAGTTGTTGAGGATCGGTTGGACCAAAACAGTTCGGGGAATGCACAAATTAACGCGTTTTCTAACGTCAGCGTCAGGCTGCCAGTTGACCGAGCAATCATAACGCCCAAATCCAGTATGGTTGATGACATTTTAGCAGGTTACGACCCGCACGCCAGCCATCAAGCAATTAGCGCACAAGTGGGCAGTCATCCTCGATAGGGAGGGGAGTTGTTTATTATCCTAAACGCGCAGTAACATAATGACTTTACCTATCAATGCTGCACCTCCCTTTGGATGCATTACCCGTTTCTACTGCTGTCTCTGATGATGGATCAGCGAGGGAATTCAAAACATCGAGCGTATAAAGCTCTTGTCCCGGTGACCGCGTCTGCTTCTTCTCACCTCTCCTTCCCTGACCTTTTTCTGTGGCGTGCATGATGCTGGTTGGCCTGACAAAGGTTGACATTTTACAACACCGCGGACATTCTGGTGTGGCTGGTCAGTACTGACAGCGGATGCGATACCAGCTCCAGTTTGAGCATAACTTTTGACGCCATTCTAGTCGGTGTCATGGGGGCCGTATTTTCTTCCATCGCCGCGGGCACTTATCTACCAGAAACCGTAATGTCCTTTACAATTGGCTCCTGGCTAACATTGATGTGGAGTTAATCCATTGATATCCTGTCCAGCGTCTTATTTTGCACATCCCTTTCAATTGTGTGTGTAACTCGAGTGAGTAATGAGCAGGATCGTTTAAAGTTTTCGTCCTTAATCTGACAGTGAACAGCTACTCGTGAGCTACAAAATAGAAGCCGAAGCTAGGGCAAGTAGTTTTATTAATTAGGCAATCGCATTTGAAGACAGAAACTGAAGCAAACAACTTCGACAACTTCCAGAAGGGCATTTCATGGAGATTAATCTTCCCAGCCCACAGCAGTGTGTGTGGCGCGGAGCGACCGACGTCATTTTGACACGCAGGTAGCAAGGACTAGCGGCTTTGCGGTTTCCTAAAAATCGAATGAATGGTAAGAGCCAGTAAGGATGAACCCGCTATTTGCGGGAAAAAGAACTTTTAAATGTCAACTCACTGCGACAGGTTATGCATTGCAGTAGTAGTAGAAGTAATAATAGTAGTAGTGGTAGTAGTATTAGTGAAACTTGTATTCCAGGTGGTATTTCAGAAGGAAAAAGGGCATCCGCCGGAAGAGGTTTATTTTCTGTCAGACCTTCCGGAGAATTATCTGGTCTATCCATCTTCAGAAGGTGAATAGTCTGGCTCCCGGCCCTCACTACATGCCGCTCGTTTCTTCCGCGCGTGCGTAAGCTGCCAGTCTAGATTGAGCCCGTTTGTATAGCTCGCGTCTCTCTGTCGACTCCCGCGTTGTCACTGTCTGTAACTGGGGGACGTGAGTGCTTTTTCTCACCCACCTTTACGTTGGTCATCTGTGTTGTGTCGGCCTCTATCTCGCTATGACCTGTTTAATGGACACGCACATTGACCGTAGAGCTCTTTGGTAGTCCGGATTGTTCCACGCCTTGACTGTCCCCTGATAAGAATGTTCTCAATAATACACGGGGCAGGCAAATCTATGTGGCGGTTTACCAAAAAGTCGGTCGACATCCAGACTTCTTTAATCTGTCTTATTGTGTGATCATCACATCGACCCACAATGTCAACGGCGTCAAAGTTAAAGAAGTGCCCAACTGAAGATGGATGGACGAGACAATTATCCGAAACGCCAGATACAAAGTAAACCTCTACGGTGAACGCCCATTCTCTTCCAGGTTAAGCATAATTAGGATGGGAGCGTTCAAGTGAACTCGACCTTGATTATATTTTTGTGGCTGATCTTAATAGAGTTCTAGTTGTCCGATAGGGCCTCGCAGCGCCGTGCGAATTATAACTTTCGTTGCTATCCCTTACAATATTGCCTTTATAAATAACGAATAAAAGACACAGAGATGGGAGAATGGATTTTATTTTGGACATAGCGGCCGGAAGTTTAAGTGAATATTGTTCTTGTTCCATTGATCGTGCTCCTCCCATTCCCCTAAATTCAAATCACCTGCAGAGCCCATGTCCGCATATAGACAATGCTAATTGGCCAGTCTCCAGGTGCCATGTGACCTTGTGACAAGGTGGGTGACCTTGACGGGGTGTAGACGGGCTAACCCGACTGCTAGGGCCTTAGGGGGGTGAAATAGTTAAAAAGAGATGGTGTACCGTTTTTTTTCCGACCAGAAGCTAAACAACAAACCTCAGTGACGGACTCAAGCGCTGAAGAAAGAGATAAATAAATGACGGAAATTGTTTAGAAAGTATATAGCAGATAGAAATCCGGTAACCCTAAATGCATACAAAACGCAGAGGAACCTCGTGAAGCGACTTATCTTCAAAGCGCGCAAAGACTTTGAAAAAGATTAACTAAACCGGGCATTTACAAATCCGAAGCTATTTTATGGCTACTTAAGAAAGACCACACGAAACCGGGACCCAGTTCCCCTTCTGAAGGCAAGCGATGGAACAGAAATGAGTGAGGATGGAGCAAATGCTGAGCATTTTTCACAAATGTGTAAATCAAACTTTACGACTGAAATCGGACTCATCCCTCCAAACTATGGCTAAGACGACGGTCCAAAGATTGAAAATGTGGCCTTCGCCGAAGCAACCGATCTTCAGGAGTTAATGACACTAAACGACTCGAAATCATCCGGTCCCGATGACATCCCGCCTAAATTACTGAAAGAACTTGCTGAGGAGCTAGCCAAACTGCTTTCTATGCTTTTCAGTACCTCGTCTAACGCAGGTTGTTTACCCGCCGATTGGAAATCCGCACGGATCACACCGTTGTATCAAGGCGGCAGAAAGGTTTCTGCAAACAGTTATAGACCAATCAGCCTCACTTCGATCTGTTGCAAGATTATGGAAAAAAGTAGTAAAGCGAGAGCTGATGCGTTTATTAGAGCAGCATAACCTTCTATCGGATGCGCAGCATGGGTTCCGCAGAGGCAGGTCCTGCGTGACGAACTTGCTCTATTGTTTAGAACGCTGGAATCGGACAGTTGATGGAGGAAATCCGCTTTATGTAATCTACATCGACTTCAAGAAGGCTTTTGATAGCGTCCCACGTCAACGATTTCTGCACAAACTCAGCCAAATAGGTGTTTGAGGAAATCTTCTGAAGTGGATTTAAAGCTTCTTACTTGGCCGCTCCCAAACTGTCCATATTAGTGACCAGCAGTCGGCAGACGTTGCAATCGAGAGCGGTATCCCCCAAGGCTCTGTCCTTGGCCCTATACTGTTCATGATATACGTCAATGACTCCGTCCGTTAACTGGACTGCGATGTGACTATGTTTGCCGATGACATTAAGATTTGGAACGTCATCAGAATTTTAGCTGACGAAGAACGTTTGCAGATAAACCTAAACGGCCTTCAAACTTGATCTCAAGACTGACTTTTGCCATTTAACGCGAACAAATGCATTATCCTACGAGTTGGCCGACCCAGCTCTCGAAACCCCCTTGGTTTATAGCCTAAATAGCATCCAACTGCAAGAAGTGGACGCGCAGAAGTATTTGGGAGTATGGATCTCTACGCCTCTCAAGCCCTCGCTGCACTGCGCAAAAGTAGCCAAATCTCTGATGTCCGTCCTGTATCTCGTCAAAAGGGCTTTCTGTGTCTTCGATAAAGACTGCTTTGCTAAGGTCTTTGGAACATTTTTGCGGCCTAAGTTGGAGTTCGCAATCCAAGCATGGAAACCCTGGACCCTGAAAGACCTAACTTCCCTCGAGAATGTCCAAAGGCGCGCGCCCAAATAGGTTACCGGTCAAAGCTTTTTACTCTACGAAAGACGTTTAGCTGATCTCGATCTTTTTTCGTTAAGTTACAGACAGCTACGTGGTGATCTGATGCAAGTATTTCGAATAATACGCGGGCAGGACTGTTGTCTTCTACCTGGCTACTTCTTCGAGTTAGCAACAACGACGAACTTAAGAGAACATCTCTTTAAACTACGCATAGCAGGGGCCAGACTAGACACACGCAAATTCTTCTTTGGTAATAGAGTAGTTGCAGCTTGAAATGCTCTCCACGAGGATATTTTTATGTCCCCATCTGTGGATGCATTCAAGAGAAATTTAGATTTGCATACCCAAAATGCCCACTGAAATTAGACATGGCAAGACTGAAATATATAAATATAAGCATACTACTCACTGATTTTCAGTAATATGTTTGTTTAGAATAACAAGAATAGAAAGTGTCGAGTTCACCAAACGTTGTGATCCCAGGCTACGCGGGTTTGAAAAATTTTCCCAATTCAGACATGGAATGCTCTGCCGGCGGAAATTGTCATTTCACCATCTGAGTACAGGTTTACGATTAAGTCAGACCCATCTGTAGGCATGTTTAAGACACGATGAAGTTAGACCAAATAGACACTGAGCACCCGAAAATAAACTGCCAGTTGCCGAAAGCGAATTGAGGCATAATCATAGTATTAAAAACATACTACTCGGTACTTTCAAGTAATATGTTTGTTTAGAAAAGTACCGATTACATTTCTTCTGTCAACTAGTAGGCAGACTCGTTAAACCAACAAGGGTGCACGATGGGCGCATCGCCGACACTCGATGAGGTTCCCGTGATCTCCGCAAACTTCTCTTCATGGGACCCTTGGTATTATGGCGAAAACCGCAATGGACTCTCCCTGACATGCTTCAAACACTCTTAGCACAGGCCATCCGCTTCGAATATACTCTGCACCCCCCCTCCACCCCCTACCACCCGTGCAACAGTTTTTCTCCTAAAATCTCTCAAATGGCATTCAAACCTCTAGACTTCTGAACAATGCCTAAGGAGTTTTTTCACTTTCGGCACTCCCTTACCCAAATTCAAATTACTAGCAACGCCACTGTTCTGAAGTGTTCTGCAGACCAAATGCATTGAAAAAACTGTCCTTCACCAATAGGGAGTTCAATGGTATTTATCTTTATTTCCCTCAATAAAACCTGACCTCACCTGACCTTACTGCGGAAGAAAAAGGCAACAATAATTCAAGTAGTGCTCCTCATATACTCCGAGACCCGGCATTTTGTCCTATGGAAACGTTGGTTACAGAGGTTTTGGGTGGGGAATTAGGATAGGCAGTGGAATATACTTTAATAACTGTGACCTTCATTTTCATTTTATTGCATTTAGAAAGGTTGTTGACTTATATCTGTGAATATTCCTAATCTGTGCTATCGTTTAACCTATACCGGAAAAGCTAGACTATCAAAAGGCAGGTTTTTTGAAATTCCAGAAAAAATAGAAATGGTGGTTTGGAGGTCGTCTACTTCAATTAACCTGAGGTCCATCTTACCCTTATGCGCTTAGATCAGTATAATCCGCGGCGCCAAGCGTCGCGCACACGATCAGTTTACACGCGGAACAACGCTCCAGTGTCTATCCTACTTCCTTATCCCCAAAAGCCCTGTGGGATAGAGACACGTCGTGGTCAAAAATGTGGGATACGATGTGGTCCAACCGGATACTAGACGAGAGAATGTATCCCAACATTTTAAAAGTTAGTTGATAGTATAAGGCGTTGAAGGCCATAGTGAAAGGGAGAATTTACTAAGGTAGGAACACGTGTAGTATGTAAGCAATAGGAGAAGTGACTTCCAGACGAGTGCAGTCCAGAGTCGCACTCCGGCAAGTCGATCACCGGGTCTGGAGATCTGCAACCGAACAGTGAGTCGTCGGCTCTGGAAGTGGCTGAGCGTAAACAAATCGTCCCGCATCTCGCGCACTGGCCTGACTTTGAGAAGTGGTTGGCTAGTGAGACTAGACCGCCTTGAGAAAGCCAGACAGGAGAGACCTTGAACGGAGGCCTTGACTATGGTTTCTTGCGGACGCGTGGTGGTCACGCCAGACATGACCTAGTCCGCGCGGCGTCCGAGGAAAGCATGACTAAGAAAAGGGGTCGCTACAGCCTTATGACCACCGTTTCCGTAGGACAAAATGCTGGGACTAGGAGTATACGAGCTGCACTACTTGGACTACCTTTGCCGAAAAAAATACAACGTGTGAACAGGTTAACGTTTCCTCCCCTCCTGACAGCAATCACTAAATTCAGTCTAATAGTTTTGCTGCACTAGGGGCTTAATGTGAGTGCTTTGTCCATCAGATTGCTTGGTTCCGTCCACTTGTCTACGTCCAACTTATCGCCTATGCAAATACTAATAAATGGGATGCGATTACTCCAAACGCTGATGAAGTCTGAGTGTAACGACCAGGAGTCCTTCCTTGACAGGCTGCTGCACTAAAGGAGAACACTG
The DNA here is from genome assembly GCA_036362985.1 of Ligula intestinalis. Taxonomy (NCBI): domain Eukaryota; kingdom Metazoa; phylum Platyhelminthes; class Cestoda; order Diphyllobothriidea; family Diphyllobothriidae; genus Ligula; species Ligula intestinalis. The sequence goes on along the minus strand of JAYGXS010000006.1, from coordinate 19,583,589 downwards.
AGGTGCGTTTTGAAAATCAAATCTGCTTATCTTTCAATGTGGTGACCCAATTACAGAGTTCAAGGCGCCGGGCTTGGAACACTGGAGTCTGTAAGAATAAGCTAAACTGGCAAAATAATCCTGCTTAGTTCGGAACGCAATTCCCAGTTTCTTGCTACCCTACCCTGCCATAGTGGATTTAGAATGGATACACTAACAGCTGACTGCAGAAACCATACCCAGAGAGAAACTCCTGCGGAGTGGGCAATGTAGATAAAACGGGGAAATGCAGTGTTAGCAGATACACCTACGCCTGGTGCTGTGTGACTGACAGAATCTGAACTTTTGTGTGAGCAAATTGCAGTCGGAGTACTTTTGTGATCTTGGATTGTATGTTCAAAAACTAATTAAGATAGATCACGCCATGTGCAGAATGTTTTTGAAAAAGAGTGTGGCAGGAAGGACCAAGTGCAAAGTTACGCAACCAGGATTGGATTTATGTACTATTGGGGACACATTTTTTTTAAAATCTCTCTTCAGCGAAGCAGATTAAGCCCAACAAGGTTAGGAGTTTTAGAATTAACTGAAGCTAGAGCAGTCTTTGTGGACTGTCTTTAATGGGGCCCGGTTTCCTGCCTAGGCTTCCAAGCACCAAAAGTTATAAGGCCTACAGGGTTAAAACAAAAAGAGTGGTGAGAATGAAGTGGATCCGACAAAGCAAAGGGAGACCCGAATGGCCATTTCTGGCTTATTAGCCGTCATCAGCCAGTCATACCCAATCTCGAGGGTTGGCACCCCGAGATTTGAACCCGGGACCTTCGGTCATTGTGATCAGGACACTACCTCTAGTCCACGGGTCCCCTGCCTTGTCGGTTGTGATTGGGTGAGTATGTGCTGAGTATGCCCGCACTTGCTGCCGGGACAAGACGTTCGCGCAAGGCCTTTAAGATTGCGGGTGCACTTTCACCCTTTCTTTATTATGACTGGCTATTTTTCAGCCAATGACGTTTAAGCCCCACCAGAAAGCCCCCTTGGGTAATATGACGGACGCACACTGTCGTCCTCAGCTTACAGACAGCCTTCTGTTTCGTCTATACAACATTGTGCCTGCAAACTGTCTTCGTTTTTGAATGCATGACATTTAGTAATAAAGTGTACAAATATAATAACGTATAATATACGATCAATCAGTGGTTGGTGCAAGGTTTCTTGAAAGGGAATATAAAGTTATTGCGGGAAGAAACCTTAACATTAAGCACCGCAAATTCGGGGGAAGGTAGAAAGCACGCTGTATTTCGAAAAATCGGATGAGCCATGAAACACTGAGATGCCAGAACGCGCGGAATTTCGGAATGCGAAAGTTCGCAATCTGCGTAAAAATAGTCATGGTTGGTTGGTTGTTGGAATTCGAGATTATTATAGTTACACTGACACAATCGTTAATCAAAAGGGGTAAGTGTTGATGGGCTTCTGCAAAAATACACGCGGGATCGTTTCCAGTTGAGAGCTCTGCTGACTGTTAATTGGTTTGAAAGTATGGGATTACCTCAGACAAACAGGGAGACTAGAAGGATCATTTGATGTTTTTAAACTGTAATCAGCTGCGTAGACACAAACCCCGGTGTTGCAGTATCTGAAGCTCCACTCTGTCGATTAGTTGTCTAAACTTATAACCAATGAGTCACAGATTAACTGGCAGAGAAGCACCCAGTGATCGCGTTACGAGAGGTACTCGTCCCGGTTGCCTTGGGGCTCGATCATGATCCCCGAGGCGGAGCGGGACAGTGTGTAGTGACCAAACTCCGAGTGCCAACACGTATGCACCAGTGTCTACCGCCTCCAATCCGGTCTGGCCAATCACCTTCAAGGTTGACGCCCTCAGGACAACACTGTGATGACTGCCACACTCTTATGTTTCGGAAACCGCCCTTCAACCTTTTTTCAACTATCTTAATGCAAAATATACTATTTCTCCAACCTGGCGTCCCACACCTTTGCTTTCCACATGGAACCGGCCTGAAGATCGCAGCGGCTAGTTTATCCTCTAGGAACTTAAATGACTGCGATAGACTCAGTGGACTCCATAACATAAGGTTATTTTGGCCTCGAGGTCCGGTTCCTCAGGCATTTGGCGCGGGGAACATTCAAGGAACTATCGTGTCGTAAGAAGTCGTCCTAACCACAGAAGCTTATTAAAGGATATCAAGAAACGTCTACGCAATTTGCTACGCTTTGAAGTCCGACCATGGATCAACCGTGTCAATTCCACATAAGCCGGAAGAATCATGGTGCGGAGATTACTTCAGTGACGTGGACAGAAGCCTTAAGTGCCAAAAATATCAGGGGTCAAAAAAAGATCTGATCCAAATACCTATGCACCGGTTTCGGTTCTTCTGTAGCCTTATTCCTACACCAATAGTTACTGATCAAATGCAAGAGTCAGAGTTAAAATATGTCGCCAAATCCAAAGAAAATAACAGCAAATAAGCAATAAATACTTCTTAATGGTCACGTAAGATTATCCGAAAGTAGCTTGTGTTTGCTTGCGAAACACACCAGCAGTGTTCAAATAAGTGCCCCTGAAGTAAATGCTGTGGACCTCTAGGACTATTCTGCAAAATGCGAATCTTGCTGTTTAACTGAGGCTTGTCAAGTTGCCAGATTTGTGCACTTTTATTTGGATCAATGTACTTTTTCTGATAATTGACAGTTTCGTGATCATTCCAGCCTGGTTAATTTACCGGTAAGCTGGCTTTTCATCAGAGCGTATTGTATAACCTGCCTCCACTTGGCATTCAATGATAGCAACCAATGCTTCTCCCTCTCTTTTGTGAATTCTGACACATTGCAAAGACAAAGGGCTCAGCAAAAAAATGCCAGAACCGTGGTCGCGATAATTTACGTACTGGATCGCCGACGTCTTTTTCAGCAGGTGCATCTCCACTTAAAAAACAGTCATGATTATACTTACAGCATCCTGCAACTCTAACCTCCTTCGTTTTTATCTTTTTTGTCGACATTCCGTTCAGCTTTCCTCTCCTAGAGACATATACCGCTTCGGAGCAGACCTCCCGGCTGTAGTTGAACTAGTCAATAACAGTACCAATAAGCTTTATTATTTCTTCCAGTGACATTTTGCTGCTTCACAGATAAACTGGCTCTAAAATCTTGCGTAGCGCTAAATTGCGTTGAAGGTTAATTTGGTCGTCCACATTAGATTTGCCTAGCCCCCAAATTCTGTCTTACGAGACTGTAGCGGCTCGTGCCTGGCTGACTAGCTCGCATTGAAGTGCACTTTCTCAACGGCTCGCCGACGCGGTTTTTGACCTCTTGATCAGCTAATCACGGTCCCCGCATCTACGCTCAAAAACCAGGTGACGAATGGGGAGCTTGCATGCGTGCCCGACGCAAGTTGCCTCTCTGCCCAAAATCTCCAGGCCGACCTAGCCAATGAAAGCTATCTCTCTCTCTGTCTTCTGGCCCGACTACTCAAAGACCTCACTTGGAAATCGGCTCTGAGCGAGACGGGTTGGAGACCGCGCGCTCATGCGCCCTCCGGCCGTACAGCCATGCCGGATGGACTTGCAACTTTCCCATAACTTTTCTGTAAACAATACACTGTTCCGTCTACTCTCGCCTTTCCACCGTCTTCTCTCCAATCTCCTAAGGAACCAGGGTCTGGAAGATTGTAGGTGTAAAGGCCATAACCGTCATAGCCATAGCTCCTATAAGAGCATCTCCACCACCACCACCACCACCATCAATAAACTATTAGTTACACTTGACCTCTATCCAGCAACCATTGAAGAAGTATCCTTCAGGAAACCGGTTATACTTTGTTATTACATGTGACCACCACCAGATAATCCTATTCTACAAGCTGAGAGGTCTCTAAAGTGAGCTCCAGGGCAATAACGGAAAGTGTATGCTCCATTACCAAACTGCTCAATCAATCTGCATTACGATTTAAAAGGGAAGGATTTCATAAGCAAATGTATCATAGAGAAATCGGTAAAGAACAAAACTGGCAAGCCCAATAGGAGTATGGTGCCACTTTTGAATATCTGAATAAAACGGACGATATTTGGCAGGAAGCATGAACTGAAGAAAAACCTGAGTTCAAGTAGCAACGCATAAACGAAGATCCGATTTCTAGGCATTATATATGACATATTCGTAGAAATACACAAAATAATTTAAAATTGATAGTCTTTTCACAGCTTTGTGCATCAGACAACACCCCTTTAGCAATGCGCAGACCCTCACAACCAGTTCTCCAAACCATTCGAACATCCGTAGATAGAAAAAAAGTTTATTTTTTCCTGCTTTCAGTCGCCCACAATTTCCGTTTTTGGTTTTAGAAGTTAGGTGTATCAATGTGGGCCAAAAGATTATTCACATGCTCCTTTTTGGAAAGGCAAATTATAACCGTTAACATTACATGAAAATGTAACAAATTAACAAATTCCGCTGCACATCGCATAAGACGTAAGATATAATGATGTTTCATGGACAACGCGGTCTGTACCATTCAAACATCCGCAGAGAGAAACGACATTTTGTTTATTTTAGTCACGCACGATTTTCTACTTTTTTGTTTTAGCAGGGAGGCATATCACTGTTAGCCCGCAACATACCCAAGTGCTTGTTGACACCCAGTTTGCGAGAGGCAAAGTGAAACTGCTAACTTAACTCGAATAATTCACAATTAAAATACATGCACAATCTATCGAATAAGACAAAACTTTGCCTAACTTTCTTCATAACCTGTGCAAAACGTAAATACCAAAGACTAATTTCCATCAGAAATGTGTGGCATTTCCGATAATTTAAAATTATGAATACAGTCAAAAACGCTCCTACTCCGTCAAGGCAATTTGCCCTGCTATACCTAAAATAAGTTCGTTTAGTTGCTGAATATTTATTCGTCCCCAGTTTCTGCATTTCTGGCACACAATACTAAAAAGTCGCGGTCGATTTCATGATCATTCCAACCTAGTTTCTTCACCGGTAAGCTGGCTATTCATCGGTGTGTATTGTTTAACCTGCATCTACTTGGTATTCAATACTATGGACCAACGCTATAGCCTCTTCTTTGTGAATTCTGACACAATCCAAAGACAAATGGCTCATCAATGCCTGAGCCGTGGTCGCGATGATTAATGTACTGATTCACCGCCGTCTTCTTCAGCAGGTGCAGCTCCACCTAAAAGATGGCGTCCTGCAAATCTAGCCTCCTCCGTTTTCATTGGGTTTTTTTCCACGTGCCATTCAGTTTTCCTCTTCTGGCACCATATAACATTTCGGAGCAGATCTTCCAACAGTAGTTGACCTAGTCAATAACAGTACCAGCAAGCTCTATTCCTTCTTCTACTGGCATTTTGCTGATCCAGCGATAAACTTGCTCAAAAATCTCACAATGCTTTACTTTACGGTAAAGCTTAGGTTGGTCGTCCACCTTAGATACCCCAGGCCCCCAAATTCTGTCTTACGGGACCGGTGGTATAAGTAAAGGTCCGTAGCTTAGTTTAGTATGTGGTTTATTTTATTATATAGTTTAGTATTTAATAGTTATTTAAGTATATTTATGTGAACTTGGCGGTAGCTAACTTACCTAACCTAACAGCGGTCTTTTTCGGGGAGGATGCAGTGTAGCAGATACCTTTAAGATGGTCTTAGTTTTGCTCATTTTTGCTCTATATTCAAGATGGCGGTGAAATACTTCAAGATGGCATCACGACTTGGTTATTTGTACATAGGCATAATCCTATTGGCTAATTGATCGGCTAAGTCATATCTGTGAGCTTATGCTATTGGCTTTTGTGCAAACTTCTTCTTTCTTATATAAGGCCGAGACATGGACGATTAGATCATCACTCCCGGTAGACGCCTCCAAACGTCTCCTAGAAGTTATCTCCGACGCCCCAGATCAGGAGAGTCAATCTCCCCGCCAAAGGACCATTTTCCAGAGTGTTATAGACTAGGACTAATAAATTAGTCCTTTGCTTAGTACTAAAGAGCAAGAGTTAGATTCTTGTTTAAAAGTTGTTGTTCTTACTTGAGTTAGATTCCGTGGTTTCCGTCTAGTAATCGCGTTCTTGTTCCCTTTCGGGTTATGGTCGGATGCAGTCACCCATTGATTACCTCACTTCGCTACAGAGCGTCGCGGTCGCGGCGAAGCCGCTCTCTCCCACTGGCCTCACGTTCGGACGCCTTGCAAGAACAATTGATAACTTTCCCTTAACACTTTTGTAAACAATACACTGTTTCTCTTACTCTGGCTTTCCCAAGACTTCTCCCATATCCTAAGGAACCGGGCCTCGAAGATTGTAGCTGTTAGGATTAAGTGTCTTGGCCTTAACTCCTATAACTGGTGACCCCAATCGTGAGATGAACTCTCAACTCAACTTCTGATGTGACCGAGCCCAATCATCGTCAGACCTCCCTCGCCTTTAACTGAATTTTTCCTGTGTTATCTCATTTGGCTGCGAAATGGAGAATTTCATTACCGATACCCTGTCGTGAAGCAAGAGGGAGATGTTCAATCACTCACATCCCACGGACCTTAGGCTCTGGTTCTCTCCCCATGCCACGGAGCTGTTCCCGCTATGAGTTCCAATATCCAGACCTATTGTCCAAGCTCTGATCCTACTTCTACTGTAAACGGTGCCTCTTCCTCGTGTCAGCGAAAACAAAAGCGGCATACTGATTTGGCATCGAGGTTCAATGCAGCCAACCAACCTCCCTCCCACGTAGTCGAGATGACCAATCTCCTACAAGATGCCGATGCACGCGTAGTCGAGAACTTTCCTCCTACCGCAGACCCAGTTGCTTACGCGGACGCGAGATGACCTTTCTTCCTCCCAAATGGCACTGGCGGCACTGACCCGCCTCTCGCATGCCAGCCACAGAAGCTCATGCAGGCCACAGCTGTCCATTCAACCTGGCTCCCGCAAGCCTGTCACACGAACACCAGCTGTTCGAGCCCTCCTTCCCTATCTTTCACTAATCGTCCTTCGTTCGATCTCTTTCATCGACAAACTACGGTGTTTGAGGGGAGCCCTTGTAGTGGACCTCAACGACACCGTTGACTCATCACAACAACGATGCGGTTACCGTGATGGCCAACCCTCGGCCTGTCCATCGCTCAAGGACCAGGGCCATCTACTGACACACACGGCTTAATGTCGCACAATGCAACCGATCACAGGCTCACTCACACAAGACCTCAAGTTGGTGGCTGTGGCCGGAGACACTTGGAATTCCGCCTAGAGAGTCGCGGTCACCGCGAAGCCGCTCTCTCCCACTGGCCTCACGGTCGGACGCCTTGCAAGACCGATTGGCAACTTTCTTCTAACAATTTTGTAAAAAATACACTGTTCCCCCTACTCTGGCCTTCCCAAGACTTCTCTTATATCCTAAGGAACCGGGCCTCGAAGATTGTAGCTGTTAGGGTTAATCGTCTTAGCCTTAACTCCTATAATCCTTCTACACCTCATATTGATACAGTCTGTCCATGAACCGTACTGCTCTTGAAATCCCCGGCCAACCACATTTGCATTAAGATGCTTCCTCTACTGAGAAACTGTAGTGACGCAACTCCGGGTGCAACGTTTAACCCCGCGCGGCTTCTAGCAAGTGCGCACGCATCAGTATCTGCCTACCCCATTCCGGTCTGGCCAATCATCTTAAAGGCTGACTCACACCGAACGTCACGTTGACGACTTCAGACGCCGCCCCTCTCGGGTGCGAATGCAGGTTCCTCCGACTGCCAACGTCCTCCAGTCTGTTTTCCCCTAGCTCTGTTCGTAATATACGGTATTCTCCACTTGAAGTCCCACTTCTTCCAACACGGAACCAAACATCACACATGCAGCAAGAGATTTCCTCTAATGGGAGGCCCTTTTGGAGAATACATTACTACACCACTTCTTCACTGCTCACCACTTCCGTGCAAAACCGTCCTCACAGCATTTTGAAGAGTAACTACAACGAGAGAATGCATAAATAACGCTATAGTAGTACGTAGCCTTGTCTTGTACTTCCATGGAGAGCCAGTCTTACCTGCTTGCCCGCATTCATACAAAGCAGAAAGTGGTAACTGATGCAGGCGCAGAGAAAGGTGAAAAAGAGAAGTCCTGTCACAGACAAAAATCCCGAGCTGTCCCTAGCCGGTTTTTCCATCGTGATCGAATTCGCCTCGGTAAAGCTGATTGGAAAAATGGGTTCCAGTGTAGCTCCAAACGTGGTAAAGTGGTTGCATTCACAGACAACTGCCAAAGCCGTGGTTTCACGGGAAACCTACAAATACATATAAAAAGGCCTGTAGCGTCTAAGCAGTGTTTGTATTCGGGACACTACAAACAATCAGACCAAATCCCAATTCACTAAAAACTTTAGGCTCGATAGCCTGTACAATACTTTTCACCAAAAAAGCGTGACATCCAAACCTGTAGTGGACCATACCGCGACTGCTGCCAGAATAAACTGACGCGCAACTGAGGCGCACCCAAACGCACGCACAAGGTCTCCCCATTCTGGCCTCAACCCACAGTGGCTTGACCTCAATCGGTCTGGACAAAGCTCTAGACCAGGGCTCAGCAACCCATGGCTCGCGAGCCATATACGGCTCTTTTGATGATCGCGTATGGCTCTTTCAGAAACTTCAGATTTTATAATTTTTGTTACTCTTTTGGATCACCACAATCATCAGGCTTAATCCCAGGTTGGAAGTTAAAAGACACAAGTCATCAGAACTCCCAATTACAGTCCCAGGTGGCAGTAGCCACTGGTGAAGCCAGGGCTAGTGTTGATTGCGCTCAGTCAGACTTGAGAGAGCTTGAGACAGTGGCGACAGCTGATTCAGTAGGATTGCGGAGCAGGTTCAATTGTTCTGTTATTTGCGGCTTGCAATTGTCCGACGGGGATGTCGCTTACAGAGGCCGAGGGGTGAACTATTTAAATGGCCCTTAGGTATTTGGATGCCCGTGTATGCTCGGGTGTGTGCGTGACTGAATAAACTACGATCGCCAGGGCGGCGGTCTCGGGGCCGCGAGAAAACCGAAGTAAAGGGGAAACTCGCGTAGCTGCTACCGGCTTCCCAGACGCAGCTGCAAGGTCAAGCCTCGGGGCGGCGGTGTCAGTGCAAGAGAGCATTGGAACAGTTGGTTGTGGCAACACATGAGTTTGGGACAGCGGGTCTTGGCGAACGAAAGGGGGAGGGCACACATTGTAGCCGTCCACCTCCAATGACGTGCCGCCACACGCTCGCTAAATAACAGACGCTATACTAAAGTACTACAGCCCGTAGACTTGACTTCAGCTTGGTCAAGGTCACGCTGGCAGACAAGGTTATCTTAGGCGCATAAGCCAGCCGGATTTGTTGCATATAGTGCCTCGTGTTAATGTCCCCTAGACGGAGCAAAAAGTCCATTCGCGAAAACTCGCTTTGTGGACTAATACATCGATCCTAACATCTGACTGCTTTCTTTCATCAGACGGATCGCACAGCTTTGAACGCTGCATTCTCTCTCATTTGCCCAAAGTTAACCTCTGCAACAAAGAGTTTGACGAAACGAAAAAGGAGATGAGGAGTATCGTACATTTCAGTATGAATGGGCCGAAGAATTCGCCTTTGAGCAGAGAGCAGATTATGCGTTGTGTCTAATTTGCAATGACAAGATTACATCGATGAAACGGTTGAAGGTAAAGCGCCACTTCACCACACGCCATGATGCGTTTGCATCAAAAAATCCTGCAGGAGACAGTCGAAAGAAAGCATGCCAAGACCTAATGTGCAGTATGCAAACCAGCCAGAAGCAACTCCATGTATGGACCCACCAAGGTGACTATAACTCCTCGAGCGTTGCTGGATCTTTATCTATAATTAGGAACGGAAAATCATTCACGGATGGCGAGTTTGCTAAAACGTTCATGCTGGATGCAGCCAATAAACTTTTTGATGATCTTTCGAACAAAGACAAGATAATTAAACGGATGCAAGACATGCCTTTGTGGGCAAAAACTGTTTATGAGCATACGATCATGATGGCAACCCACGTGGAGGAAAGGCAAATGAAAGACATTGTTGCAGCGCCGTTCTTTTTCCTGGTTTTAAATGAGTCAACAGACGTAAGGCATTTGGCGCAGTTCAGTGTGATTCCAAGATATGCTACTGGTGATACACTGCACGAAGAAAGTCCTGCTGTTTTGCCAATAAAAGGGTCCTTAAGAGGTGAGGATTTATTCGAGTCTTTCATGGAGTTCGTTTAAGGAAAAAACTACCTATGGATACACTAATCTCAGTGTACTTATAGTGCTCCGTGTATGGTGGGAAAAACAAAGGATTTGTGGCGCTTCTCTGTGAACATAAAAATAGACCCATCCTACGTTTCCATTGCATTCTACACCAGGAGGCACTTTTTGCTAAGATGTGTGACGGGCAGTTTGACGAACTGATGTCGGTGTTCATTCATGTGATCAATTTTATTGTTGCCCGAGCCTTAAATAATCGACAACTTAAAACACTGCTGGTTGAAGTTGGAAATAACAATTATGGTCTGTTTTTGTGCAGCAATGTACGCTGGTTACCAAAAGGGAAGGTGCTTAGCCGTTTTGCGGCTTGCCTGAACGAAACGCAGACTTTCCTTGAAATTAAGGGCACAGAGCATCCTGAGCTAGTCGAAACTGAGTGAGTCCTCATATTTTACTACCAGCTCTTTTGCCGCCTGCTGCCCTTGAGGGGGGGGGGGGTATGGGAGGGGGGGGGGGTTAGCACTGAAACGCATTACTGTTAACTCACTGCTTGGTAGAAGCCAGCTGTTTTACCGTCTGCTGCCCATGGGGGGTTGGGCAGGGAGGCCTTAAGGCGAAATAATATAATTTCATTATAAAATATACTATATGGCTCTTTCTGAAACATATTTCCAAATATTTGCTTTTTTGGCTCTCTGAGTTAAAAAGGTTGCCGACCCCTGCTCTAGACCGATGCTACCGCCAGACGCACTGACGCAATTACTAATGCATCCACGCCGGTTCGCCCACGCGTTGTCCAATCAATGACCTTCATGGTTGCAGCCAAAGCTGGCGGCTCGGATGTCTGCTCGCTAGACAGGACTTCGGACCTGGACCGCCTCGCGGCCGGACGTGTGCTCCGGTAGTCAAATCTCTCAACCTTCTCTTATATTTCTGCAGAATAAACTATTCCTAACAATCTGGCCTTCCCAAAACTTCTCCTATCTCCTACGAAAACGGGCCTGGAAGATTGTAGCTGTTAGGGTTAACCGTCTTAGCCTTAACACCTATAAACCCTCATCAGGGGCCCTTTTAGATTAGTTTCTTTCTACTGATCTAGGAGGTCTAAACACAGAAGGAAAATCCCAAATTGTAAGGTTGGGCATCATTGTCGACGCCTAATGCGCCAAGCACCGGGGCAAGCTCAGTGGACCCGCAAATGTAGCCGCTAAAGATAAGACCTGTCGTCTCTAAGAATAGTTCGATTCGGCTCCAAATCCGTGAAGATGATTTCGGCAAGTAACCGGAAATGGCAATTTTAGGCTCTCCTCTCTTCCTTGATAAAGCTCTAGTTTTCTAACTTCCTACTGGGCAGATGGACGTTGGACAGTTAAACAAAATTGATGGTCATCAGATTACGTTGTCTTCGGACAGACAGTTAAAGGCAAAACTTGCACTTATTCTGCTCTCCTTTGAAATACACTTTTTCCCAACTTTAGACCCGAATGTGTTTAAAGACTCAAGAATGATGGGACCTTTTGTATTGGACCTACTCTGGGTCGCTGTTGCAACGCCTTACCTCTCCTGAGTACTTGCAAGAACACACTGAGGACATTCTGGTTCTTGGATAAACTGACCAATCATCTCCAAGGCCGACTCAGGCGTGCTCCCTCTCAAAGCGCTATGATGGCTCCCATTTGGAGCGCGTGCTCGTGCGGCACACTCGTCCGGCTGCTTACTTCTTTCCACCATTTCTGTCATACTTTTGTGCAGAAAAAGACATTCTTTTAACTAGCGTCCCAGAGCAGAAACTATTTCAAAAGTCCTAAGGTCACTGTTGGTGAAATATCTTGCAATTCGACTGCACGATTATCGTCTTTATAATCCCGCTTAAGTAATTTGTGGTGACAAGGTCCACATGAAGTGCACTTGTGAACGCTTTTTGTGACTAGCTCAAGTCGAAATGCGTTTTGGGAATGCTCGCTGATTCCGGCCTCTGTAACAGACGATCACAGACCGACTCGCACAGGACATCATGTGACGACTACCGAACAAAAGTCACTTCAGAGGTCGTCCGCTGACTTGCGGCTGTGCGCTCGTCTGATAGTCAATTTCCTACTGCCTATTGTCTCATACTCCTCTTCTTCTACTCTGGTCTATGCGTGACTTCTTACGGCACCTGGTCTGAAGGTTGCATTTGCAAGGGTCTAACCCCTTAATCTCTTGCGATAGATTTCAGGATTTTGGTCGGAATTTCATGGAATAGCGAATCGACTGCACATAGTATAACTTTACCAGCATTTGTGCTGGCCATACGTTTAACAAGCAATCGGAAATTACTCAAACAAAATGCCAGGAAACTGAAATGTACGGTGACACATAGATAGGTGTTAAATGTTGACGAGTTCTGTGAAGATAACCAACTAACTCCCTTTCAGTTGAAAAATGTCCGCAAACTGTTTTCAATGTTTCATGCGGTTCGGCTCACAGAGTAACTAAAACCTTAACAACAGACCCAATAGAAAACAGCTGTTTCTGTGCTTATCGGGTTCGCAACTTCGTGGCGCCCTTCGTTATTAACTGACGCTGAGACATTTAGGCAGGCTGTAAAGTGCAACCTTTATCACTGGACTGCAGATCAGCCCAAACCTTGACCTACATTCTGGATACTAGCCGAACACTGGCTTATTATGTGCTCTAGAGCACCAGTTGAACGAAGCTTCGACGCCCATCATACGCTGCTGGGGTAAAAGAGCACAGCAAACGGAGTATGTGGGGAGTAGCATGTGATTTAATTTCGTCTCATATCAGATGCATTGTTAATTTTATTAAAAGTTGCACGCTGTCGCTAATCATGCTCTGCGCACGCTAGCAACGCCACGCCAACCACTGCCTACTCTGATCGCCGACGGACTGCTGGCCTCCAACTGGCTCCTGGTGCAGAAATGAGGCAGTGAGATTGAGTCTGGGGAATCCATGCATGCGGCTAATAAGTGCATCCCCCACTAGAATAAGTTTAACTCACTGAAAACTACGGCTGTCTGTAGACTGATTAACCTGGTCAGGACTGGGGGCCAGACCGCAATGCTACCTTGTATTGAGAAGAAGACGACTCGATCGCTGGGGCAATATTTTTATTCGTCTAATGTTTCGACATCCGTTGCGAATTCATCATCAGAGACATTAGCAGAAAGTGGTATCAGAAAGGGGTCCGCTTTTTGCTAATGTCTCTGATGATGAATCCGCAACGGATGTCGAAACATCAGGCGAATAAAAGTATTGTCCCAGCGATCGAGTCGTCTTCATCTCAATTGCTTCCTGGGATTCGTATGTTCGCTTGTATTGGCAAGCTACCTAGTGTCTCTATGAAATTAAAAAGCCCTCAGTGAAGCCTATTCCGCGTGTGGCAGAGGTACCATTGGTAGCGCACCTTATATGCACGCAACCCTAGGCTTGTCTTGCAGTTAGGGTTAGAGTTATGTTTAGGTATAGGCAAAGCGTTATGCTTAACTAAATACGTACGTATTTATGTAAAGTGAATAGCTGCAAAAGCCACCAATATTGTGATGGCTTGTTTCTACAGCCTACAAAAGGTGTACAAGCCAGGAGTGTCCTTACGTCCCATCGTGTCCTTACGAGGCACCCCAACCTTTGGGTTGTCAAAGTGACTGCGCCAGTGACTGCGTTTCCTTACAAAGGATTCGGAGTGGTGAGTGAAGTCTGCTTAGGAGTTTTCGACCCGCATCCAACACCTGGAAGTGGAGGCAAACGAGGTGATGGTGTCGTTCGACTTGGTCTCATTGTTCACCTCGATTCCACGCGGTCTGACCATCGACACTATCGACGGCCCTCGCCGCAAAAAATAGGAGGAGACTGAACAAAAACTGAAGCGGTTGCATATTATCGAGCTCCTGAAACTTCGTCTTCTGGTTGACTTCCCATTCAATGACCAAGTCTACGATGGGCTCGCTTCTGTCTGGGCTCATTGCCGAAGCTGAAATTCCGGGCCAGAAATGTAGATGACACATTTGCCGTAATCAACAGGGGCGACGTGCCGGCTTTTAAGACCTAGTAGCACATGCAAATCAAGTGGACAAAATCCAGTATAAATCTGGCATATGTATACGGATTTTTTCCAATAGGATTCCATAGTGGAATCCGCTTGGATTTGCTACTAGGCCCCTCTAGCACAGGAGGCTACCATTCTTCTCCCTTCACCTTCGCTTACGAATTTAACATAACTCACCCTCTCACAAGTCAATGGTTCGTCTGTCTTGTCGCGCCAACCGGTCCAGTGTGACAATCGAAATTCCTCATTTGTTTTACTTTCTGCTGACGACGGTAAGGCCCATTGGTGAATTCAAGAGCGAAGATAAAATTAGGATGGCCCAGCAGAAGAAGGAAGAACAACCGTAATCCTGAGCAGGTCCAGTCGTTCGGAGTCTACTTGATCCACGTTCACCCTAGTAACCAATCCAGGCAGATTCCATCATACATTCCTACTGGAAAAATCTGGATACATGTGTTGGATTTATACCGGATTTTGTCCACTTGATTTGCACGTGCTACTAGGGGAACCCTACTGTGGCGGTCTTGACATCGGCACAACTATCGCTGACTCATGGTTCCTTCGCCTGCGGTCGCACCAACTATCTGCGCGCTTGACTGCCCGCCCCTCGCTCCTTGGCGAGGCACCTGCCTTATCCGTCTCTCGGTCATGTGATGCCGTAAGGTTAGGTAGATGTCTTGCCTTTGGCCTACCGAGCTGAACAACTTCTCCTGATTGGCTGGAAGACGTCTCCGGATCCCGTTAGCCTGCGCAGATGCACAGAACACACACAACAACTAGTGTCACCCGCTCTTTTCTGCAGTACCTTTTGTCAGCTCATTTTCCTGCAGTACAATGTCCTACATTATCGGTCTTACTGACTTCTGACTTGGGGGACCTTCTGTAGTCTACGATAACTTCCTTCGAAACAGCTGAATTCAATGTTTCCGGGCATGGAAGAGGGAGTCAGGAATCAAAAGCCCCTTCCTCTACATACTGGTCAAAAGGCTGAAGGACGGGAAGATAGGGACTACGGTGTACCGTAAGACGACCAAGACTACGCGCCTCCTTCAATTCAAAAGTAACCACCCCGTCGGTTACAAACGCAGTTGCGTCAGGAATCTCTTCCAGCGCGCTTAAACACACCGCAGAAACTATGATGAGAGATACGAAGAAAGGAAGTACAGGGTGTCCCAGAAGTATGTGACCCTTTTGATTTGCCAATAAAACGAAAACTATTAAGGCTAGGATTTTGAAACCTGTTTTATTCGAAAGAAAAACCTTTTGTTTATTAGAACTAGGTTTTGAATATAATGTCTTTTAAATTATGGCCATGGTTGTTTTGACAACTTAGGGTTCGTTTCTTTGTCGTTTCCATAACGCTCCTTAGTATAGCAGGCGATTGTTTTCTTATTTCAGAGCAAATGTTGTTTTTAAGTTCTAGCAGATTTGTTGGATTTGTTACATAAACCCTTGACTTCAGGTAGCCCCATAAGACGAAATCGCATGGGGTCAAATCTGGATATCAAGGGGGCCAAGAAATGTTACCAAATCGTGAAATCAATTCATTTCACAATGTCATCGTTTCTCTTGCTGTATGGGCCGTGGCTCCATCCTGTTGAAATCAAATATTGCGTAGGCCATGTCTCTCAATTTCAGGAATCGGAAATTCGCTAATCATAGTTCGGTATCTTTCACCATTAACTGTTACTGTTGCGCCATCATTATTTTCAAAAAAGTATGGGCCAATCACATTGGAAGCAGTTATTCCGCACCACACTGTCACACGAAGAGAATGCAGCGGCTTTTCTTGAATTTCTTTTGGATTTTCATCGCACCAAATTCTAGAATTTATTTTTTTGAATCGAACAAGTTTCAATATCCTAGCGTTCATTTTTTCATTTTATGAGCAAATCAAAAGGGTCAGGTACTTCTGGGGCACCCTGTACCACTCTGAGTTGTCGACAGAAGAGAAACCGAAATTCTGGCTGTCAATCCCCTGTGCGAAGAATGTCTCAGAGGCGACTGCAACATTCCTGAAACCGTTAGGGATAGGCGTGGCCCACAAACTGGCACTAATAAGCAGGCAGCAGGTTATGAAGCCCAAGGATCCGCTTCCAATAACGCATCAATCGGCGATGGTCTACGGCATCCTTTGCCAAGATTGTGACCCAAGGTATGTCGGTGAAACGAGCAAATGTCCTGGCACGAGGTTGCATAATCACCAGCTCGTAATTAACCACAAAGACGAGCTATCTATGGTCTACGGCCAGGTGCAGCAGCGGAACCACTTTTTCACCTTTGTGAAAGCGAGGGTGATCGGCAAGGCCGATGATAAGATAGCTAGACTAGTGCTAGAACGTTGGTCGTTGACTGGCACACTAAACAGAGCCATCCAATTAAATCCTGCGTACCAAGCGCTTCGCACAGGGCTCATGGCCGCGCAGAACAGGGCAATAGGACGAGCGAATGAAACTACGCAGGGCGCAGCCGACGCCCGCCAGGGAAAGTGACAGCGATCGGGAGTCACATGATCGGCGTGGCATGCTTTCTCACGGAGGCGCCTGCGAGACAGTCAGCGCTCCGAGCGAACATTAAAGGCTCTCTGGCGAGACGAGGCTGGTGAGCACGCTGGCACCTCGGCAACCGCGATAGTGGCTACGAAAGAAAGGAAAAACGACCTGTTATTGGTCTGTCGGAGCCAACCAGCGGCCAACTGGCAGGCAAACAAACGCGCACTGAGAACGGGTAAAATACGAGGCTGGTGGCGAGGCGAATTCACTCAAGACCCACCGAAGAGTAAGCTCGGTACTCTGAACATGGAAATGAGTGTGCAGGCACACATATCCCTCGCCTATATGGCCTCCCAAAAATCCATGAGGATAGCTTGCCAGTTCGTCCGATCTTGGACATGCGTAGCTCGCCCCACCATACGATAGCTAAGTGGTTAGTGGATAAACTCAAACCGCGGCAGCAGCAACTAGCACCATGGAGCTATCAAGACACGTTCACATTTATTGACGACATCAGGGACATAAACCTAAATGGCATGATGATGCTCTCTTTAGACGTCTCGTCGCTATTTACGAATGTCCCGGTCGTGGAAACAGTAGATTACATCTGCGACTTCCTATTGGCAAATCAGAGAAAAGAAGGAATTCCAATAGAAGCCCTGAAGGAACTTCTACTAGAATGCAAATTAAATGTGCAGTTTCTTTTTGATAACCAACTATATCGACAGATAGAGGGCGTCGCCATGGGTTCCGCCCTTGGGCCTCTCCTAGCAAATATCTTCATGGGCAAGCTGGAGAAGTTTCAACTTAGCGACCAGATTCATGAATTTAAACACTACGGTCGCTATGTCGATGATATCTTTGCTATCGCCCCAGCAGACACTAATATAGAATTTCTTCTAAATACTGTCAACCAAGCACACCCCTCCATTAAGTTCACATTGGAGATGGAAACGGCAGGTTTGCTTCCGTTCTTGGACGTCCTTCTAAGCAGACGAGCTGATGGTAGCCTCCAAAGGAGCGTTTATAGAAAGAAAACGTGGTCCGGACAGTACACGAACTTTCACAGCTTCGTACCCATCCAGCAGAAGCGTAATCTAGTCCGCTGCTTAATGAAAAGGGCTAGAAAAATCTGCTCGGACGATACTATCGAAAGAGAGCTCGCGAAGATCCAGGACCTGCTTCGAGAGAACGGGTACCCTGACAAGTTTATTCAGAAGAACATGATGGAGAGAGAACGCAAACCCTTAACACCCACCGTGGAAAAGAAGACCCCTTTCCTAAAAGTCCCCTTTCAAGGGGACGCAGCAAGTGCACTGTTAAGCCGACGCCTTAAGCAAGCCGTATCATGAACCTTCCCAGCGGCGAAAGTTCGGGTGTTATTCTCAACAAATCCGGTCTTTTACGGCGAAAGTAAAGATAAGCTGCCAGCCCAGACCACTTCCATGTGCATTTACTCATTTAATTGTTCCTGTGGAGCAGGTTACATAGGTCGCACGAGCCGGCGCTTATCCAAGAGGATACGGGAGCATCTGCCAGCATGGCTTAACAAAGGCGAAGTCAGGAACATCAACAGTCCCATTTTGCTCATATGGTGGACTCTGGACACCATATTGACCCGAGCGAAGCCTTTAAGATGACCTACAAGGTCTCACCAGATTACCCGAAGTCCCTGGCTCAATGGCTGCTGGCAACAGTGGAGGCCACAGCCATTCGCCTGATGAAGCCGGTGTTGTAAGCGCAGAAGAACCTTCCTCAGGCCCCAAGCTTAGCATGGCCAACGGCCGCAGAACTACCAGCATTTTCCACGCGTTCTTTCTCCCCTCCCTCTCCTACTTACCCTGGCACAACCCACTTTTTATCAACCCAAACCCCAAGCCCCCATCTCCAAGACTAAGTTGATTAGAACGATAATTAATTGATTGCTTGTTACCCTGTACCTTCCCCTTCCATATAAGTGTAATGGCCTAAAGAGAATTTATCGAAAGTATATGTATGCTTACCAACTGTCCTTCTGAAATGAGTATGTGTTTGAAATTTCAGCATGAATACAATCAGCTCCCAGCACTTGCCTTCTCTTCTTCCTTTTCTGGAGACGGTGAAAATGATACGATACCTGGACCCCGAATATTTACGCATATTAAAGTACAGTAAACGGCATAATCGCGAGTAGCCTTTTCTTGTCATCCCAACGAACCGATTACTTCTATAGTAGTGCCACCGCCTTTAACTTCTCGTATGTCCATCTAAGCTGCCATTTGCTACCTTTCCGTAGTCATGATACGCCCTTCGCCTATTTCTTCACGCATTCCTCTAAGACACAAGACTACGGCTAAGGGTATATAAGGTGCGCTACCAATGATTACTTTTCCAAAATCTTACCTAGACATGAAGACATTCCCGACAAAGACTAGGGAGACTGGGATTGCCTTTTTTAACCGTCATGGGGCAGCTATAGTTAACTCCAGGTGGTGCATCGCTCGAGGCTCGAACCCACGACTGATTGGTTAGTGGTTCAATACTCTAAGCGTTACGCCTGGGCTCGTTGCCCATTGCTGGATTATCGATTTTGTTGCCATTTGCATTAGAGTTGTTGTCTTGCATAGTGGTTATCGGTAAAGGCAGCATCTCAATAAAATTATGCAGTTCGTCAAATGGCTGTATGATCTATAAGCTGAGGGAAGCCGAACACAATCGATAACTGCAAGATGTCCTACTAGTGACTGTATCGCCCTCTTTATCATTTGAATTAAATAGGAGGAAACAGTTAACTCACGTTGCATCCATACGTCTCCCAGGACCTGCTACCAGATTGAAGGAACGCGCAGGAAGAGAGGAAGGCTCGCAGCTCTAGGGTCACATTTATCTGATCTTGAAAGGGATAAGGTCGGGGAGGTGGTTTCTCCGCTGTATAACTGTTCACTTCCACGTCGGACAGTTGACGGTAGCCAACGTAAAAGTGGCTTAGCTGTTTGGCCGTTAACATCTGCTGCTTGAAGAGTCTGTCTGCGAGTTGTTTGCCTCGTGAGAATTGTGTGTTGCTGAGGAAGAAGGTGAAGGCTCGTTCCCAGTCGTCTGCGACTGGATCCTTCGAATCTGCAAAAAAGTTTGCAGAAGTAGAATATGAGGATGTAGACCTCCTGGTAGGTGTACGGTCTATTTAAGAAAAACTTCCTACAAGAGTGTCTACCACGACTTTCTTTCTCTAAACGGGACCACCGATGACCGGAAATGACAAAGACAAGGGAGATCCAAAAGGCCATTTCTGGCTTACAATCAGTCATCAGCCAGCCATACCTAACCCCAGGTGGTGCCCCACCCGAGGCTTTAACCCGCAACCTTGTTTGTTAAAAGTTCAAAGCTGGAGTCGACCAGTGCCTCCTGCGTCTCCTCTCACATATCTGAAGGTTGAATTTGCGCAGTTTGCCCAGCAGTAAGCTCCTCTTCATCAGTGAACTGCCTCATCATCCCGGAGCCAGCCGTGTTCGGCCGGTCCAACAAACTTCCTCTCGTCCCACCTCAACCGCTGATTGCTGCTATTACACAACGCTCGATGAGCCAATGCTAAATATTTTCCTGCTCCTCCTTCTCCAATCAGAGCGGAGGAACATAACCGATCCACACGAAAAGGTCAATCTAACCAATCCCGCTGGCGTCCCTAACTCTGGCTGCACTTTCTACGCCTGTGACATCCTGACGTGCATACGTTTCCTGGTGGATACTGGTGCTCAGTTGAATGTCCGTCCGCCCACAGCAGCCAGCCGTCGGTGCCCAAACCCGGGCCTCTTCCTTCAAGCCATCAACGCCTCACCAATTTTTATCTTCGGCCGCTGCTACCGCTTATTGGACATCAATCTCCGTGTCTTTTCTTTAGAAATTTTGTCATTGCTGGTGCGTCCTGTGCAATTATCAGTGGAAACTTTCTCCCCCACTTTCGATCTTATGCCCGACTGCCATCACTCACCAAGCTAAATCCCCGAGGTATCCACTACTTCAAAGTGTCCCGTCAACTTGCCGTCCTGGATCCTGACCGCAATAGCCAATTTCGACAGCTTTTTGTCAAATATCCTGGTCTCAGTTGTCCCATCTTCGGTGTTTCCACCCCACAGCACATCCGAACCACTGGCTCCCCCTGCGTTTTCTCGGCCCCACCGTCTCGCACCTGCTCTTCTTGCTGCCAGCAAGGCTATGTTCGAGCGCATGCTTAAGATGGGCATCTTTCGTCACTCTGACAGCCCATGGGCCTCATCCCTCCATAAGGTTCCCATAGTCACCGCTTGTGACTGGTGACCCTGAGTTGGCTACAGGGCCTTGAATCATGCAATTACCCGGAACCGCTATCTTGTTCTGCATCTTCAGGATTTTGCCGGTGCCCTATTTAGCAATTCCATGTTTTCGTAGGTCGACTTCGTTCTGACCTTCTACGAAATCAACATCGCCCAGGAGAATGATTTGAAGGCAGTCGTCATCCCCGTTCTGACCAATTTGAGTTCTTGCGTATACCTTTTGGACTCCGCAATGCCTCCCAAACATTCCAGAGGTTCATATATAGAATGCCCGTGGGCCAACGTTTGCTTACACCTACATGGATGACATCTTGGTGGCCAACTAAACTGCTGGCGGACGCATGGAACATCTTGCAACCGTGTTTGACCGCCTTCAGGAGTTTGGCGTTGTCCTCAACCTGTCCATGTGCACCTTCCATGTGTTTTCTCTCGAGTTTATCGAACAACCGCTAGACTTCAGCGGCACTGGTCCTCTCCCATCAAAAGTCACTGTCATTCCGTTTCCTACCTCAAAATGTCACCTGCAATGATTCCTCTGTATGGTGAACTTTAATGGCCGGTTCCTCTCAATCTGACCTGACACCACCCTTCAGTTGACAGGCCTTCTCGTAGATTCTAAGCTCAATAATGAACTGACGCAGATTGTTGGGGAAGCAACAGCAGGCGTTTAACATAATGACAGTCAGCATCCTAGTGTCCTGAAACTAGACCACTAGGCACCAACGCTCATGCATAGTTTGGGACAAGAAAATCGAACGCAGAGACCTCTTGTCTGGTTTCTATTGATCATCAGTACGCTCTCATTTTCTCTTATCTGAGGTGACATTTGATTTATTGGCCTTGCGATCACAGATTAACTTCTTGGAGTGGCTGGCAGCCATTTAAATGGTGAGATACATGATCAAAACCGTTGCAACCCTAACTCACTGTCAGCTTAGCAATGAGTCTTGATGGCAAAAGCATAGTTAGCCCAAGTGCACCTACGTGTTAAGCAACATGCCTGTGCTACACACGATTCGCAACAAGCTTTCACCGGTTGATCGAAGACCGAGAAATTGAAAGAGTTAAACTCTCCTTGGGGTAGGGCAGAAAGTATGGTTCAGTTGAGACCCTGGAGCACTTTCATTAATCTTAGCAGCAGCACACATGCATATTACATAATGTCATGTTTTTTTCGCAAGTGACCTTGAGTTTTTAGCCAATTAGGTGAAACCAGATGAACTGGATAATTTCGCGCAGAAACAATAGACTGGTGTCGGTAAAGATGCGTGCAAAAAAGTACACGATGTCAGCAGACGCCAACTTCACTTAACTTGCTGCAGGCAGAAAGAAACACATAGGGCGAACGGGGACGCAGAAACGTAAAAAAACGAGATAAGAGAGGAAAGGCGATGAGTTTATCGGCTCGCAATCAGTTGTACCTCAACAGTGCCGCATTTGCAATCTTAGAACAGGACGTGTAATTAATCAGATATGAGGAAAAACATTCCCATATGAAGAGGAAAGTGAGATTTCTCGTTTCCAGCCCATTTTTTGCCCCTCGCATATTTCCAGGAAAATCAGAAAGGCGGTCAAAATTTTCCATTCTTTCTTTGACTTCGCTTTGGATAAAGATAATTTACACAAGGATTTGTCAGTTGAATATGCAATAAAAGTGTTTGTTAGAGAAGCAACTTAGGTTATAAAGTTGTATAAATGACCTCAAACGTACTACGTATTGTTGTGGACGTTCATTTTACTCGGCACTGGGTTTTCATTTTTGTGGTGAGTCAACACATATGCCCCAAGCGGCCATCTTCATAAGGGCTTATGTCGAAAAAACTCGATATTTCGGTAAATGCATCTATGAAATATCTTATTTTGACAATTTTGATAAATCCGTTGGACAATACCTACGTTTATTAGAAAAAATATCCGCCGGAACTTAAGGCCAGATCTTAACCTTATTTTAGTCCAATACCAAAAATATATATGCAAATATACTATTAATATACTATTATATTTACATTTAGTGGTCACAGTTACAGCAATTTTTTCACTTTTTCGGAAGTTAAGGCCTCTTTAAAGAAGTTGGTATGTCTAGTGGTGCTTTTTGCATTTCCTTTAGACCATATATTTTCTTAAGGGTTTTCATTACTGTTTCAAAGTTTTCGTATATACGTTATTGCCGGTGTTCGAGCAGTGCTCAGTCTTTCCATAAGTTGGGCTTCACAAAGAATCCATATTCTACATGCCTGTATGCTTTCAGTCAGGAGATATAACGGTGGTCCGTCTTGACGAAGGCACCTTTTTCAATCCCCACCCTCTGGCATGCGAGCCGAAATCGCATGATGTAAGAACAACTGCTAGCCGCAAAAGGTACTGACATGGATTGGTTCAGTGTTTCGGCCTTTCGTTCGAACTCATCATCATATACACTCGCAGGTAACGGTGGTGAGGGCATCGGGGAGTGCAGTATTTAAAGGGCACAGCTGGCGATCAACTATCTTGCATAGAATGCAGCACTTGCCGTGAGCGTGCAGTGCGTTGATTGGTTACTTCGTGTAGGCTGCTTTTTAACATTATATCATTGTAGATTGATTGTTATTTTTTTTACTGATAGTATTTAGAAATTCTGTTGATTGATGTTTTATGGCTTTTCCTTTCCTGCATTGTCATTGAACTGATCGGGGAAACACCCAAACATCAAATTGCCTGAAATGGAACCAAAACGCCAAGTACAAAAACCTAATCTCCACCCAATGTTATCAACGCCTTTAAATACTGCACGCTCGCAGTTGGCATGCCGCTATGTGCGTAACCCAATTAGCCGACCCCGCATTCGTACATGACGCGATGACTGCTCGTTACTCCCCGTCGAAATGTCATTACCGCCTTCGCTTCTTGATGTGATGACGACATGACAGTTTGACTAGCTGTCACCGGAACCTTTGGTCGCCTATATCATCCCACGTGGCCAATTGCTCTGTCTGGACAATGTCTCTGTACAGAATATGGAATCTTCAGGTCGCTAAGTGCGCTTTCTAATCGACTGCAGGCTAGGGAACCAACACGCAATCAGTTCACAGCTCACGCGGCTGTCAGCCCTTATGAGAATTTCGACCTCATCCTCGTCGAATGATACCCTTATCACCCTTATTTGTGACTGTCTCTGATGAGGTGTTCGGGCGAGGATCCAAAACGTTAAACCAATCAATGCCACGGTCCAGCGATATCATTATCAGCATCCTCATTTTCGTAGAACATCAATCGCACCTAAGTTTACAGCTGATGGAGCTGCTACCTTCACTAGGGTTTGCCAGTTTCAGCAAGTCAATATGTACAAAGAAAACAATTAGGACGGATTTTATGAGGTGAAGGATGTTGTAGACTTCTTTTTTCCCCTGTTTCTGGCAATCAAACTCGAAATCATGGCAAAAAATGTTTTACGGTAAATTAAACGCTGCGGCAGACCTAAATAAAACAGAGGTCTCTCAACAATCCGGCGAGAGGCGCCTCCTAGATAGATCTCCAACACAGGACATTTTCTGTTATAAATGTAGCCAAAGGTTCGATATCGCCATTTAATTACGCCTTGTGTGAATCCCCAAAGAAGAACACATCAAGAAGAGCGCAAAATTAGAAGTCCTTTCTCAAACTTGGTACAGCGTTCTTAAGGCAAGCAAAGCGTACAAAATTAAGACCAATGAGATTGTGGTCTTAGGTAAGGCGCGACTGCATTGGCTTTCTGACTCATGCGGCCGGCGTGTTAGACTCATGAGCTTGGCCGCAGCTGTGCGTGGCGTCACGTGCATTGCGTTTGAGCGGACCGGTCGTTTGACGTGGGAACGACTCGTCAGGGCTATGTGCGTACGCCATTGAGTTGGGCCCTGACACGTCCTTTCATTGGCTTTTTTTGAATCTTACCTGCCTTTTGCTTAACTGAACATAAGTAAGTAATGAATAGACTACACTTTAACTACTGAGTGTACTTGGACTTATTATGACGAACTACCAGACATAGCTTGTAAGGCTGCCAACTGAAGCAACTACATGGTGTAAGTTCAGCTGCAATAGTTAATACTGAAAACTTGGTATATGAGGAAGTAGGTACCAAGTAAAATAGCTTAATGTATCGTTCCGCTTTTTTCAGTCACTGCGTATGTGCCCACCTCCGGCAGAAGGTCACTTGTGTGGGAAGCTGGTGTGTGAATAAGGTGCATTGCAAGGCGGCTTCAGCGGAGTCAGTTTTATGCGAAAGTCGCCGCTGGCTTCATTTTGTTGGGGGGCAGGCGGGACAGTGTATAACTTTTGCGCCTACTGTTTTAGAGTTGCAAAAATGTACATTAGAGATTTCAGAAGAGTAGGTGGCGAGCGTACGTAAGCATAACCAAACTCCCACGCGAAACCAGTTTCCTTTTATCGATCCCTTTCCCTTATTCCCACGACTTAAAAAAAGACACACACGTTTTACCATTTACTCCTTTCCCACATACATGTACTGGCCTGACGAGAATTTATCGAAAGCCTACGTACACTCGTCAACTACTCTTCTGCATTTTCTAATGGGAATTTTTCGCGACGTTAAAGCAGTCAAGTGATCCCACGGTGCTAAGGGTATGTAGTGGTCAAGTCTGTCCGACGCCCTCCTAACTCTTGACGCCACAGACGAGCATAAGACCTCGCGCGAAAGCAGTGTTTCCGCCTGCCTCGAGCCTATGCGCAAACGGACGTGCTCACAGGCTAGCCAGCCTTCTCCCACCTCAAGGTCGCGCCACGACCTCTAGTCTAGTCATCGGCCGCGTGATTGGTCGCCGTAACAAAGCGTGTGCCGACATTGCGGCGATTCCCGCGCTCTCATCATCCCGTAATTGACGCCCTGGTAGCCGGATTGCAGTCATCCGAGAGTCAAAACTCTGTTGTAGCTTACCACACTAGCAGGCTAGGTACTTGCAAAAAGGCCCAAACACGTGTTTCGCCGGTATTCTGCCGCTGCTTCACACAGCTGCTAGGGGTCCGGCCCATCAGTGGGTCCCCCACTTTCCCTATCTACTTTCTGGTTTATATACCGGTTTATAAAGTTCAGGTTTTTTATCTCCAGATAAATTAATTTCTGATGGTGGTATATATCAGTATATTGTTTCCTATGTTTCAGTAACATAGTTATTTTAGGCATTACTGGCAGAAACATTGGGACTTGCAGGATACGTATTTCGACCTTATTAGGTCTCATCAGATGCAGATACCCAACTCCAGTGTAGCTACTGAAATTGCTGCCACAACCGAGAATTGAACCCGCGCCACTCTGGTCAGGGGCGAACGCCCTAACCCCTGAGCTATCGGGCTCGATGTTTTGCCACTTGTTGATCGGAATATAGATAAGAGCATATGTGTACACCGATCTATTCTATTATCAGTATATATAAGGTCCATAGGCGTAGACCGAAATTATAAGTGTATAGTTGTGTTGAAACCCGTCAACCTCAATGAAATATACACCTGCTGCCACAGGACAGTCTTAAGTAGTATAAATTGACGTTGTAAGTTACCATACTAACAGGTTAGGTACTTGCTAAAAGGCCCAGACACGTGTTTCGCCGGTATTCTGCCGCTGCTTGACACAGCTGCTAGGGGTCCAGCTCATCAGTGGGTCCCCCGCTTTCCCTTTCTGCTTTCTGGTTGATATACCGATTTAGAAAGTTCAGGTTTTTAATCTCCAGAAAAAATAATTTCTGATCGCGGTATATATCAGTATGTATAAGGTCTATAGGCGTAGACTGAAATTTTGAGTGTATATTTGTGTTGAAACCCGTCAACCCTAATGAAATATGCACCTGCTGCCACAGGACAGTCTTAAGTAATATAAATTGACGTTGTAACTTACCATACTAACAGGCTAGGCACTTGCTAAAAGGCCCAGACCTTATATAGACCTTATATATACTGGTATATACCGCGATCAGAAACTAATTTCTCTGAAGATTGAAAACCTGAACAGTCAACACTCTTTCCATCTATTCTCCTATCCTTCTGCAGAATACACTATTCCTAACAATCTGGCTTTCCCACCGTCTTCTCTCCTATTCTTAAAGAACCATGGGCCTGGAAGATCGTAGCTGTTAGGGTTAACCTTCGTAGCCCTAAGCTATGTCGATAGGCACTCAAAGGGTACCTGTGGTTCAACACCAAATGTGTTGAGGCGAGAGTACTGGCCAATTTTATGGGGGGGGGGCTGTATCAAAAGGAACGAACATCTAAACGTATAGTGGAGAGCGCTGCGGCGTACTGATACAGCTATCACCACCTTTCGGAAATACGCCGAGAACCACCTGAAAAGCACTCATGTAAATATAGATGAACTAGAGCGTCACGTTCTCCAACACGCTGCCGTTCTGGACACCCTGGCAGAGGACGACAAACAGGAATTTAGCATCTCTACGCAAGCTATTGGAAGAAAACGTAGAGATGCCAAGAGGTCGTCAACCCTTCGAAGGTTACACGAAATCAAATCATAATCCCAACGATCCTGCTCGGTATGTGCATAACTATTCCTCCACGAGGCTTAATAAAACTTCGCTTGAAGCATTATCGCTGGGTTCCACATTTGACATGCCTGGTCGAAAGGTTAATCAGCTAGAATTAGAGATCCAGTTCGAGAATCTATGTGAACAAACTTGTGATACACGGTTCATCTTTGCAGAGTGTGTTGACATAAGCACACGTACAGCAGTTAAAGCAGCTATGAGAAAACAAAGACGTCTTGGTTATTAGACTATATAAAGGAACGGAAGTCGTTATAATGAAAAAATTCCGATTACTTGCTCAATTTAAAGCATGATATCTCAGGTAAGAATTTAAAGCTAGCGTACAGAGCAGTTAAGAAGCTGTGCGGAAATTTGTTCGTACAAATAAATCCTGTTGTCAGACTACGTAAAGAAGATGCAGGCCATACTATCGGAGCAGACGAATTTTAAGAAAGCAAGTAAAGAGGAAGATTTTGCGGATGAAGTAGACGTACAGCTCACCGATTGCTTAAGAATACTCCATACAGCAGAATTCATAAGTGACCATGACCTCAAACGCCTCCTATTCGTAGGCAGGCACGTCCCCTGTTTATATGGTCTGCCTTAGATCAAGAAGGATGGCCTGCCAGCTCGTCCGATTTGGGATCTGGATACGTTCCGTCTCTTCGATAGAGGAGTTGTTAACGGAGAAATTGAACTCTTACAGCAACAGCTGGCATCACGTAGCTATCAAGATACATTCAGATTTATCGACATGATGCTCTCCCTAGACGTATCATCGTTGTCTACAAACATATCGGTCGCAGAGACAGTCGCAGTTGCATTTGTGAATTCATACTGACAAATCAGATGGAAATATTAATATCGACGCATGCCTTTAAGGAACTTTTGCCAAGATAAACACTTAATGTGAAGTTCTTTTTTAACAACCAATTATATAGACAAATAGATGGTGTCACTATGGGTTTGCTCCTTGTACCTCTTTGGGTAAATATCTCCATGGACAAGGCGTGTTAATTTCAACGTATCGATCAGATCAATAAGTCGAAACATGACAGTCGCTATGTTGATGACAGCTTCGCCATCATCCCAGCAGGAACCGATGCAGATGTGCTCCTAAATACTGTCAATCAAGTATACACTTCAATTTAGTTCCCCCTTCGAGGTGTAAACGGCAGGTTCGCAGTCTTTGATGGACGTCCTCCTAAGTCGAAGTCTTGACGGTATCGTCCAGAGAAACGTTCATCGAAAGGAAACGTAGTCCGGACAGTATACAAACCTTAACAGCTTCTCACCCATCCAAAAGAAACGCAATCTACTTCACTGCCTAACGCAGAGGACGAGAACAATTGTCTCGGCAGACGATATCGAGATGAAACTTAAGAAAATCTAGGACCTGCTATGTGAGAGCAGGTATCCTGAGAAATTCATCACAAAGAATATATTGGTGAGAGAAGTAAAGTCTATCACACCCACTGTAAAAAAGAAGACGTTAGTTCTAAAAGTCCCTTTTCATGGGGGTGAGGCAAGTGAACTCCTAAGAAGATGCCTTGACCAAGCCGTGTCCCGAAATTTCCCAGCAGCGAGGGTTTGGTTAGTATTCTCAACCAATCTGGTCCTTCACGGAAAAGTAAAGGATAGGTTGCCAGCTCAGACTACCTCCATGTGCATCTACCCAGTCACTTGTTCCTGTGGAGCAGGTTATATCCATTGCACGCGTCGGCACTTATTCAAAAGAATACGAGAGCTCTTCCCGGCATGGCTGAATAAAATTGAAGTCAAGATCATAAACAACGCCTATCTCAGCCCTATTGCTGTTTCTGGACATCGTGTGGACCCTATCAGGTTGAGGAAGCTGGCGTTGTGTGCACAGAAAACATACGCGCCGTGGCTGGCATGCGCTCTCTTTGTTTCCCTCCCCCCTCCCCCCTCCCCCCTCTTCATCAGACCCTCTTATCGACCCCTTACCCCCTATTCACACGACTAACGATAAGACGAAGACGTTTTAACTTGTACCTCGTTCCTACATAAATGTACTGGCTAGACGAGAATTGCTCGAAAGCCTATGTACGCTCGTCAACTACTTTTCTGGATTTTTCTTCTACGATCATGGAACAACGCCCAAGGACAGGAAAGAAAACGGATCCAACTGCTTACCGTAGATGTCTGTGTTCGGCGGAACCACAGCCCAAAAGACATCGCCGCGCCCATCGTCTTGCACGTCCAAGATCGGTGGATAAACATGCCTGGAAGCAAAGCAAAAGTAAAGAGCATTTTCAAGAAATTCCGTTTGAATTCGAAACGTCAGGAAAATACAACTCGGCAGGAGTTTTCTTGGTAGTGGACTTGGATAGAACAACCCGTAGGTTGTTTTCATACGGTAACCGTGAGAAGGTGTTTTGAAGTTGATAAACCTGATTTACCAACAAAGGATTTTGTTAAAATAAGAAAAAAAGTCGCAAAATTTTGTTTAAATAATTTTAATAAGGTGGCTTTAGGCCGACGGCGTTGGGAACGCAAATAGAAAAAAGGCGCAAAAAAATTCAGCACAAATTGAGCTCGAATCGAGCTCGAATCGCTGTCGACAAACTTGGAAACGTGGAGTTTTATTCGGAAAACATTTCTTTGCCCAAAACCCAGTAATCATGGATTTTGTGAAGGCGTTTTGTAATATTAAGCAGAAACTTCGGGCTTTTTACATAAGCTATCACTATCCCACACTGAACCTCACCCTAACCCCTCAACCAAAACGTTTCCGTAACCCTTACCCCTAACCCTTACCCTGATCTTAACACTTACCCTAACCCTAACCCCTAACCCTAACCCTTACCAAAATCTTACCCTACAAGTTTCCGTAACCTTGATCCCTAACCCTAACCCTGACTTTAATAGTTACCCTAACACCTAACCTTTAAACTTACCCTAACCCCTACCATAATCCTAACCCTAAACCTAACCCTAAACCTAACCGTAAAAGTTTCCGTAACCCTAACCCTTACTCTGACCTTAACACTTACCCTAACTCTAACCCCTAACCCTAACTCGAGCTCGAATCGCTGTCGACAAACCTGCAAATGTGGAGTTTTGTACCGCCACTACCAAGGTAACTCCTGCCTAAAACTTTTGTTCCAGTGGTTGTATCTTCTTCTTCTGAACTGCTTCCTGGGACTTGCATATTCACTTCTATTGAAAAGTTCTAACAATAAACAAATATACACATCAAATCTCGGTCTGCGCAGATAGACCGTAAACTTGCTGATGAATAACGAGAACAGGAATTAGTATCTAACGAAATTGAAAAAAAACTAATTTTCAATACCAGGTATATAACTAAAAGGCAACTGGGGAGATCTGAGGGGCCCTCTGATGAGCCGAACCCCTGGCAGATGCGTCAAGTAGCGACAGAGTACCGGCGAAACACGTAGGTCTGGGCCGCTTAGATAGTACCTGCGCTGTTAGTGAGGTGAGTTAAAACATCAGTGAAGTCAATATATCGTCTCCCCCACTGTTGCATGTTCAGCCATCCGCATCCAAAGCAGTTTGCCCGAGTGTATGTAGGAATGTTGATACCAGAACGGGGAATTTGGACCCTTGCTTCCAGTTTTTAACAAATGAGTCACATATACACAACATGTCAAAGAAGTAACGCAGAATCGAAGCACCTACCTAGCAACAACTAAGTACTGAGGTCGAGAAGAGGTGTCTCGAGGTCGCAACTCCAGATGAAAGCTCACATCAGTCATCAGGATTTCGTAGGCCATCATAATGAAGGGCTGGTAGACCACGGAACCATCGATGGCGATCACAGGTTCCGGTAGTCGGGGGTCCATCACACCCGGGATGCCCGTGCTGAAGGAAGGCGGTTTAAATGCTTCACCCTACAAAAGAGAGAAAGGGAGAGAGAACAAGCTTCGCTGATGTGCAGGCGGAAGTAGTGAACCGGAGGCATGTGAGAGGAACGCCTTACCCGCAGGATGCGCAGGACAACTGGCTCTCGCAGACCCTCCACTTGGAGAGACTTGCCCTCAGAGTAGAACTCCATAGCCAGGGTCTGTGAAGTCGACGGAGATTGGATCAGGCTGTCTTTGGCGTAGGTATGCAGATTTGAGCCGGTTAAAATGGTCTGGAGGTAAAAAATAGTACGTTGTTTGATTATATGTGCGTTCCTCCTGCCCCCGCTGAAATGTCTTCCCTGAACATTTTTACTTTTAGACTTTAGAAGATCACGCATACTTTCATAAAAGGCTTCATCCCTAAAAACTTCCACTGCGAACATTGTAAGCAACCAAAGTATGTAACCTTTCAAATTATATTCCTACTTTGTCTAGAGACTTATGCGCAAATAAGGTTTTTTACCTTTTGACATTTTAGGAACCCCGCGTTTTCCCTCCTTAAATGTTCCATTCATAGGAACCCTTTAATACGACAGTGTATGTGGCAATAAGTACATGACAAATGCTAGACGTCGCAGGACCGAAACAGGATATCGGGAATGGAAAGTTGGCTGATAGCAGCGAATGTGCGAGTTCAAGGAAGCAGTTCAGAAGAAGAAGAAGAAGATCTGATCACTGGGACAAGAATTTTATTTTCCTGACGTTTTGGATGCTGTCGAGAATCCTTAATCATAGGTAGCCGTAGAGGAATGTGAGACATACGCAGATTGTGCGGTGTTGATAGTTCGTAGTGGCCATCTGCAGGCGTTATATAATTATATGCTCTTGTAATCACCCCCTGGGGTCGTAATTGGTGCGGTGATGGCTTAGCAGTTTGCTTTCAAGTCATTAGTTGCCGCGATTTCATTGTCCATGTTGGATGCGGGCTTGATAATGGCGTGATAATTTTGTTCGCTGTCGTCGGAGTTGTTGCTGGGCCCGGTCCTTCCCACGTGACTAAGGAACCGAGCCTGAAGATCCCAGTTGCTAGGGCTTAACTTGCTTAACCCCCCGCGATAATTCTGACTTCCAGACTTGTTCCTGCGATGGGCATAGCCTCGCTGTGTGCGTTGTGACGACTGCCCCCTCCCCCCTCCCCGGCTCTCACACTCGGAACGCTGCTCTCGTGTCTCTAAACGTGCTATCGTTCACTTCTATACAGAAACCAACTGGCGTACCACTTAAGTTGCCGCGTCAGACTTTGAGCACCATGAATGCATACGGTCTTGGGGTCCTGGCGGTCGCAGGAGAACCACTTCTGGCAGAAAATTATATCGTCAAGGTCTCACATTCACAACCTTCATAGCTCCCTCGGTGAGGATTTTATTGCCGCACTTACGTCATTTGCCTGGCGAGAATTGCAGGGGTCATTTGGCGTCATTAGTTATCACCAAGTCTGTGAGCAGCTCCAATCCGTAGGAGTCAAAAAAGACCTACGATGGCCATGCAAACATTTCCGACAGAGTTCGCCAGTTTTTCCGTTCGAACATGGACGAAAGAGAGTGTTTTTATTGGCGTCTTTGACAGCACAGCGATTGATTCGCTTAGCGTATAGCCATTGCCTCGGCTGTTGCTAGCACCCGTTAGCGTAGGCCCTTAGGGAAATGGGCTAATGCCTGGCAAAAAACCTGACCGAAGACGTTAATGCGTACACTACCGACATACTGCAGATTCTTTGGTCTCAACATGCAAGTACAGCGCCCAACGGTCATTGTATGAGTTGCCGGGCCCCGCGCCGAAATCCCAACCAACTGAGCTTCGGAGGTCAGAACAGGTCGTCACTGAACGCGGGGAGGCGGGGTGAACATTCCACTAGGGACACGACCTCCACTATAAAAACCGTTCAGTTACAAAGGAGAAGATGCGTTTGCTAGAACAGGAAGTTGCTTGACCTGAAGTTTCGGATTCTGGATTGAGCTCATCATCGTCAGAGAAAAGTGTAAGAAAAGGGCGCTAAATGCACAGGTTACGCAGTGGCCACGCGACTATCACAGGGGGCTAAGTAAGTTAAACCCTAGCAACTGCGATCTTCAGACCATAGTTACTTAGTAGTGAATAAATCTTGGAAAGGCCAGAGTAGAAGGAACAGTTTATTGTGTACACAGAGGAACGAAGAATAATAGGGAAGAAAGCTGACTACAAAGAGCCCAACCTTTCGTTGGAGAGGCGTGTTTGGAAGTGAGGCTTAGTTGCAGGAACTCCCCGCGGCCCAGAGAGCATGCATTCAAGCGTGCAGGCTTACTATTCGTCACCAGCCCAGAAGGCATCTATGCGGCAACTGTGATTGGGTGTTCCCAGACGTCGAGATCAACGGTTGTGGGACTTCAGGAAAGTTCACTTCGACGCGAGCTAGTCACAACACGACCAAATGCATACTGAAATTGGCAACGCTCGCGATCATCGTTTGGGGTCGTGGCTGATGTGGTGATGGGATAGTGACGCACTTCGCGCAGGCAAGCATGCGTCGAGCAACACCGCCGCCAGCGAGTGCGCAGGCACTGGCCGCTTACACCCATCCGTCTAGCCAATCCGTCTCACCAATAAAAGCTGACTCACACAACGGCCGCTCCAGACGCTGTGGTGATTCCCGTGGTCACCTCGATGCAGATGCAGCCCGTTGGTGTGGCGTTTGTTCGCTCATCTGACAGTCCATTTCCTCCTGCCTATTCTCCACCCCTTCCGTACAGAATAAACTGTTTCTTCCACACTGGCCTGTGGTGACTCACTCCACATAGGCGAGCATGTCCGAAGCTTCGCTGCCGCTAACGAGTACTTCTGCACTTAGGCAACAGCCAATCAGGTTCCTCAAAGGCTAGCCCCTCTCAGTGGCGAATAAGACGCATGCACGCCTTGATCAATACAGTCTTTCCGGCCAATAACCTTTGAGGCAACCAGACAATGCCCGTTCTCGTTGCTGCTGCTGAAAACCGCACTTGGATCGCGGCTGGCTCTCCTGCTGGTTGTGAGCTATCCCGAGTCAATCTACCCTCATCTATTCTCCTCTCCCTTGTGTACACAATACACTCTTCCATCTACTCTGGCCTTTACGGACTTCTCTTCTGCATTAAGTAACCATGATCTGAAGATCGCAGTTGCTGGGTTTAACTTACTTAGCCCGCTGCGATATGCCTCCCATGAATTCTCTTCTTTTAGGGAACCGTGCCTAAGGATTGCAGTTGCTCGAATTTAACTCAAGTAACTCCCTGCGATAATAACTTGGTGCGCGGAGGGGGCACCACTGCCATAGACTAGGAGACCGCGGGTGGAGTTTGCTTCAGTGCAGTCAGAAAAATCAATATTCAGTACGCTTTGTGCTTCACTAATGACAAACCTTGGCAATCACCTCCTCCTTGCCTGCCAAGTAGTCCGTTAGATTGGGTATGCGAATGGAGGACTGACTGGGCTTCAACTGACAGGGCGTTAGGCTGCTCAAAGCATTAACGGCGACCTTTGTGAAGGACTGGCAACAGCAGGGAGTTTGCACTTCTATCACCTCACCTCCACGCACAAGGAGGGTCTCGAGCATGCCTGCGAGGTGGGCGTGTAGTCGGGCGAGGCTTTGTGCGATGGACGCCGACTGCAAAAAGGAAAATATATGCAATAACTGGGGGGGGGGGGCAGGGAAGAGGAGGAAGACGACCTCGACGGGCCCTTGAGGCGGTAAAACAGGCAGTATTTGTGCACTATGGGTGGAAAGAAAGAGTTTCAACCAGACCAAATTTTAAAGCATATGCGAGCAGGACTTCATAAAAGTAAATCTACTCCTCCTCCCTCCTGCACCCACCAACATGTACACCTTATAAACATTGAGAAGAAGCAGATGCGATCGCTGAGACAAGAACTTTATTCGCCTCACGTTTCGGATTCCGTTGCGGATGCATCACTAGAGACAGTAGCAGACACGGGTATTTCGTAAACCCAGGAGTTGGAGCATTTACTGTGGCTATGCTACTGCATATCTATGATAATTAACGGCTCCCACCTCTTATCGAGGATAATTGGCCTCTTGTGCGCTAACCGCTTCATGGCCGACGTGCGGGTTGTGACGCCCTCAACTTGCACCACCTCTACTGGACTTGGACCTGATGATTGCTGGGCCATCTGGCTCTCTGGCATTTGTGTTAGTAGACGTCTTCGCATATGCGACTTTCTTTGGTCAAACTGAGTCTCTACATCAACTGTGGTTCGGGTAGACCATAAAAAATTGTTTATAAACTAGGAGCCCGAAAAGCATAATTCAAGTAACTCTTGTCCCAGCGAGCATATCTGCATGTGTTCACTTTCAATCTCGGAGGGAGCTTGTGACGGTAACGAGAGAGTATTTGTGGGTTAAAGGCTGGAGGAAACGAATTCATGTGCCGAAAAAAAACAGCTCTTTCAGACCTCTTCCTTCATCCCGTGCCCAATTCGAAAGGAAAGGTGTTTGTGACACCGTCATGTCCTATTGCGCGTATAATCGCAATAGAGGCAATGTCCGACTGATGTCTGCAAAGTAAAATTTGGAGAAGTTCATTGACAACGACTTATGACACCAAGAAAATATAGACTATAGTGTTCTAGTAAGGTTCTAGATTCCATGCGAGACTTGTCACTAATCTGTCGAGAACTCAGAGTCACTAGGTTTTGTTTTGTTGGGTAATTGGCCGCAGATGGCCAACGCTCGTGTACACGCGCTCATGTTTAAGAATCAAAACGGTGGACACGAACTGACACTTGCCTGAAGAGAAAACTCTCGGCAACTGCTTGCAGAATGCTCCCATACAATGTGTTACAAACCAAATCGGCTTCTCTGCCTTGGGATTTGGGAACCTGTGCATTGTCGACCAATCTATCCCGATAATCATTGTCCGACGAGCGTTTTCAATGGTGCTGAACGAATGTACTAAGGTAAATAGTTATATATTCTCGACTCGGGTTAGATCAGTGAAGTTTGCTCGTCACCATCATAGTTTACAGAATTTAAATTCGTCTCTGATTTGGCAACGCGTGAAGCTGTATTGTTCCACATCCACATGCAACTCTCAACCTCTTTTCTTTCACGAATAGTAGCAAGTGCGCACCAGTGATTGCCTATCCCAGTCTAATCTGGTCAATCGCCTTCAGGGTTTACTTACACAGGACCTCACTGTGACGACGGTTACACTCTCAAACTTCGGACGCTGCCCATCTTCGGTGCGGACACAGGCTTGTCCAATTGTCAAAGTCCTCCAACCTATTATCCAATAACTCCGAGCAGAATGCGCTATTGCTCCCACCTGGCATCTTACTTCTTTTCTTCTCCCACGCAACCGAGCCTGAAGATCGCAGAGGCAAGCGTTTTTCTATTAATTTAAGCTACTGAGAAAAAGCTGCATGACCGCTTCAACGAGGAGTCGAGTTGAAAGTCACCAAAACCTACAGACGATGAGTTGGGTATTTCTAAAAAAATTAGCCATAAATGGTTACTCACGTTTAAAAATAATGTTATATTTAACTTACGATTTCACTTTGTCTTTCCTCAGCATTCTGGTGGCTAAGCACGTCAAAAAGCTCGTCTTCAGGTATTTCGGAGAAATCTAAACAGAATAATATATAACTGGTGAAAGCATATTAAAGTGCTCCAGATAAACTGACCTCCTACTTCACTTGCTAAGTAATAAAAATCGTATTTTAGTAAACATTTCAGCCATTTTCAGCCATATGAGCAAATATTCGGACAAGATAATGCAAAATAGCATTTCCGTGGGGTGGCGGTTAATAATAAGCACTCCCGGTTGACCAGCTATATTCAGGTTGTTTTATAGTTTTCGCAACCAACGGTGCTTTACCCAAACTTACCGTGAATGTCTGGAAGTCAGTCAAGCTTTAGAAAGTGGGAACCGAAGAAGAATATTGTCTGTCGACAAATAATGAGTTGACAAAACCAACCTGGACTGTCAATGTCGGTGCCGTAGTCGAGGTCTCTGAACGATTTCTTCAAGTCTGAGTCCACGAATGATCCTAGTTTGTAGTTCAAACCCTGTCAAAAATTGACAGGGGGTTTTGGATTTGTAGCAGCAAAAAAGGATCATATATCAGCACAACATATGAAACCATGTGTTTATCAAATATTCGATAGTATATCAGTGGACCAAAACGTATTTTTG
This sequence comes from Ligula intestinalis, assembly GCA_036362985.1. NCBI lineage: Eukaryota > Metazoa > Platyhelminthes > Cestoda > Diphyllobothriidea > Diphyllobothriidae > Ligula > Ligula intestinalis. The sequence goes on along the minus strand of JAYGXS010000006.1, from coordinate 19,545,970 downwards.
TGCATATGAGGCAGCCGATCAAATAGATTTATTGTTATATGCAAGAAAAGCCGTCGACAGAGGTACTTAGTTTGGTTAATAAGTATGTGAGGATTTAAAAAAAGTGTTATCGGCAAAGGCCTTATTTCGGGATTCTGTAGTGATCCCACTCGGAGCGCAACTTTTGGCTCACGCGGCTGCTAGCATGTGCGCACGCACCACTACCTGCCTATCCCAATCTGGTCTGGCTAATCACCTCTCTGTGGCTAACTCCCTCATGACTGCGTTGAAGACGCTGTGATCGCTCTGGGCCAGTCACAGCTAGCCAAACCATCAATCGCCACATACGCAGGGGTTAAGTACGTTAAATCCTAGCAACTGCGATCTTCAGAAGTCGGTAGAGGCCAGAGTAGTAGGAACAGTATATTCTGTACAGAGAGGAACGGAGAATAGACTGAAGAAATCTGACTGGAGAGCATACGACCAGCCAGGAGGGCCAGCCGGGTCCAAGTGCTGGTGGACAGAGAGAGCCATTTACGTGTTCAGGCTTGGAATTCGTTGCCATGCTAAAGACCAGCTATGTGGCATTTGTGATTGGTTGTTCGCAGACGTCGAGAACGGCGGTCGTGAGATTCACTTCGACGCGAGCTAGTCAACACACATCCAGTCAACTGTGAAGCTGATAGAGGCATGCGCTCGCCTACGATGTCCCTTTTTCGACTAATGATTTGATCCAATCAATTCATTCCTTGCAGCATACGCTGCGCTACCTGCTGTTAAACGCGAACAGTCAAGCTCCAGGAAGGAGAGGCTGTGATCACTGAAACAGGAGGTTTCTTAGCCTGACGATCGGGTGCTAACTTGAAGACACCATAAGAGGCAATTTCAGATGCCAAGCCATCACCGCATCAATTAGGACTCGCAGCGGTAAGTCCAAGAGCTGATAATTTTAGTGGGGATGTAGTCGCGAAGACATTGCGGACTATGAGCACAGTGTGCCCCTATCATTCCCATCTACGATTGTATCTCCTAGGAGGGTTCAACCGAGAGATTGAAACGTCAGGATAGTAAACCTTTTGTTCCAGCGATCGCTTCCTTAAACTCGCATATTCGTTGCTATCCGAATGTGAATGCCCAAATCGCAGATGTTCCACGCATACTGTAGATAGCTGGCTAGTGCAATCAAGGGGATCTACTGTAGTGGACCTACTGCGGACACCTGTCTCAACGCTGTGCTTCTCTCGAGTACTTGCACGTGCACACCAATGCTGCAGTCTGATTCCCAGCCAATCAGAATTGACCACATTAGCCAATCATCTTCAAGGTTGCATCAGCCTTTACCGCGGGGAAATCGATGTGAGTACACCCACACTCGCATTCGGGACGCTGTTCTCGCGGCCTTGGGTGAGCTGTCGTCCGGCTACCAGCTACGAAGTTTAAGTTACACACAGACCGTACTGAAACCAAAAGACTCACTGCCGTGCCACGAAGCACCTGGAGTTGTCTATAGGATCGGGTGAAGTTGCGAACCAGGCGACTACCTTGGAGAAACTGGAAGAGTTCCCAAGACACGAATTGTCGACCACACAGCGGCAGTGCGGAGAAATGATGCCAATTCTCAAGTTGCGGCTCATTCGACGAGACCTAACCACACTTTCAAAGTTGATGAGGCCGAAAATCTCGCAAGAGGTGACAATCGCGTGAGCTGCGGGTTATTTGATTCATGGTTCACGGGCTCTCAATCTATAAACAATCCACTTTCGAGGCTGAGGCTCAATATGCCTAGGCAATTTAACTCTCGGGACGGGCACAGGCGAACGCGTCGTCTAATGCCTGCCAGATGGCCGAGCATTCATCCCGCTCAAGTCCAACATGCTGATGAAATATCAACAGGTCACGACCCGCACGTCGACCATCAAGCAATTAGCGCACAAGAGGACAACTATCATCGATGGAAGGGGAAGCCGTTTATTCGCACACTTATGCAGTAGCATAGTGAATGTATCGTATTTATATTGTTCATGAATTACTCGTTTCTGCTATCATCTCAGAGTATGGATGCGTGGCGGAACACAAAAGTCAGGCAAATAAAGATCTTGGCCCAATGCTCACATCTATTTATTATTAGTTACTTCCTATGACTTACATTTCCGCTTGTATTAGTTCTTAGATTATTCTGTAAAGCATACAATATCCTCCAAACTGGCGTCCATCTCGTTCTATTTGACACCGGGCCTGAAGGTCGTGGCGGCAGGGGTCTTCCCTGATAACTCCTGCCACGGCGCTGAATGGTGACCTGGATGCACTGGAACTAAGCTTTCATTGTTCTCTCTCGCGTTCGCTCACGTCATCAGCTCGATTATGGCGGATTACGGTGCAAGCAGTGTGCCCGGCATCTTAGTGCATTCCGGGCCAGTGATATGGGTGTGAATTAGTTCATACTTCTAACAGAAATCCGTAGCACCTGCTATACTGCCTCCATCAGCATCCACTGGGGCCCGGAGAGGGGGGGGCAAGCTTGAGCCTCGAGAACCAGAGATGCGATTGCGTGCAGTCGGGTTGACTGAGCCTATGCGGGCAACGCATGGACTGGCACCATGTTTGCCCAAAAGCAACAGTTGCCCGGCATGCTTCCGATTTGTAAGACTCATTTGACAAAGTCCTGAAGTGGTGCCTGCGCACTTGAGAAAGATGCCTGTTTGGATAAGAGCAGTGGCTGATTAAAACACATGCTCATTCACCCCCAGCTGGTTAAGGCGGTAAGTATGGAAAGTGACAGCATCAGTACATACGAATGCAGTCTGTCCGTTGGCAGCAGGTGTACATTATGCAGTGGTTGACTGGTTTCGGCCCAGATATACACTTAAAATTGCGGTCTATGGCTATACACCTTACATATACTGATGTATACCGCAAACAGAAATTAATTTCTCAGGAAATTCAAGACCTAAACTTTCAACACCAGTATATCAACGAGAAAGCAAACAGGGGAGCTGGGGCGCCCACTGATGAGCCGACCTCTCGCAGCTATGTCAAGCAGCAGCAGAATACCGGCTAACCAAGTGTCCGGGCCTTTAATTAGTACCTGGACTATTAGTGTGGTAAGTGACAACATCAGTAAGCCAGTACTTTCTGTTAGAGTCAAGGGGATACCTCGTAGAGGTCGAGTGAGCATGCAGAGAGCGCCCTGACGGCTATTAGGCTGTCCTCCACTGTGGCATAATTGGTAAACTCAGAAAAATTGGCAACGATGGACTCCAAGATGTCATTGAGAGTCAACAGTGTTGCCGTGGACATGTCTTTGGAGCACTGGCTGAGTGCAAGGAGGTTGGAGGCAGCGTGGAAGAGGGAGGAGGACTGGAAGGAGTTTGTGGTACTGAGGGCGGTGACCAATTTGGCAAGGATCTGCGCAAAAAAACAGAATGGGCTAGAAACTCTTTGGTTTTACAAGTTAGGTGAGCTGTAGCTGAGACTGAAGACAATTGGTCAAATTGATCACCGCGGAAGCACCCGTGTATACTCGGAATCCCCGTGTGCTGTAGTGGGTTTTGAACTAGTAACTACACTGTCCGGTGGGTATATCATGTATCACGTCGGGGGAACCTCAGCCAGTTGTCGTAGCGTGAATGAGAACTATCTTTCTTCAGGGTAAAAATCTAAGAAGGCGCATTTTGCTACCAAATGAGTACAAGAATGAATATTTTTATGAACCTTTTTTATTACATTTTGTCGTCAATCAATCGAAATGTGTTATGTTACTTCAGTAGTTTTTTTTAACACAGTTTGGTTTTTTCAGACGATCACAAAGAAACTAGTTCAAAGGCTGGCGTGCTGATTCGATTGAAATATCAAAGGATTATGCTGCTGAAGTAATTAAAATTAAAATTCTATTTATGTATTCCCTTCTAATCCAGAAGACATTTTAGCATTTTGGACAACATTTCATGAGATACCAGATCTACTGTAGTTTCGCAACTTTTTCCACTCAATCCAGACAATTATGAGACAACGGAAGGACTTTAACTAGTCACCCACACACGGCTCCGATAAGAGACAAACGTTTTAGTCGTCTGATGTTGTTAGAATTCAGTCATTTCAAAATGCACATGATCCCTTCTTACCTTCGTCCGCACCTTCCTCTCCCCCGTTGAGCCCTGCAAGGAAGACAAATTCAGACAGTAAGGAGGTGGTCACTATCCAGTCAGACGGCTACGCGATTAGTTGATTTTAACCAGGTTCCGTTAACATGCTTTTGGTGGCTGATTTTTGTAGTAAGTCCCTCATCATGGACGTTCTAATTAGGACAACAAAAATAGCAACAACAACGTTGACAGCAACAACAACCATAACCACAACAAGAAGAAAGAAACCGAGTATTGGGAAAGGTGAGGTTTAGGATTGCGTAGCTGCCCGTTCTCCCAGCTGTCAGCGCCACCGTCTACCCATCTCGCCTTCGATTGGCTCAACACGCGTGACACCCGATGCGTACGCGCGTGACTCAACTTCCGGCTTGTGGCGCCCTGACGGCCACCGATTGGTCGCAGCCGCACACATTTCGCGCCCGGACGAACAACTTAAAAACCGACACAGATGGCGACCTCACTTGGCCGACAATGCAGCAAATTCCAGGCCTGGGTCCTTGTTGATAGTGTCTAAAGCCTGAACTCAACTATTTTTTATAGGTTTTGTATACCACGTCTGCGCGGTTTTAAAGACATAAGATTGGAGCAGTTGTGGGCGTTTGAACGTACGCATGTCTGCGCTGCATCAGATAAAGATCAAACTGGGTTGTCAGCAGTGAATTCAGATAACCTTAACGCCATATGAAATCTATAGCATGCTGGGTTACGAGATCTCTTTTTAAGCAGCCCAGACGATCGTCAACTGCCTACGCCACTGCTTGCATTTAGGCGGCGGGGGGAGACTTCTAAGTTCATGCGTAGGAGCACCAATGCTACTGTTTGGTTGATGAAATCATAAGAAGTCATCTTGCACTACTCGGAGATGGAGTTGCGCACAGACCGGAAACCAACCGACTTGCTGCTTCGACAAAAGAAATCTTTGTAGCCGTTCTCATGACTTAAAGTAGTTGCGAGCGAAAAAACCTACAAAGGAGAAACTATAAACACGCGTGGATACGAATGGCCGAAAAAGCAGCTGTAGCATGAAGAAATGACACAAACTGCTAGCTAGCGGCTTTTTTGACGAGACCGAATTGTCTCCGTTGCCTCACGACCTGAGGCAACTATCTCTTCTTACTCAATTCACAAAGCACGACTGAAAAAGACCTTGGCAGTGCGGGGTACGCGGAATCAGGCAAAATTAAAGTGTCTTGTAAAGACTTTTGTTTCGTGGAGGAAAGGTTAACTGTCAGACATGTAACAACGAAAACCCGGCCGACGTATAATCGTTGTTAGTCAACGCAACACAGCTAGAACTGTTATCGCTAATCCAGCAGAAAAATCTTGATCTGCACTCGAAGCCACACCCACACTTTCCGCCATCCAGAGAGAGCGACAATGTTCGAGTAGTATTGCAGACGTTTTATAGACAGGCATACAAGTCGCGTAAACAGGTAGTTGATGGCTTCGGCTTACGAACTCGACAAATAGTTTAATTAAGTAAACACCCTAATAAGAGCGATGGTCGATGCTTCTTCAGAGGATCCGTTAAGGACCTAGCGATGGTAAAGGAATCTTCATATGAAAATAATTATAAGTGATTTGGCCCTAAGAAACCAGCCAATCAGCTCCACCACATGTTTCTATGATTTGCCCCGTCGTCCTTGGTGGCAGGGGCCAATCACTGACCTTAACTGCGCCGAAGGACTGAATTAAAATAGATTGGTGACCCAATTTACATAACTCGACCATATTTTTCGTGCGAGTCCTATCCCCATTTCGTCAGTTCTTGATATGACGACCAAGACAAGGGCATCATTTTAACTTAGTAGCGTTATCTACTAGGTCTAAAGCGTCGCTTACCAAACGACTGTTTTAGGTTCAAGCATTCTAGCCTCAGTTCTTTTCTATCTTTGACCTATGCACATACTAGGATAGTCAGAACATGGATGTTCTAGTTTCCATTTAAAGCATGAGCATTGTTTTATTGAAGCCGAAAACCAAAAAGAGAAACCAATTAAGTTTTTCCTCATTTGCGACAAAAATAATGTCCTGTATAAGGTGACTACACCCATGCAAACAGCCATAAGAAAGTAACGTAAGACTCACCTCCTCTGCAGAATTGATCAAAATCATAAGGGACAAAATATAAAGTTGGTGCATAGTGGAATTGTTGAAAGGCTTCCTTGGATAGATCGAAGAGTAGTCGAAATTGTTTTCATTCGAAAGCCATGCAGCACTTACCAGTTAAAAGCTCAGTCATAATTGAAGAAAGTGTCTGGATAACGGGAGCAAGATCCATCATGCTGCCTGAAGCCAGAACCGTCTCCAAGGCTGGCACAGAACCAGCGGCCATTAACTGCAGTTCGTGTAGCACAGCCTTTTTGTCAAAGGGCTGGAACTGAGAGAGATAGAAAAAATTTACACATCTCGCTGATTATCTTCTCTTAGATCAATATTTCTTAAAAAGGGGAAGGGGCATATCACTGCGCTCTGTTGGTATTTTTTGGAAAAGCTCTTTTGCCTGGTCAATATGAAACATACTACTTGAAATAGTTTACTGAATCAGAAAATAGGTAAATTAAACACTATACAATCAGAAAATGCCTATTTGGTTGATGTGTAGCAACCTCTTATTCTAAGGCATGCTTTGCTCACATGCCTGCGAGGCATGACCCGAGTGTATAGCTTTTGTGCCTACCAGTCCGTGCGCGCTAGACGATGTTAAACCGCTGATTAAGGTCACGAGCGTGTCTGTCCATTGGTCAACCTCTTCCCAAGGCCAAGTCCACAAAGGACCTTATCGTGCGGATTGCTTACGGCCAGCGACTCCCAGAGCAGGCGACCTACTGCCCGTTGCAGACTTCCATACCCGGTGACTACACCGACCGGAATGCGACTCTGGGCTCCGGCCCACTCATGGCTGGAGTGCACTCGTATGGGATTCATTACTCATTACCTACATTCTACTCATTCAACACTTCATTTACTTGTCCATAACACTCTGGCCTTCCATGCCTTGTATTATTTACTAGTTTATTACCATTGGAATACGTTCTATTTCCTGTGATCCGGCCGGAAAATTTAATATCCCACAGATGTATTCGAAAGCCTGATCTACTAAACTTGCATAAGAGACTTAGTAGATACTATTGCCGGCAAAAGCAAAGGGGACTGAATTGACTATTTCTGACTTATCAGCCGTCATCAGCCAGTTATACCCAGACCCAAGTGGTGCACCACTAGAGGCTCGAACTCGCGATCTTTTTGGCCAGTGCCTAACGCTCTAACCATTGAGCAACGAGGTCGTTGTCTTGTCAGGAGATATGGACGCTCGTTCGAAGCTCTGACCTGACCTTGTAGTGAGAGTGTGCCGAGATATAGGAATAACCTGCATTTAACCGTCTGAACGCTTTGTTTTTATGAACTGACAACTATCCTGCTGGAGGTCCTCCGCGTAGCGCGAGTGTCTGATGATCAGGCCTTTGGACCTTTGATCACTTATTTTTAATTTTTTTTAAATTTCTGGTCTCAGCGATCAAATCTGCTTTTCACTCAATGTTCTTTTCCTGCTATTAGTAATCAGAATTTTCGTTCCTTTAAAAAGATCTCTTCCACAATTTTCGCTCTTTCAACTGTTAACCTACCTATTTTTAAAGCAACGACATTTCAGACAACAGTGTCGCTACTTCGGGCCGCGCTCAAGCAGTCCAAAACATCAATCCCAACAAATGTACCGAAACTAGCGGCAATCTCTGGTGCGGCAACTGTACACTGTCGTCTTTTGAACCCTTATCAGAGGCACTTGCGTGATAGACCATTAAGTAACCTCATTGTGCCCCCAAATGGGCATCTGATAGGTGAGCTGGACCAAAACGTGTGTTAGATTAGGACACGTCAGGTGTTTTTTTTTTGGGTGCGCACCCAGAACCGACCATGGAGTGGGCGTGCGGGTGCTTTAGAAGCACGCTCAGGGCAGACTCATGCTTCACCAGCCGCCTGTGCCTAATCTCTGCCAAATCTGTGCGTAGCAAGTTATAATACTCTGTGCATACCAATAGTGGGGAGTATGCGGATTGCAGGAAGCAGTTCAGAAGAAGAGGATGAGATAACTGGAACAAGAGCTTTATTTTCCTGACGTTTCGAATTCCGTCGGAAAGAATGCATCTGAAGCGGTCAGCCTTTTGTTCACCCAACTTGGATTTGGAGTTGCACACAAGTCAGGAGCAACCATCAGACGCCGGGTCATAAGACCAAAAGACCCACTGCCACGGTAGAATACGGCTGGAGTCATTTGCCGGATCTGGTGCAGTTGTGGACAAAGCAACTACGTCGGAGGAACCGGGAGATTACTCCGAACGTGAATGGCCGAGCATGCAGTGGCGGTGAGGGAGAAAGGCGCCAACTCCCAGGTTGCAGCTCACTCGACAGGAACCGACCATATTTTTAAGTTTGACGATGCCGGAGTCCTCGCAAGAGGTGAAAACCGCGTGAGAAGCGAGCTGCTGGAGTCATGGTTCTCAGGTCCCCAGTTTATCAACAAGCGCAACGATTTGGCGTTCCCATACGGTGTAATGAGAAGTTTCCTGGGCAAGATAATCATTCACGTGGGAAGGGTCGGGCGCAGCAACGACTCTGACAACAGCGGGTATAATTTTCACGCCATTATCAGGCCCGCATTCAATGCTGACAAGGCAACTGTGGCAATTAGTGAGTCCATCGCGAAGTGTCAAGCCAGTACTGCATCAATTAAGGCCCAAGCGGTGGCTCCAGAAGTGAATAATTATAGAACGCCCACGGATGACCACTATGAACTACAAATACCGTGCAACCTGTGCATGTTTCAACCCTATCTGCGCATGAATATGAATATTCCACCAGCTTCTATGATTAAGGATTCCTAACGGAATTCAAAACGTCAGGAAAATAAAAACTTTTGTTCCAGTGGTCTTATCCTCTTCTGCCGAACTGTGTGTATAACTTGCTCTCCAGTCATGCCACCGGGCATGGACTAGTTACCGTGTTTCCCCTTTATCCTACTAAAGCACGTTTTGGGCATCGTTGGATACGAAGGTCAAACTGTCGGGTGATGTCATTCAGCAAATGCGTCTCAGTTTACGACAAATCAGCGTCATCATCTTTATTATCCGTGGTGCAAGAAACAGAGGACAGAAATCAAAGTGTCCTACCTGAATATCATTGAAACATTTATCTGTGTAGGCAGTGAAGCGATTGACACTTCGGACACAGACGGAGTAGGGCTCCCGCCTAAACGGCAACCAACCGCAGTACTTTGGCGAGAAGCCAGACATCAGTAATCGGACGTAATCCTTCCCATCTGTGACTGCAATGTGAAGACAGGGTGGCATAGTAAGTTGAATGTAGTTTAGTTGAAGTTAACAGTGACTTTGGACATTAATGAATAAACACTGAAGCTAGGAAAAAAGGACCACTCATGCTCTGATTTTTATGCATGAATGGGTGTGTAATGCACTTGTAACGCCACGTATGAGGCCACCTGATTGCACATGTGGACCCGCCTCTGGAACAGCCAACCATAAGTGTCGCAGACTGTTCTAACGCTCATTGTCTAGTGGCTGCTAGCAATTGCGGAAGTATCAGGGCAGGCCAACGCCAATTCATTCTAGTCAATCAGATCCCTGTGGCTGACTCACACAAGAACTAACTGCGAAGACTGTTAGTCTCACACAATTGGACGCGGCCTCCTCTCGCGAGCGGTTGTGCACTCATCCGACGGTCAAACTCCTCCAACCCTTGTTCTTCACTACCTCTCTACAGAAAACAGTATTCCTTTCACCTAGCGCATCTGGTATTTATAATAAATTTACCCATTCAACAGCGAATACGCCTGCGTTAGAAGGCGTTTCTTGATCTGCGAGGGGAGCATCTTTAGTGACCGTACCGCTTGCCGCAAGACAGAGTCATTCTCTCGCATAATAGTGGTGGTGGTCTGGTTCGTAACTAATCACAACTATTAAAACCAACCAAGCAAGCAACTTCAAAATCGACGCAGGCACGCCCTCGCTCAAGTCGCCCGGATGGCGCTAAAGGAGTGTTTCTTGTACCTGCCGACGTACTACAGTCTATTTTCCGAGCAGTCTGTATGGAATACAGTGCATATGTCGTTACTTGTTCGCGTCGAACTTAACTTTTCCTAAGACTCACGGACGCTAGTCTCCTCGCGTGGATCAGCCAATCACAGTTGCCGCAAACCTGTGTCCTTAGCACAGCGGCCAATAGCATGCCTGTTCGCGTTCCCGACGTGATCTTTCTGTCTGGCCAAAAACAATCAAGACCGACGCAGCCAATGAACACCCTCTCTCCGTCCACTGGCCTGACTGCTATCAAACTGGCACTTGGGCCTGGCTGGGTCAGATTTCTTCCTTCTATTCTCCGTTCCTCTGTGTACACAATATACTGTTCCTACTACTTTGATCGCTTCCGACTTCTCCTCTACTAAGAAATCATTATCTGAAGATCATTGTTGCTAGGGTTTAACTTACTTAACCCCCCTGCGATATCTCCTCTCTCTACTAACGTCCGTATTCTCCTGTTTCTTATTAGGAGGGTTTCGAAGCTTTGAATAGTTCAGGTTACCCGCTGTAAGAAATGTGTGGCCACGATGGGATTCAAAACCACATCAACAGGGAAGGTTTAGCATAGCCAACGCTCTAACAATTCAGCTACAAATGCACGCATAAAAGCCTTGAATTTAATCACACCCAAGTCAATCTAGCCGTCCAACCTACTGTGCATTTGCAGTGCACCAATACGGATACAGTAAGCTGACTGCCCAGGCAGGATCTTTCGCCTGACTGGGCGAGTAAATCGACCCAAGTGTGCTTAACTTCAAGGCCTTCGGTGTGCTTTCGTAGCTGAATTGGTAGGGCATTGGCTGCAGTAAAGCCTTCCCTGCCAATTTGGGTTCAAATCTCACCCAGGCCACGAACTTCTTAAAATTAGGTTAACTGAATCCCCTCTTTCTGTTCGGGGACCGACGAGGAGGCCGTAATGGAGTCAACCTGTTTGATCAGAGTTGGCCAGCGGAAAGAAAACAGGAATTCCTCGTGCCTTGGTCGTTATTCGAGTCAAAAAAGTACACGCAGCACGGCTTCTACTAAAGAAATATTTTAAAGATGATTAATAAAGCGTCGACTGCAAAAAGGGCTTTCAAACAGCTTGACTATTTGGGGAAAGAGTGAAGACTGGCAGGTATGATCCCAAGTTTAAAAAGTGAACTTCCTAATTTGTCGCAAGGGAATGAGAAGGAAGAGGAGATGATGAAAGCTGTGTCTCAGGGGCATCATGTCCGACGTTTGTCTCTTAAAGATGCAGCAGAAGTTATTTCAAGTGAGAAAGTCATTCTAATGAATACGTTCCGTGGTGTTGTGTGACCGTTATTAATTATTTTAATGTTGATGCAAAAAAATTTATTTATGCAATTTCCTCCGTATTCAGATATGCGCGATTTACTTCAAAATCATTCGTAATGCGAGGTATTTATATGCCCATCGGCAGGACACAGAAATAGGAACGCCCATCCCCCCTTTGAGAAGTGCCGGTAGTCTAACGCTAGATACCAAAAAAGTTTGAGCGGGAGGCGGCTAGTAGATCACCGGAATCATAACTCTATTCATCTGAGCTTTTTAACTCTTGCCGGATTCAATCGTCAGAAATAAAAGCTGCAACAACTGTACGGGGTAAGGGCCAATCGAACACCAGTGACCCCAGTCCAGAGATAACTCCGCGGAGCTCTATATGCCGGCGTCAGATCAAAAGATGGATTGACTGAGTTCTCATCGGAGGCTCAGGTCTCAAGGAATTCCCGGCTTGTCTCACTTCTGGTGTGAGCAATTTACTCCAGTAAGAGTTCGAATGCTCAGGCTAATAAAACCATGATTCTGGAAAGTAACGAACCTTCTTCTTTACTCATAATCGCAGCTGAAATGAGAGCACTTGTGGCAGTCCGTGTTCAACACCACTGCGCTGTATCATCTTGCCTTTGCTTGCCAAGCCTTGGGTTCGCGCGTGTGCAAACCGCCAACACCGGTTTCAATGAGTGCGCACGCACTGCAACAACTGGAAGCTAGTGCTTAAGAGAGCATTTTTAAAGGTCATTGGCCCACAGTAACCAGCTGTTCCAAACTGCTCAGCCTTTTCTACCTTCTGATTTTGGAAATCTTCGTTTTATCGACACCAAGAACTTCGACCATTTGTGACCTAGACGTAACATGGGCACCCAAAATTCTGACCTGGAATCTTTTTTGATTACTCGCTGCTAGACGCTTACGTTGTCCTGACCAAGTTTTGATGTCAGGAACGACCGAGCAGAGTGGTACAGCTGTTTACTCTGATAAAATAAGCTTTAAAAAACTCTACCAAACTCTACCAGTTTCGTTGCAAGGTAATGTGTCTCAGTGTATCCGCTGTCAAGAAGCCTTGACTACGAGATGTGTCATTTGTCGCCTGCATCCAATCAAATGTAATGGCACGTATAGATTGGCTCCGAGCTTACGCGCGCCTCGAGCGGCGAGTTGACTGTGAGCGTCAGACGAAAAGGACAACGGGGCCTCTGACAGCGATTGACAAAGAGCATGCGGTGGAGTCTGCCACGCGCAAGTACTCAAGGATTGAGAAGCGAAGACAAGATTGGTCAGTGCAGTGGTGCTGAGTGGGGACTGCCACACACACTAACCTAAGGCTGAATATTTCCATGTGCTTTCCCCCAAACACAATCCAAGCAGTAAGCCCTACGTTTACGTTAAACAGGGTGCATTAGGAGCCTTATGTTATGCCCAGCTCGAAAGCCGGATTGTGCAGTAGGACCCTTTTTATTGTTTTAATAATAGGACTGGAGGCATTATCTACCAATGCAGTATTCTCTTAAAATTTCGCCCGGTTTAACCCGAGTGCGGCAAGAAACATTCCGCAATTTGCAAAAGAACGGAAATCACTCGCAAACCAATCGTGAGTATGGTTGCAATATTGTTTATCATGCAGCCCAATTTCAATTATTTTCAGTCACGCTAGGATGCCGACTGTGTGATGAGCTTCTTTCTGACCGCTGCGAAAAAGTTGATTATGTAAAAAATGGCTACTTATATAGCATGCACTTTTATCATTCATTTTGACTGCCTCTAAAAATTCATATATATTTTATGGAAAGCATGCGCGAAAAAATCCTCTCTTGTACTTGTTTGATAGAAAATTAGGCCTTCTTTAAATTTTATTCGTAAGGCAAGGGTTTTCTTCGGTTTTAAAACAGTTCTTATTTTGAGATTTTTACGACTGTGCGATATTTATTGATAATTTATCGTATCAGTAAATTTATAAATGCTGCCCCTGATATATACAGCATAATCCATGCCTATTGTGAAATTATATCAGAGCTTTGCAAACACTTCCTCAAACCCTAGGCAAGAACATACTTCTCCTTAAACAGGACGAACACAGCATTCAGTTTGCAAAACTTGAATTCAGTTCTAGCAGTCGGCAGCTTTCGAAATCATTCGGCAACTTAGAAAATTTTTTGACGAAACCCCTTTCTTTAAGAGTAAAATTTAAAGAAAGCATAATTTGCTATCAAAAAAGAACATAAGAGGATTTTTTCGTGCATGCTTTCCATAAAACATATTTGAATTGATAAAGGTAGTCAAAATAAATGATAAAAATGCATACTATTTAAGTAGCCACTTTTTACAGAATCAACTTTCTCGTAGCGGTCAGAAAGAAGCTCATCACACATTCGGCATCCTAGCGTGACTGAAAATAATTGAAAATGGACTGCATGATAAACAGTATTGCAACCATACTCACTGTTGGTTTGCGAGTGATTTCCGTTTTTTTTCAAATTGCGGAATGTTTCTTGTAGCACTCGCCATACTGTATGTCTGACCCCATTTCGGAAGCGTCTGTGGGAGGTCTAAGCAGTGGTTGGATTCATATTATCACAATCATCAGGCAGAGTGCTTTTTAGAGGAGAAGGGAATAGATGCCAGCTTTCTGTCATCGATGGTCAGAACCTCCGATACGCGGCAAGCCCTAGGCCTGTGAACGATTCTGTCCACCAATAAAATATGCTGGTGAGTGAATAAACGTCGTGTGAGAGGGAGTTACTGGCCACTTGAGAACTTGATTGGCCGGTACTGGTTGGTGGGTGCCTTCGACTGGATATGACAGAGGAGTGCAGTCCAGCAGTCCAAGAAGTGCAATTACGTGACATCTCGCGCCGCGTGTGCGCCAGCAGTGGTAGCCACTACACGTCTACGAGCCAGCCGAAGGTCATAGGAAAACACTTTAGTTTTAGCTTTTATTGTCGCTAAAGCAGTCAGAAGCTGTCAAACTACGAGGTGAACGCCTTGCCCATTCAGGTTTTTGTAATAAACAGTTGTTTAAACGATAAAATTATGATGAAGAGGCAAAGACAATGTCAATAAAATGTTACGCTCTACTGTGAAAAATGGATCATGCATTTGGAAGTAAATAGGGTCAAATTTGATGATGAAAGTTAGTCATTCTATCAGCGTCCTTATTTTCTACCGAAATTCTAGAAATGTAGTAAACACAGGACGAAGCATCCCGCACTGTTCCCATTTCCTGATGTGCGCCTATTGGCCTTGTCTGTTTAGAGTTACCTACAGCAAATATGCTATCTCAGCTAATTTATCCGAAAGTCTGTAATCCGTTTCGATTTAGAAAAAATTTAAAGGTTGGAAAGTGACCTCGTAGCTCAGTGGTAGAGCGTTGGCTGCGAAACAAACCTCCTCTGCTGTATGGGTTCGTCTCCGAACGAGGCCATGAGCTTTCTACAGTTGGGCCAACTGAACTAAAAGATACTTTCACATGGTTTCACTTTTCCTAAACGTGCATGATAGTCTACGGATATTAAAGTGTTGCCGGGATGCCGGTTTTTGAACTAGGTTGTTTAACCTCTGTATATATGGCTTATTTAATAGCAAGGAATTTCCCTAATTATAAATGCGCTTAAATAGTCAAGTGTTTACTCGGGTTAACTGACATCACTACATGTGATTGTATTACTCGAAACAAGTGAGTAGCCACCTATAATTATTTAAACGACCTCTTTTGAAATGTTCGGCTGTACCGATGCACTTCTTAACTCCTGTGTACCAAAAAGGAGTTCAAAGGCGTGTGTCTATAGTTCCCTTAATAAACTCGAATTTAACTTGACTATAATGCAAGTCATCTGTACAAAGCGATCTCATTTTTTAAACATTTTTTCATAACCTAAATGTTTTTCCAATTTTATGCCTGATAAAATATATGGCTCGGTTTTTTAAGAAGTGTCTACTCAGGCGAATTTTTTAATACCATGTCTATTTATAAAGTGGTTGATCTGCCCCACTATTATTACCTCTTGTACAATATACAATATGTTTTATGCTCACTGCAAGATTGCTTAAGTACTGTATACTGTTTTCCTAATAAAATATTAAAATGTAAGATTTTCCTTACATGGTAGGCATACACCTTGTAGACTAGATATCCAGAATGCAAGAAAGGAAATCATATAGGCTTGAAAATTTTTTCCAGAGCTAAGTAAGTTGTTCTATTTTTAAATGTAGAGACTCATCTTCATTAAAACACTAAATTTTAAGTAAACAGTATTCAGTGAAAAAGAGAAAGAGAAAGAACATTTTGAGCATTTTCGAAATTCGAAGCACCCTGAAAAGTAGTAGGCAGCCAAAAATGTGCTCGGTTAACAGCTGTCATCATCACATGAGTACAATTTCTTCGGATTTGCGAGGCACTTATTCAGAACAGTTTCTTACCGAAAACAAATTTCATAATTTACGTTAATATTAGATGAGATAACACATCAAATCTAGGTACATGCGTTATATATCCTCTACATATTAAAAATATAAAAGTTACGACTCTTTGGCGAGTTCTTGGTTTTTGTGAGCTCTCTGGCTATCCAAGTCACTGGAAACTACGAAGAAGCTTTCAAATATAAAATTCGTTTTGGCGACTGGTACCCAGCGCAATTTCTACCAATTGGTACAATTAATCAAGGTCGTTTCTGCAATCGAGGTGTCATAAAATCGATTCAACCTTCTATGGGTTTACACAAGGCAATAAAATCAAATGGCCAATTCCACGCAAAGTTATTTAAAACCGTATCCCTGTGCCTAACACGTAGAAGCTCACAACTAAGATTTTCTCGTCTTTTGACCTCACTTATGGCAACCGGTTAAATAAATGTCTTCGCAAATTAGTAGACTTTGTGTAAACTCATAATTAAGTGGACCCAATCCCATGACTTGTATGCCCATGAGATTCTGCTTTATTTTTATACACGTCTTGTTCGATAATGGAATTAAACCGTAGTCAAGCCACTTTCCGATTGCATCCCACACTTTTCCTAAAAACAGCAAAGAATATCTCTGGAGTAATATGTTGTTCACCAGCAGACCCTTGCCAACCCAATGACCCGTTTCTTATCCATGATGACAGGGAACTTCAGACATCATATTCAGAAAAAAATACCTGCAACCACACGTCTCAAACAGCCTTCAAAATGCAGTGGTTTTCTAACCGGTTCAAGCTCTACTTAACCCTATCATGGTTGTAAGGTTACCGTGGTGATCGTGTAGGTAATTTCCTTTGCAATTTGTTTACGCCTGAGTGACGTTTGAAAACGCGAACATTTTTTTTCAAATTATAGCTGATTTGGCATGCAGGGGCCATTGGTGAATTTGTAAGCTCAATGGCATTAAAGATGCCTGGAAGCCGCTAACCTGAGAAGCGATAAAAGTTGGGTGATATTTGCGGTTCTTCCTCATCGCACCAGACGCACACCGTGTCGTTGAAGGCCAGGCCAGTGGTTGCATTGATGTGACAGTTTTCGGTGCTGGGTGCTGACACTGGCATGAACAGTCGACAGACGTTTGCCACTCCCTCATCCACACCCACAGAAAGGCATACACCCAGGGAGGTGCCATTGCTGATGGTCTGCAGGAATGCACTGTGGATGACGAGAATTCTCGCGGTTACATCTGGATATATTAAAGTAAACATAAAGAACATCTACTTAACATATTTCAGTAACCATTGCTAAAATGTGTTAAATGCACCAGGTTAGATTTCCTGGCATTGAATGCGAGCGAAGATGTCCACCATTTACTCAAGAGCAGAGACGGTGACTGTGGTCAGGTATAGCGGTAGCAGGCGCGCCGCTACCTACCCCAATCCAACCCCCTCAACTGTGTTGAAACGGCGACAAGACAAGTCGAGATGGCCGCACAGAGAAAGGGCGCAGGCCGCAGCTGTAAACACCGCCTAAACTTAGTATACAGTGACAGTAGACATTGCGCCGGTACTGCTGCACTGTCTACTCTCACTCACCTATAGTAGGCGTCTAGCCTGATTCTAAGAAGCCAGGCCTCGTTCTGCTAAACAACCACTACTGCTATTTCTAGTGTTACTGCTAGGGTGCATCTGAGTAATATTGACGCTGGTTAAAGTCAGCGCAGGGTTCCTATCCCCTCAAGCATGACAAGAAGTGTAATATTACTGGCGCTGGCACTGGTGCCACCACTTGTCAGCGTTGACGCTGACTGAGCCTTCAATAGGGTTCCTATACCCTTGATCTGAATAAGGAAGGCGAATCTGGGTTTAACTGCTTCGGGGAAGTACAGGCTTGGGGGCCTGAGCAAAGCTGTGCTTGGCTTGGCTTCCGCACTCTCAGCTCGATCCCTCGAGCTGTACGGAATAGGACGCTGTTGCCATAGGTGCTTGCATATGATATAAGTGCTAATTCTAGAAAGTATACTTAATGAGGCTAGTAGATAGTATACTATAAGTACTGCCTGTGTATCTTCTATTTAGGGAGACGCACCCAGTATGCACTCCCCCGTCTGTATGAGGTAGAAGTGATTAGCATTTGGATAATAATACAGTTGGGTGTCCTGAGCAAAGATGCATACGCCTTGGTTTCCGCACTTTCAACTTGATCCATCCAACTGTACAGACTAAAAAGCTGCTGCTATAGGTACGTGCCTATGCCAGGAGTACTAGAGCCAGCACGGGGTTCATGTCCCCTCAAGCTCGACAAGAGTTTCGCTAGCACTGATGCTGCCATTATTCAACGGCGATGCGGGCTGAGCCAACGCTAGAGCTTATATGCCTTTGCTCTCAGTAGGAATATGAGTCTGGGTTTAACTATTTCGGGTAAGTACACGCTTGGGGGCTTGAGCAAGCTCTGCTTGACTTGGTTTCCGCACTCTTATCTCAAGGAAAGTAGTTGCGCTGGTTGGAGTTTGGTCTGGGGCCGTGTCCCCTTGGTCTTTAGTGTACTACTTTTGAAAGTGTTATTCTAGGGGGCTTATTCTAGTAACCATACTTGCTAAGACCCGTAGGTGGTAGACTACCATGCGGCCTGTGCATACATGTGAGACATTTGAGTTTAGTGTGCATTTATTAGAAGGTATTAGTCAACACAAGGTTTGGGAAGGTTTATGCAACAAGAGCTGCGGATCTGTCATGAATTTAGGTGGTAACAAAGTGACATGTACCACTTGTCAGGATACTTCTGTAAGAAGTGCTGTGCCTAGGCTAAAGTGCTGGTTCTAGTAATCATACTTGCTAAAGCCTGTACATGCATGTAGACATTTTGGAATTTTAGTAACAGTAGGGTTAAAGAATGTGTATTTGATGATAGTTTAATATCTGCCACCGATGCGCGCTCAAATTTCGGACTTTTGCAACATCCATAATATCTAGTTTTAGCTGAGAAGTTGCGGAGCGCCGTCCATCTAGTTGAAAGCAAGATTCTCCAGCAGTCCACTAGTCATGGAAGCTTGACAACTTCCCTTATCAGCACTAATGGTTCAGAAATATGACGTTCATCCTATTTTATATCAATTCAGTATAAAAGGTCGGAATATGACTTTATCAGCTGAGGTGATTCTGTTTCATACGGCAGGTAATGTTTTTAACTAGCTTCGCATTGTTACTGCTAGGACTCTTGCTTCTACTGCTAGTTCTTTATACTGATAGTACTGGTAGCGGCAGTGTTATTTCTATTTAACTGATAGTGGGATAGTGCAAGTACCTCTTAAAGTAGAATTGATGAGTACAGTAAGGAGAGAGCACACTAAAAGTATTAATCTAAAGGACAGCAGTACGAAATTACAGTATCACGTAGGTACAGTAGGACAGTATAAATCAAATGCAACAGGAATAGGACAATTTCAGTGATGCTGGTAGTATTTATGTTAGTGGTGAAACCAGCAAATCAGCGCTTTCCATGCGTACTGCACTTTCAGTTCTATACACCAGGCTGTTATCTTATTAGCTGACGAAATTTATTAAGAAATAGCTCAAGCTTTAACCATGTCTTGGCTAAATTTTGCATTGTCTAACTCCCTCTTGAGGACACAGGAGATGTCTTCTTTGTAATAGGAGAGAAATCTGCTCTCTAGTCACCTAAGTTGCTGTATGCTATTAGGTCTAACAAGTGGCTACCGTAGCCTTTCTAGGTTATCTAGATCTAGCTCAGATTTTTAGCGATAACCATCTTTCTAGAAATGTGCTCTACAAGTTCGGCACTAGAGGGCAACAGTATGACAGTACATTGCTGCAGTAAAAGCGCATTAATTGTGATGCTGAAGAAATTAGCGATTATAGTTCGTTCAGTCCATAGGAAACTGTTACCATATTTGATCCAAAGAGCATATAATCATACACGTTGGGAGTCGGCTCCAGATAGGAATAACCGTGGGGACGGCCTGTCTAATGCCTTAACAGGATTCGGCGACTGAGCTTAGTTCCGAGAGTACTGATTATCTGACATGGCATCTAGGGGTTTTGTCTGTCCGGGCCATAGGAGAGTCATCTCTTGTGGTCACTGGGTGTAGCGTTCGGTGGACAGCGCCCACCTAGTACTACTGAATGTATAAGATCGGGACCTTGTATGCAGCCGCAACCTTTATTGAGGATTATTTAGCCACTTGCTGTTAGTAGGTTATTATAATACTTTTTCCAGTAGTTAACTCCTTCTTCTGAGGTTTAGAGGACGTCTCAGGTCTAATAGGAGATCAATCTCTTCTGTACTAAACTAACATTGCAATATCCTATAATTGTGTCGGTAGTTAAGTACTAATGAATAAGCAAGGTAGCACCTATACTGTAACAATATCTGAGTGTAAGACATGCATCTTATATTTGCAATAAGCATAGCTGATGGAAATATGCGCTTACAAGCCTCCTTGGCCTCCACGGAAGTGATCGGTAGAGCATGCTGGTTAAGCTGGGTTGATTTTTGTCGCTGTATTGATGACGCAGGCCAACAGACGATTGATGTAGCCGTTGAAAGTCCCATGATAACGCTTTGTGTCAATCGAGCGCCCAGACAGGGTTTTGCACGTGACAGCTTCGGCCATCTATTTTGTTGATGCCTAAGTTATGCTCCAAACCGGTTGATGCAGTGACTTGAGCATGACTTAGGTTTTCAGTGATAGTCAACTTCCCGCAGCATCGAACCGCATTCTCGCTCATCACTCATCCATCTAAGCCCGATGTCAGTCTGTCACACCTAAGGTCCGAAAAACGCCTTGCGTGTTTGTGCGGGGGAGGACATTAGAAGCGCGACTGGTGTTATCTTCTCAGCGGGGATGCATTCTACTGCGCGATGGCTGGACTATTTTCAGGTTTGGCGCTTTTCCGTTTCTATGGCCATATGGCCTTTTTTCCCACCTGTCATGGCATCTAGGGTTTTGTCTGTCCGGGCCATAGGAAGGTCATCTCTTGTGGTCACTGGGTGTGGCGTTTGGTGGATAGCGCCCATCTAGGACTACGGAGGTGGCTGTGCAGGATAGCCGGGCTTCCCTTGTCATTGGTTTGGCCAGTG
This sequence comes from Ligula intestinalis, assembly GCA_036362985.1. NCBI lineage: Eukaryota > Metazoa > Platyhelminthes > Cestoda > Diphyllobothriidea > Diphyllobothriidae > Ligula > Ligula intestinalis. The sequence continues at coordinate 19,524,976 of JAYGXS010000006.1, read as the reverse complement.
CATTTGCCCATGTGCAGGGGAGTGCAGGCCAGCAGAAGCGTGCAGATTGGACTTTGCAACCAGGTGTAACACACACCAAAACACATTCAAAAACGTTTTTTAGAATTTTCATTATTTACGCATTATTTCATCTTATTACAAGGCAGTGACTGTATGCAGTTGAATAAAAGATCACGAAATTTTATAACCCCTGAATAAACTGCCGTGTAGTCCCAGCACTCTCGGTTAGGTTCTTTCATCGGACGTCTGTGGCTGATAGGTAGTTTTATCGGCTAAGTAACGATGGTTTGGTGGAATACTTCAAAATAAATAATCCGGTTTGCCCCTGTGAGGCAAGACGGACCTTCGGTGGCCTGAACTGTTTCTTCCGCCGTGAGAGTACGCTCTGTGCCGTTGCGGTATCGTTCGCTGAGTGTCCAGCTGTAGGCTGCCCGACAGTGTGGCGATGCTTCACAAGTACCCCGTAGAGCCAAGTCGTCTGTTCCACTGATCCATGATCCCATTGGGTCGATGTTGTCAAAGGTGAGTGCGGGCTTCACAGGTCTACAAATTAAAGCAAAACATATGAACAGGCGTTGCAGCTGCTGACACCATGGCGACAAAAACCCTAAAATTTAATTTTTAACTGGTTGCTATGCCGACAGTTTAGTGTTCTTTGGCCGTTCTTGATGTCATTTTGAAGCAGTGTTAACCGATCAGGAGGTCGTCCCGGCCGTCATCGCCGTTATTTCATATTTTTCTGCCCCATTTGACTGTGTTTCCACGCGCTAGCGCCACAGAGCTCCCAAAACATTCGTGATTTCCTCCGTATTATCTTATCCGTAACAGTTAAGTTGGTCACCCGCCTCAGGTACCCTTAGCTCCAGAATTGTCACTTAAAAATTGGCGGCATTAGTCTAGCTTTTAGTTTATTATTTAGTTGGTAAGTTTAATTTCAAGTATAGTTTGGTTTTTTGTGAAGTAAGTTTTGGCTAATTTAGCTTAATTAAGCTTAGTGTATACAGTAGTCGCCAAAGACCATGCAACTTTCATAATTTTGTATAAGTTGGTCATTACTCGAATACCAGTGTGAATGCATTTAAGAAAACTTAGAAATAATAATGAACAGCATTAGGGATATTAAGCACTTAAAAGAACTATAGAAATTACTGAGTGTTTGTAAAGAAAAATAAAACTTTTCTCGGTAATCCCATGGTTCTACAGATGTAAAAAAGAGCTATAAATTAGAACAATAAATTTTGATATTGTGTTAAGTTGAAAACTTGAAGCAACCACTTTCTGTAGATAGAAAGAAATTTTCTTAAGTCAAAATATACTCTAAATTTTACCGTTACTGGTAAGGTATTTGTTAAATGTCGTCGAAAAAAGTGTGTCATCATTTTCTTTGTTTTGACTGTGTTTATTGATTTATTTATAAATAGCGTATCTGTTCGACGTTCACTCCAAAACCTTCAAAATAAGGTATGCATAAAGAGTATTTACCGAAAGAAAGTGTTTTTCGATATAAGGTTTAATACGTACGGCAACGTTTCTGATATGAAGAAATGCCTGAAAACAGCAAACTGCATTGTCAAGAGTGAATCATGTCTGCAGTGAATTTGTGAAACTACTGTTCCTAAAATTAATAATAAAAACTTTCCATAAAAGGTTACCTCTTAGAAAGTACTTTGATTAGATATTCAGCCGACGAACTTCTGCGTGCATTAACGTTTTCCAACGTAATGTCACAATTAAATTTGAGAATTTTGAGAATTTCTTGAAATTTCCCGAAGATAAACTATTAACTTTGACTGAAGGTGAAAAAACTTTCTTTTCTCTTTATAATGGATTATTTTGTGAATAAGTGAATTTATTCGAAAATTTGTCGCAAGCTTACGAATTCTAAAAAACTGGCCATATGCATTGCCATTTTTTGAAAAACTTATTATTCGTCGGTCTGTTTCGTTTCTTAATAACGCAAAAAGGGGAAAGTAAACTGTACAAAAAACTATATTAATGCACGAATTACATTCAATGAGACATATTTCGTCTTAAATTCGCATTAACATATTCGAAATTTTGTTTTTGTGTAAAGATTACATGAGCGTTATAAGTGCATTCAAACGAGCATTCTTCTGTTACTGCATTTTATGCAAAAAACTGCACAGGATAGCTAAACATAATTTTTCAAATACAAATCTGCAACGCTAATGCAAATCAATGGGATTCCTTTAACTTGTCTTCAGAATTAAATCTGAACAATTTTGGACAAACTTTTCAAGTTCTGGAAGGGATATTTTACTTATTTTGGGGTTCCTTCATAGTATAATCAACATTAACGTGCAGTTTGGTTCTCTCTTTCGTAATAGCATAGGAAATATCTTCCGTATGAGACTGTTCCCAAGTTCCCCAAAATAAATGGCCATTCCTCTTGATAAATCTGACTAAAATTACGATTTAACTTAGTAAATGGCTTTTGCGGGATTCAATAAACTGAATGAATCAAAATATTGTTAATAAATATGCGCTTAAGTACCAAGTCAATTTTCATCATGAAAGTTGCATGGTCTTTGGTGACTACTGTAGTAGTCATTGAAGTATAAGTTTCTAATGTTGGTAGTATCTAACTCGACAGAAAACTTAACTAAACCAAAACTAAAATTAACCTACTAAGATCAATAATCAAATTGGAATAAACTAAGACTCATAAAATTAAAAGTAACCACATGACTAGGAGCTAGAGCTATCTTAGTTGGGCGACCAACTCATATTTTTCTAGATTGTCATTAAGAAGCGTAGGGACATGCTGCGGTGTCCGCTGATATATATAATAGCAACTCAGTTGAAGGCTGCCGGTAGGGACAAGCGAGACCGGAATGACCCTGTTCGCTTCATTGGCCATCATCAGGCAGTCACAACCAATCCCATGTGCTAAATCACCGGAGAATGGAACCCTCGAAAAGTCAATCAGAAGTTCAGCCCTCGACCCGTTGAGCTTTGGACTGGCTGGTGACGACTGAGGAGCCAGAAGTGACCATTCCATTCTGCCTTGTCGTTTTCATCTGCTTTTAATAAAGCTCGGAAGAAAGGCAAGTGAGCGGCGAGCGTTGTTCAACTAAGCCAAATGATCTGCCGCTTACATTCTTTCCATCCTAAAGCTTGCACGGCGTTCTTTCTTCTACTTGCTCCGATATGGCGTCACATGCTCCCTTTTAACGTGACCTCTGGCATTCCCAGACGTCTGAGCAATGCAGCACTCGTCCAAGTTTGTGGGAAAGCCTAGTGTCTGCGTTTTTGAGACCAGTTCGTGTAGATATTTCAACAGCTATGCCCACTGACTGACTGACTGGTTCGGTCAGTGTCCGGGTCATGGAAATTGGAAAAGAGAGTGCGGTCAACGGCGCACTTCCGTCACTATCACACGCTCTCAGAGCTATCACAGTAGGCTGCATGTCGTGACCTTGAGGCTTGGCAACTGACGGGATAACTTGGATCACACAGTCCACCCAGTGTGTGTTTGCACGGGGTGGCTGACTGGCGGACTGTGAGTAAAGCTGCAATGGCTCTTTCTCATATTCGGCCGTTAATGCACTCCCACGTAAGGGGAACTCTTGCCTTTTGTGGCGGACAACATAGAGACGCATACGGCCACGCCAGTCCTTTGCGCCCTCTCCTGTATGTCCGTCTTATCGACTTGGCCATGAGACCAGGCCCAAATTGGGGAGAGCAGAAGAGTACAGCTCACGCCTACTTTCAATCTACTTAAAATTACACGCGAATCAACGTCCCTGGTTTAATCTTCAGTGTGACACACCCCTTATGTGTTCTCGATAGTCCAGTATAGTTCAGGACAAAGAGGAGCGTTCACCGGGAGAGGTTTATTATAAACCTGACGTTTCGGGTAGTGGTCTCGTCTACCCATCTTCAGAGAATGGGAACTCTGGCTCAAAGCCCTCATCTTTATGCCGTCGTTTCTTTCCTGTGCCTGTTCAACCAATCACGTTTGAGCCACTCTGTATGTCTCTGGCTGTGTCCTCAGTCTTTTCGTCACCTGATATCTTGCCTGTCACCGTGTCGCCTTCTTGTGTCTCGTTCCGTGGCCTGTTGTGACACCATGACTGGTGCTCGGGGCAAGCATGTTGGCCGCGGTTGCGGCGACGGCGGTGGCGGCTGACCGCGTGGTAATGCCGCATACGCTGGTGTCAGGCCCCCCGTGTGTTCATTCCGTCGCCTACCATGGTGTCTCGAGTGGTTTTCGGCATGCCCACGCTGACCGTGATGTTGTCTACCTGCGTGCTAACCTCACATGCGTCGGTGTTGGCCTCGTGAGTGCTTGGTCCATCGTCCTCCGTCCTCAATCTACTTAAAATTACACGCAAATCAACGTCCCTGGTTTACTCTTCAGTGTGACACACCCCTTATGTGTTCTCGATAGTACAGTATAGTTCAGTACAAAGAGGAGCGTTCACTGGGAGAGGTTTATTATAAGCCTGACGTTTCGGGTAGTGGTCTCGTCTACCCATCTTCAGAGAATGGGAACTCTGGCTCAAAGCCCTCGTATTGATGCCGTCCTTTCTTTCGCCGAAAAGGCACACGAAAGAAAGGATGGCATAAGTACGAGGGCTTTGAGCAAGAGTACCCGTTCTCTGGAGATAGGTAGACGAGACCACTAACCGAAACGTCAGGCTTATAATAAATCTCTCCCGGTGAACGCACCTCCTTCTTCTGATCTACCACCCGGGAATCGAATTTTCAGCACTATCATAGTTCAGTACATTTAGAGTAGTAGGCAATGCCTTTGAAGACCCTGCTTTTGTGGAAAGACTTCTGCGGCTAACCAATCACGATCATAGTCCCATCCTTGCTATAAAAAACTGATTTATGCTGGGAGTCCATCCTACTTGTTGTTATGCTTATGCACGTTTTGCGTGTTTGGTTAATTCTGGTTCACCCATAATTAATTTGTGTCAGTGGAATTACAGCCGCTAGACTGGTTGGTACCTTTAGGTTTCTTTATTACTCACATTCGCAGTCCCCGCGCTGGGGACGTTACAAGGCAGCTGGTACGGCTAGTGGTTACCAAATAGAAACCCGAGCTATGCAGAGTGAAGCAAACTGCATTGGCAGACTATGCCCGCGGACGAAAGGAGGGACATATAACGAGAGCCAGAAGCCAGAATATTCGCTCTCTCAAGATGGATAGACGAGCTAACTATCAAAGACGTCGGATAACAAATTAACCTCTCCCGGTAAACGCCCTTTCTCCAGGGAGTAGAGTGTTTTATAACGCGTAATTTTCCAGAAGGTTAATACAAAGGGAGACGTGCTAATTTCTGATGACGTGATGGCGCATATGTTTGTGCCTGTATCCACGGATGGGGATATGTGGACGCTTGCGCCATCTGAATCAAGTTGTTGGCGAAGAAAAACCTCATTATGTCTAGTCTTACCCTAGTCACATGTAGTTTGAGACGATGTCCTCTCACAGGTTTGTTATGACTGACTGACGGCAACTAATAAACCAGAAATGATCATTCCGGTCACTCTTGCCCTCTTAGGTTCCACCTCATCATCATACATTACAATTCGCTACGCGACCGCCTGTGAGGGCGCGAAAGTGAGCTCCAACACACGACGGGACATAGAGGTTCCATAAACCCATGATTGGTCCCCATAGTATCATCGGGATAACACGAGCACGAACTCGACGTGCGACGGAAGAACAAGCCTTCCTCCGCAGCCGCTCATGTATTTACGCCAGGGCACGGCTTCGACCGGATCAATCGGACGACCGAATCTCACGCCTGCTGCAGGAGGCATGATACTCGCCCGCGATTTCTATTAATATGCACATCGCTCTCCCGGATGCCTATCTGGCGTTGCGCAAACAAATCGATGGCATAGCTCAAGGTCAAACCCAGTGGAGCTAAGCTAAATATGCAGTGAGCTGTAGAATTTGTTTTGATTACTTGACAATGGGTTCGCGTCAGAGTTCAATACTTCCAGCGAATAAACAACTGGTTCCTGAGAACGCTTTCGCGTCTTCTACTTAGGTACATGTGCCTCGAATATTTTCAAATATTCAGATGGGCACATCCTGAGAGATAGATCGGTGTACGAACAAACACTATATACTCCCGATCAACAACCGGCAAGACATCGAATTCGATAGCCCAATGGTTAGGACTTCTGCCCCTGACCGGCGAGGCGCCAGTTCGAAACTCGGGTGTGGCGGCAGTTCCAGCGGTTACACTATAGTTGGCTGCTTAGCTGATGAGGGCCAATAGCCCGAAATAGCTATCCGGCGGTTTGCCTATATTGCCGGAATACTAATATAAAAAGATGTGTTACTGACACTTAGCTGGAAGCATAGCAATTATTAGTAGCTTTGCAAAATAAAATCGGTTCGAGCGAGTCGCGAAAGCATCAATCCAGGATGGGCACATTCTGAGAGATAGATCAGTGTACAAACAAACAAACAATATACATATATTGCTGATAGAAGCGAAAGTGCGTGTCGTCGGACATGAATGAGAAGAAGAGGCGATCTCGGGAATAGTGGGTATAATGTCCTGACGTTTCGAAAGCGTAAATGCTTGCATTGTCGGAGGTTGGTGTTTGTACACGCCTCACACTCTTTATAGGTGTCGCAAGTGGCTTCTCGTTCGCCCGCTGTCTATTGGCGCTAGATCCCTTGTGGGGGCGGGGCTGGAGCTCCGTCATCGTCCTGCTGACCAGGATTTCTCACCGTCACCTCGTCGGAGGGGGAGGGCAGTGTTCGCACGGCAACGGTCATTGCTCACATCTGCATCGATCGCGTTGGTGGTGCATGTCTTGCTCGCGTCCCCCGTTGGCACTTTCCCGTGTTCGTCTCGCCGGCGGAAAATCGAACTCTGCCATCAATGTTTATGCAGAGACCGTTGTCCTGTGCAACTGTGTTCAAGCCCGAGAGGAGCTCTTGCTGGTTCACGTTGCCCGCGGCGTCGCTGACAGCTGCATTGGTGTCTGGGGTAGGTTCCCGCACGCCTGTATTCTGGCCCGGTGTGGGGTTGCTAGCCGTCGCGGTCCGTCTGACTTCCTGCCGGCGATTTCGTTGATTGAGCCGCACGCGTAACGCCTGGTAAGCCGCCGGGCGAATCGTACAGCGGTCGATGGAATTCGGCGCGGTGTGCCATGCTTCAAGTGTTTCTCTGGTTGTCCGGTCACTACCTCGGCCTAGGATTTCGGCGTCATCAAAAGCGAAGGTGTGTTCAGGAGCCGAACAATGTTCTGCCACCAATGAGAGTGGATCTATCCTGTCGACTGCCCTTGCGTGCTCGCTCATTCGCGTCTATAGTCACTTTCCGGTCTTCCCAACGTAGTTGGCCTCCCAGGAACTACAATGGACGCGATAGATGGCCTTTGCCAGCCAAGGCGTCTCTCGTCGGATTCTGCTGTTCGCATATTTACATATATAGGCGCGAAGATTCGAGGTCCAGAAATTATATCGTGTGCGTCAGCTCCCAAAGAGGAAGGAGAAGACGGGGCAATTTCATGGCCCAAAATAAATAAATTTATATTTTTGAAAGGCCTGTTAAAATATGTTTCAGTCCAAGAAAATTGTACCCCTCTTATTCTACCTCTTCGGGAGACGATGCACAAACTATGTATAGAAGCAGAATAGTGTTAAAACCCCTATAGTTTTACTACCACTACAAGGATTTATATATATATGCATATATTGTCAAGTAATATGAAACTATCACGGAGATGAGATTGTGACAAAAAAATGAAAATTTCGTGACATTACACAATCCCGAGCTTCGGGGCATTGGTAGGTATCTTCACCACCTCTAGGCTTCCAGTTCCCACCCGACCTTGGGATGTACCAGTAGCGTAGAATGTATAAATACACTGTGCACTCAGATCCTGCGTACGCAGACAGATCTCCCCGGAGCCGTCATCTGCGAAGCTTGCAATCCCACATTCTGCCTGTGTGGGAGCCCCTGGAAGGAGGTTTCGGCGACTGCAGTTAAATTGCCAGTTTTTAATGACCTGCAGAAATGGAAATAGAGGTAAAAAACCGCAAACAAATCAATGACTTCTTGTCACATTTATCATGTCAGTGTCAGATTCGAATTTGTTTGCTACTAAGGGAAACGACTTGACCGTAGCATGTTTCCCTAAGCCCGCTTAGTCATCCACCGTTGCCCCATGTCCTGTGCCCCTTAACCTCGTTGACTGCCTTCCTATTCGTTGAGACACAGCGATCTGTAGGCCCATCTCCTAATTCACCATTCCCCACGATTATTGTTCCTCTATCGTATCCTTATTCCCCCCCCCCCCCCCCCCCTTCTTTGATTCCTGCCCCATGTGTCTATTTCTTGCTTAAGCTGGCAGCAATGTGTCTGCGTCATTCACCCGACTGCTCGTCTTATCACCTCGACGCATGTCCACCGTCTTTTTATTTCGACTTTGCATTTTCTACCTATCGTGCACTGTTAACCTTACTATTTCCGTCTATATAACCACGCACCACCGAGTTATCCCGAGCGTCTTTTGTCACATAAAGAATATAAGAATTATCCCGACTGTCCTTTGACATTGCTTCTGACCTCGGGTGGGTCTATTCAGATGACACAACTAGCACTGCATTACGAACTGCCAACCACTATTAACACTACTGATTTTTTCACCTTCCTTAGTTATTTAAACAGACTTATATGGCTGCAGTTACGGTGCTCACTGATTGATTTTATTGATGTTTAAATCCGAATTCAGTTCACTTTTTTCCTTTTATGGCTTGTTTAAGTGATTGCTGTAAAGCTTCTAAGAGTATACGCGGACAACAGTTCATTATAGTTGTCAATACGAGACAAACTTCCCGGAATTCTGTTATAAGTGGTCGATGGTAGAGGTAATTTATTTTTATTTTACGTAATTTGATCGAATTTATTATTATTTTCATTTTTCAATCACCACTCGTTTTGATGTTGCTATATGTAAGCTTTTTATAATAGTGTTATTTAGTATTTCCTGTTTTTGTTTGATATATTCCGCTTACTTTCTCTCCTGCGTCCCCATTTTGCCCTACCCATATAACCCCTATCACGACCAGCCCCGTTCCACAGAATTCCGGGGGTTTGGTTGGCGTGATGGGCCCCATAATACACTGATATCTTATGCAGAAATGCAATTTGGTCGGTAGTCGGAACCAGTTCAGACTGCAAGATGGTGCATTGTGACCTAAATTGCCAGGTATCGTGGGAAAGGCGTTCAATCATACTTTTCCACATTGCAGTAAAATACGGAGTGCACGATGACGTCACTTTCCTCGGCAAACCGCAGCTAGCGAGCAAAGTTCACCATGCAGCCAAACCTGATTCCGCAGAGTACTGTAGTCGCCGGTTATTAAGCCCACGGTTAATAGGCCCAGCCACGTATTAAGCCCAAATCAGCTTGGGACGGAATTTTACATAGCAAAATCCCCCGGCTAATAAGCCCAGTCGCCGGCTACAAAGCCAAGTTTGCCAAAATTCGACAACTTCTGGTGCCTAGAGAAGGACATCAAAGAGCACTTGCAAGTGAATTTTCCTCCAAAAAAACTCACACTAGACCGCTTTTTTTAAACGTGTCGCAAATCACTTTTTTCCATTTTTGACATTACGTAAAATACAGACAAACAGCATTCTTTTCTCGTACATAACCAATCTCTACACACAATACAGTACGTATGAAATGTAAAGTGCCTATCCTGCGTTTGCTACTCAAGGACTAGGACTCTCCGGTTAGTGCACCCGCCGCTTATTAAGCCCAATTTGGTCTGGGCCCGAGGTGGGCTTAATAACTGGCGATTACTGTATCAGGAGCGGAACGGGGTGTCGAATTTTTGAACTCAGTCGGTTAGATGCCAGAGCGCTGATGACACTGGCTTCCCCTGTTAGGATCAGCCGTAACCACCTCGCTTGCATGTCGGCGCGATGACTCCTTGGGAGGAGGATGAACTATGGACCATCAGGTAAGTAAAATTGATCAAGGTCGCTGTGCGCTGACAGGATAACTTGTGTGAGACTTTTTTGCGTTTCAAATCGCTTTAGAATGATTGTTATTCTTCTATTTCTTGCATTTATAAATTCCTACGATTAATATTCTGCACAGTTTCCTTTTTTACATTGAAACTTATCCGATTAAATAAAACTCAAATATTGGTGTGCACCGAAAGCAACCAAAAGACCAATTATATAATGTCGATGATCTTATTATTTATTTATCGCTGATTTCGTTAAGAAGGCATGAAGGGTTAGAGTTAGGGTTAGTTTTAGGGTTAGGGTTAGTTTTAAGATTAGGGTTAGGGTTAGTTTTAGCGTTATGGTTAGTTTTAGATTTAGGGTAAGGTTAAGATTTAGGTTTACTTTAGGGTAACGGTTAGTTTTAGGGTTATAGTTAGTTTTATGGTAAGTGTTATGGTTTAGCCTAAAGGTTTACTTTTTGTTTTGTGATTGGGTTACGGGTTGCAGACTTTGCTCTGTAATGTTCTCATGCTTCCCTATGGCATTCATTTGCATCAAATAATTGGTAAATCTTCATATTTATGCTTAAAACGTTCCGCAATAGTGCAAAACATACTGTTTTCCCCGATTTCCTTGCCTCACTTGCCAGCATAAAAGCAACCAATCAGCGCACGTTCAGTTGACTTGTTTTGTAGACAAATAGCCCTTCTCACGCCGCCCATAGGCCGTGCGCGTGACGATATCACACAAGCTGTGGCGAGGATTAGCCAGTGGACGTACTACTCACTCAAGGACGCTATATGATTGGTGCGATCTTCTGCGCGCGTTTGCCTGCCTTCAATACGCTGTGTTTAGTATACCAAAAGACTCACTTTTGCGCCCTTCTTGTTGTGGTCTTTCTTGGGGGATTCGTAGAAGGCATAATTAGATGGTGACATCTCGGCCTTGGTAACATTACAAAATCCTCTGCCAATTTCTCTAACTTGCGCGTATAAAGTATTTGAACCCACACATCATTTGGCGGTTGGGAATCTGACCCATGTTAGCTCCTTAACCATAATACTGCACGAAGCTTGTGTACGACAAAATCCACCTAGAGCATCAATTACTTGTAGGTAATCAGGCCTAATCGACAGATCTCAATCCTTTGTAATTCTTCAAATTTCTGTTTGGTTAGACATGGGTGTTAGGAGTGTAGCCTGACCAAAGGCTAGCAATCTTGCAGGCTTTCCTAGTCGTCATGTCCACCACCGACTGCCATAATGATTAATTTGCCAACAGAGGAGAATATGCGAGTTTCAGGCAGCAGTTCGGAAGAAGAGGATGCGATAACTGGAACAAGGGCTTTATTTTCCTGACGTTTCGGATTCCCCGGAAATCCTTAATCATAGATGATGATAACACAGTCATGGTCATGCGCAGATGGGGTGGAGACATGCACAGACTGCACGGCATTTATAGTTTAAAGTGGTCATCTGCGTGTGTGTGATATTTGTTCACTTCTGTAGCCACCGCTTAAATTTTAATTGATGCGGTACTGGCTTGACACTGCGCGTTCGACTCACTAATTGCCACAGTTTGCTTGTCAGATGCGGGCCTGATAATTGCAGGACAATTATACTCACTGTCATCAGAGTTGTTCCTGCGCCCAGTCATTCCCACGTGACTGATTCTGCTGCTCAGGGAATGTCTCAGTACACCGTATGGATTCCCGAGAGAATCCGAAACGTCAGGGAAATAAAGTCCTTGTTCCATTGATCGCATCTTCTTCTTCTCCTTCTGAATGATTACTTTGTCAGTGGGGACTGCCCTCAAGGTGATATGCCTTCGCGCTTGTTATGCCCACGCGATGACTGTCCACACGCAATGGCCTTAAACCGGACACGCATGCAGGCGAGCCTACGCACGTGCTAACTGGTCGCAGTTTCTCGATAGGCCTCTTAGGTTCGCCACGGCATTTACCTTATCCCAATGCGGCCAATGATGCCACAAACGAATGCGCTTGGAAATCACTTATAAGCCACTGCCCTATCTCAGACAGTGAGTTGTACACGGACGGCGAGGACAACGTCAGTCCGCTGCCGATTGCCGGGTCTTGCCCCGAGGCGGGACCAACAGTCCGCTGGGGACATCAATCAACAGCACATGCCACCCGAGACGGCAACTCCGGGTTTTATACTCAATAAGCCTTCCTTCAGGTGGATTCAAAAGTTACACCCTTCTTATTGTGAAGTTCCTTGGGGATTCCAAAGGGCGTTATTAGACGGTGAGATCACTGAAGACATCGTTATAACAATGGGTATGAGTGCTCCTACACGACAGGTGAGAGTGAACCAAATTCCAAAGGGTGCATATTCTCTGCCCAATTTTAACCAAACACCCAACTCTAACCTTCATCATAATCCAAATACTAACCCTTCTTACACTAACACTTACCTTAATCTTCACCTTCACCCTAACACGAACCCCAACCGTAGCCCTAGCTTGAACTGGAATTTTGGTGCAAAGCCATCTGTAATACAGGGGAAAGTATAACCTCGTCCTTCCTACATATCGAAACTGTAGGTTAACCGATGTTACTTCAATCTCAATCGTCAATTTCTCAGAGGCAAACATTTTAGAAAGGGGACTTGAAGGACGATTATTAACTTATTAGCCGTGATCAGTAAGACGTGCTTTGTTGCAATACTTGAAGCACTAACACGCGGCAGGTCGATTAAGTATCGAAGACCCTGTTTGGTGATGCAGCCAAGTAATCTGGATGCGATCATCGAGAGTTCTGCTCTTTTGTGCATCTGAAGGGGATGACATGTAGTCAGACACTGAAATCGATTTTTGCATGATTGACGCTTTTTTCGCTGAAATAAACGTCTGTATTTGGTAGTCGACCTAGTAAGTGCTACTTTTAACAGTTTCTTTGCCATATTTGTCCCCCTGGATTTCCTTAGCTTAGCTGACGTTTAGTTGCGTATTCCGAAACTAACTGACTTGCTGACTGACTGACCAAATGGGCCTTAAAGCCGTAAAAACAGAAAACGGGCCCACAGCCTAGTGGTTAAGACAATGGCCTCTAACTAACAGGGTCTGGGTTTGAAAATCGAATCTGGCGAGAACTTCCGCTGCTACACTACAGTAGGGTATCTCCAGCTGACGACGGTTAATAAGCCAGAAAAGGCCATCCTGGAAGTTCCCGTCTGACTGTAAAATGTCCGAAAACTGTAGTAAGTGCCCAACGGAAGGTGCAATGGAATATGTGGATGGACTATGTCCTACGCTTGTGGTAACACAACCAAAGACCATGCTTATTTCTACGGATTAAGTTGGCAAGTTTGCAAAGGGATGGCCTGCGAGAGTTGCCGATTTGTGCCAACTTATTCTTCCCGCTCAACACTCTTTTCCTAACATGGATCGGTCCTAAATGTCTGCGTATAACATTAGCTGCCGCATCAAGTGTAAGGCCACTTTTAATCGGCGAATGATTCAGGATTTGGTAAGCAATATCGAATTCAGCAACATGCCTTTTGTTATAGGAAAGCCGACCTCGCAAGTCATTAAAAAGTACGCTTAGGAATTGCCGCGTTCAGCAGAGCAGTGATGCCTGAAAATCCATATCAGGTAGGGGCCATATACCTCAGTCTAACCATTGCATAAAAGGCGGTTCACTGGGATCCAGACTGCGTTTATTAAGTTCCTCACACTGCCTGGCTGCTGACCATGATATTTCAGACATGGTTATAAGGATGTAGTAAGTCGTTCCCAGCAAGCAGTGCATTTGGAAGCCCAGCCTTCCAGTTCAATTTGACTTTAGGAAGGTTCGATGGGGTATGCAGATGAACAACGCCCTCCTTTTGTAAAAAGTAGTAAACGAAAACGTGCTTACTACCAAGAGTTAAGTAGACAGTTAATAAAAAGTAAACAAGGTTCCAATCCTACCGCCCCGACTTACCCGCCCCGTACTAATGTCGCCTCTGTTGGGATCAAAAGAGTAGTTACGTGGTGAGAGACAAAGCTGTTGCCTCTCTGTGCCCACAGTTATGCGTCTTTCGTTGTGGGGCCACAACCGGATGATCAGCGGTGATGGCTCGACCTGTAGGAAGGCGGAGGCGAGCGTAGGGCTGCCAGCCGGCTCAGCACTTAGGTCCATTCGATACAAACCAGGAGGCAGGCGGCCCGGTGTCAGGCTATGCTGCAACACAGTTCCACGTGGGGCAACCTCTGCAACCGAGTATATGACCATCAGCTGGACGAGGTACTCCGAGTGGAGAAGCCAGGCCTGCCAAGACAGGGAAAAGTTCGCTGCCGAAAAATTGAGCCGAACCGTGAGGGTGTAACCTTCAGCGGCGAAAAAGACCACTGGCTGAGTCAGGTTTGTGCCTCGAGGGTCGTCAAACTCCGCCGTCAGCTGAGGTAGAGGCTCATTGGTCACCAGCACGGAGAGGCGGGTAGTCTGCCTGAAGTGCGCGTAGCTGGCAATAGCGCTGAGGTTGTAAATGCCAGGCTGGGAATAGAGTACTGTGAATACTATGTCACCGTGAAGGGGACGACCACCTTGGAGCCTGTAGGCGGGACAAGCCCGGCACTTTGGTTTCGTCTGGTTCAGAAGCGCGGGATAGAAGACTCGCTCCCCATTGCCCTTGTCCAAACAAACGCACAGATGGCTGGCCAATTCGATGTAGGTGATAGAAAGCCATGACCACTGGCCGGGCTTTAGATTGCGACTGATTTGGATGAGTTGCAGACCCTTGAGCGATGGTAGAATTGTCAGTTTGCGAACAATGGGCAGGAGGCTGACTTCATTTTTCAGCAGAAATATGGCTTTGTAACAGCCAACCTAGAGGGACAAAACCAGACAGCATAAGAGACTTGTTTGCGCAGCTGCTGAATTATAATAGAAGCTGCTGATGTTTTGGGGTTTAGTCATTTCGGAAAGAAGCCCAACAGGTGGAGGTGGAGGACAGTGCTGATGCCGGATTAAGGTATGACAGGGAATTTCAAGTACTTATCCTCCCGAATTCTGCTTATGGCATCTAGCTCACAACACTTACTCGTTATAAAAACAAACATGTTACTCCCTAATTTTTAGGTACCTAATTATTGCAAGTTTAATTATGGACTACTTTCAATGAAGATTTAAAAGACAGTGTCTAAAGTTCTTAAATCTATCGAATTATACTAAACGCAAAGAAAGAGAAGCTTTCGATTCTAAAAAGTTGCACAAAAGCCGAATAATTTTCTAACCTAGTGACTGCTACACTCGAATTCAAGGTTCAAACACTGCGTACTGTGTACATCCTGCTTAAGGAAGAGTACGTTTTCACCTACTGTTTGAGGAAGAAGTCAAATAGTTGTCATAAAATATTGAAATAGATGTGAAACATATTTTATGCAGGATAGGCAGCATTAATAAACTGGCGGATACGATGTATTGTGAACAAAAACCTCACAATTGTAAAAAAGCTCGTAATTAGCAACATTTTTATAACCGAAAACTACCCTTTCTTTGCGTATAAAATGTGAAGAAGGCATAATTTGCTATCAAACAAGTACAAGAAATAATTTTTCATGCATGCTTTCCATAAACTACATTTGAATTTATAGAAGACAGTCAAAATCAATGATAAAAAGGCATACTACTTAAGTAGCTAGTTTTTACAAAATATATTTTTGCTGATAGTCGGAACGAAGTTCGTTAAAAGCCCGCATCCTATCATGATGGTAGAAACTTTGAAATAGACCACACGATAATCAGTATCACATCCTGAGTCAATACCCATTAGCGAAAGAGTACCAGTCTTCCGCCTATGTCGAAATGTCGCGTGATCCGTGGCATCTACTATACTGTAAAAAGTAACTGCTTGAATAGCATGCGTTTTTATCATCGATTTTGACTGCGTTTATAAATTCGAATATATTTTGCGGAAAAAACATGCGCAATAAAATAATTTCTCGCACTCGCTTGGTAGAAAATTACGCCTTCTGTGAATTTTATACTAAACCGAGGGATATCTTTCGGTTTTAGGAAAGTTTCGAAATTGCAGATTAATTTTGAAACCTACTGACTGCTACACTAGAATTCAAGGTGTACAAACTGCGCACTGTGTTCGTCCTGCTAAGAAGAAGTACAGTTTGTGGAAGAAGTCACATAGTTTCCATTAAGTGTTCTAATAGGTGTGGAATACGCTTTATACCGTACAGACAGCATTAGTAAATTGATGGATACAGCGTATTATGAATGAGTACCTCAAATCGTATAAAAAGCTCATAATCAGAATTTCTTCTTAAACTTGTAAGTAAAAAATGCAAAGAAGGCGTAATTTTCTACCAAACGAGTAAAATAAATAATTTTCGTGCATTTTTTCCCTAAAATATATTTGAATTTCATATAAACTGAAAAACACATATCCCAAAGGATTTTAATTTGTAGAATAAGTTGTTCTTTGGGATGAAACGTAACTTTAATTGGTGAATTTTAGAGTATGGTGCCCCAGCTCATCTTCGGGCTAACAGGCAAAGTGCAATGAACAACTAGCATTTAAACGTGCGAAAAATCCATAGTTATACAGGGTGAGACTGGATAGGTAGGTGTGGCCTCAATCAGTCTATGTCGTGCATGTTTGAAATGTTAGTTACTAATTGCACATTGATTGTTAGTCCGAAGATGAGCTGGGGCACCATACTCGAAAATTTTCCAATGAAAGTTACGTTTTATCCCAAGGAACAACTTCTTCTACAAATTAAAATCCTTTGGGGTATGTGTTTTTCAATTTATATGAAATTGAAATATATTTTAGGGAAAAAATGCACGAAAAATTATTTCTTTTACTCGTTTGGTAGAAAATTACGCCTTCTTTGCATTTTGTTCTTAGAGGTAGGGTATCGTTCGGTTTAAGAAGAAATTCTAATTATTATTATTACATTTCGTAGATAAAACAAGTAAAAGAACCCCTAAGTGTTTGTCAAGAAAAATAAAATTTTCTTCATAATCCGCGAGTATCGAAGACATAAAACACAGCTACATATAAGAACAATAAATCTTTTCTGAATTTCAAATATAATATACATATTACGATTAAGAAATAACAATTTATTAGTATATTTCTTCAAATTCCGGCATATTTTCGGGCGTTCTCAGTGTCTTTATATTTTTCTCTATAAATCGAGATTCCGTTTGACGTTTATATCAAAACCTTTAAAATAGGATAATATGTTTCGAGAATTTACCGAAAAAATGAGTTTTTGGATACTGGTACTTTTTAAGATAGTCATGTGGACCAAAACAGCAAAACATATTGTCGAGCAAAAAGACCGTCCGCACCAGTAGTCGGATATTGTTATTCCTAAGATTAATAGAAAATAACTTTATATAAAAGGGTACTGCTTTAAAAATGCTTTCATTTGATATTCAGCTAACGAATTTATGTGTATATTACCTGTGTCCAAGGTAATTTTAAACTGAAAATGCGGATCTTTGAGATGTCTTTTTAATATACCCAAATATATATGATTCAAATTGACTAGAAATGAAAGAAGTCATTTTTTGCCATATATTGGATTATTCCTCGCCATAGTGGATTTCGTCCAGTCTCTCCTCTAAGTTTGCGAATGCAAAAGGTGTGGCCATACAGATAACAACGTATTAACTAATTATTATTCTCTTGACTGTGCCGTTTCTGAATAATACATACGCGGAAAGTAAAGTGTACAAAAAGAATATTTCTACATGACATACATTTAATAAGACCTCTTTTAACTTACCTTCGCGATAACATAAATGGATACTTTTGCTTATGTGTATGTCCAAGCAATGCGGTAAAACAAAACACAAACAAAACTTTTGTGCAACTGTATTTCGTGGAAAACACTTCAGGTCAGCTAAAAATGATAGTTAAAGCTTAAATTAGTCCTTTTTTCTGGAAATAAATGCGATTCCTTAAATTTGGCCTCACTTGCACCTGAGCAATTTCTGGAAGAGATGTGTTTTAAACTTCCCTTACCTGAAGTTCTTCCATAACGCAATTCATATTAATGAAAAGGTTGGTTCTGTCCTACATAATAGCATAGAAAATTCCTTCGATGTGAAACTACCCCCAACTTCGCGAAATTAATGCCCATTACCCCTACTCAAGGTAATTAGGAGGGCAATTTTCCTAAATAAAAGGCTTTCGCATGATTATATCCTTTCAGTGGATTAAAATGGCATGACCAAATATATGTTAACCTACCAAATCAAATTTCGCCATGACTCTTGCTTGCATCACTCGCTGTATGTGTGTGCTCAGTCCCCTTTTTATTAAATAAAGTCTGAGGTTAAGCAGCCACATAGGAGACTATTATTCGCTCATTATTACTTCTGTATGTGCACGTCCTACGAACTACTTAATTGCGGAAGACTGCAGCGAATTTGCGAAAGTTTTGTGGCTATGAGTAATAAATTAGAAGGTGCCATTCAACTACCCTGGCCATCCAATACCAACTCATGCGCATAGTTCCAACAATGCACAGCAGCTTACGTTGTCAGTTTGCAGAATTTCCGGACGCACACACAGCAGCTAGGGAACTCGCTGACAGACTAAATATTTCTTCTCCCTATCGTAGGCAAAAGTCGGCTCTCATCTGGAATTGACGGCTTTTTATGTGTCGTAATCCTTTCAACTATTCCCTCCTTCCATCCATCCTGCTACGTTAAGATGACAAAGAAGGGTTCAGACATATACGGTTTCTGTTACTGGTAGGCTGTAATAGCCCCCCATAATTTTTTGCCCTATTGCTGCGCTACCATCTTAACACATTGGTTTTGGCAAAGAAAGGTGAACTGTTCAGTCATCAATCTGAGACTGTCAACTCTCAAAAGGATAGTCTAGTCGAGGAGCATGCAAATTGTACGTAAAAGGAGAAATTAGGCAAAACGCATGTTGAAAAGAAGAAGGAAAATGCAGGTTAGTTCTAGCGACAATGGGCAGAAAACGCTGAGTAAAGCAAACATATCGAACAGCTCAGTGCTAAGGTAACCATATTTACATAATCCGCTCAGCCCTTTTGGTTGAGAGCTATCTACATGCGACATAGGAATAGTTCTCAATTTGTAAAATTGAACACTTAAACCAGGCATTTGGATCATGTACCTATGTTTACCTTGAATGCTACAGCCTGTTAGAAACCGGTATCGATATCTTGCAAAATGTGATTGCGTGTTCACAAATTGTATTTGCATTTATTTCTCAAGTCCTTAATCTACCAATCTTTATGTATTCACACTCTGTGTGTATATACATTGGTTTCATCATCCCAAAAGAGGAAGAAGAAGAAGGGGAACTTCCTAAGACAAAGTTACTTTTAAGCTGATGGTTAAAAAGCATTTTCGCTTCCATCGCCAGAGCGTAGCGTCTATTCTCCTGTCGGTGTCAAGTGAGTGTGTTTGACCGCTAGACGGTTATTATAACTGTGCGTGATGCACGCGTGTAGATCAACTGTACCGATCGATTGTTGGTGGCTGTTTTAATTGTTCGATCGGTACAGTCAATCAACGCGCGTGCATTACACACAGTCATAACACGCGTCTAGCCGCCAGACACATTCATTCGACACCGACAGGAGAATAGACGCTACGCTCTGACGATGCAAGCGAGAATGCGTTTGAAACGTCAGCTTAAATACAACTTGTTTCAGAATTTGCCACTTCTTCCTCTTTCGCGGATGATGAAAGCAATAGTATATCTGGAAGTTGAATTTTTGCGCATATCAGCATATGTACATACGTGTAAGGAGACCCAGATTTCGCACTCAAGTATTTGATATGCCAACTTATCCCACGTTAATCATTGCATTTTGCCATAAAAAATTAATGCATGGACTCACCTGCATTAAGATCTTCCTTTCCGAAACTAGAGAAAAAGAAGTATTGAGGAAAATTCTTGTGGACTTCTCTTTCATGATGAGGAGTTGGACTCTTTGTACTGAACCAACGAGTGGAACCACCTCAAATTGGAGTTCGTCACCCTGAGTGAATTCGTAAACCTCCTCAGTTGTCCAGACCCTCCGCTGTCCCGAGTATGTCCTTATTGAGGCAGCCAACAGAGTATCATACCAAGCCACCTAGAATGTAAGTGGAGCATTGATGGAGGTGCTGATTTTCTTAAACAGTGGTAAGCTGAAACATTTTTTTGACCACGAAGCCAGTAACCCCGTGATGGCTATTTCTGGTTTCATTGCCACACCGAGTCAGTTGAGCATAAAAAAACATATGGCATTGCATCTACCACACTCTCTTCTTTCTACTGCCTGGATCCAGTGTCATGATCCAGCCAAGAAGACCAAAGGCGGGAGATTGCGCAGGCGGCTGGCGCGACCAGAGCAGACCTTAAGCGTGCCACCACACCCGGTTTGGATACCAGCTAAGTAGGAATGCTATGTGACTCTGTTAAGAAGGAGCATTTGCAGCCTGAGTGTCATTTCGCTTACCTGTCACACCACAAAAGACAACACATTAAGCTAACCGTGCATTCTGAACTCTTCCATCTGTTCAGACCATCCAGCACACGAGTCGTCATTATGGCCCTCCTGAGGAAGGAGAACAAAGGAAAATCACTTGTTAGCGCGTGCATGCAGAACGGGCCAAGGCGCGTGACCTTCAAGGGCCAACACGCGAGGACGCAAGGACAGCCGCCGGCCAGGGTCTGCCATCCGTGAAGTCACGCCTGAAAAAAGGCCACGAATGGACGCATGTATATGTGCGCGTCACAGCGACCTGACTTGTCACGCTGGGGAGACCACACGATGGCTACTCGCATGGACCAATAGTGGAGGGGCCAATAGGAAACAAGGACTGCCGGTCTTTAAATACGCTGCCAGCGCAGGAGGCGGCCTTCAGCTACTGGAGACACGGGACTCGGTTGCCCTAGACGAGAGACTGCTGTCGAGACAACACGGACGACAGAACACACGCTGCTGACGGACACCGGACATGCTGTTGGACATACAGGAGACAGAGCTGATGTGCAAGCAGGAACAGTGACAGTAAACTATTATCTGCTATCCTGTCTGCCTTCCTTTCCTAACACGCAATTACGGCATAGAACCAGTATCGATGCCGGCACACACAAGGTTATAACATCATTAGTTGATAGTTTCCCAAGCCATGACTGCTAGCTCACTGTGCTCCCTTCCAGTGCGTGTTTAAAGTGAAGAGAGTGCGCTGAGCGGTCGACTTCATGAATACTGCTGAACAAAAGTACAGTTCGGAGATCGATCAGATCACTACTCACACCAAAAATGCAACTTCACAACCAGGTTTATAATGGGCAAGCCTGCAATAACACGGGGCGGGTACTGCTTGAGACAGAAACTTCATAAACAGGCATTTTTTATCTACCGCCTGCTATCATGTCCTACGCTTATGCGGCCATGAAGTGCAGTCCAGTTCCCAACCAAGGACGCCTACCCTCATAACGCCAGAAGAGGTTGTGGATTCGGCAAAGGCCATTCCTTACCACCGTATTTTATATTTCACAGTGCAGGCTCATACGCGTACTGTCTCGGCGACCGCGTTGTCATCTTCTTTGCACCGAGAGCCTGTAACTCGCATCTTCGTTTCCATTTGTGTTCACAACAAACGAAGCACAACGACGAGGGAATACTGCCAAACAGAGCAACATTGAGCTGATCAGTTGCGACCTAAGTGACGTCGTCCTTGGTCAGGCAGACACCGACTTCAGGCCTGGAATACATAAACCTGGGCCCAGTTGCATTCTAGTAAAACCTTTTCCAACACCTGAGCTCGGAGGCTATTTTTCTCTGGACCATTCAATGTCAAGCGGATGCAGCGCTCCAAATACTGGGCTAGGAGATAAAATCTATCGTAAGACGATCCGAACGCCAACGGTAACGGTAACCTGTAGGCACGCAGAGTAAGCCCATCACAGAGGACTCTTACCCGCCGTACTCCGACGCCAATAAATTGTCAGGAAGATGGGAGAATTGCGCAGACGTGATGATTGACACATCCTATCAACCCATCTGCGCGTGCCGCACAAGTGACTTTGTGCCAAAAACCAATGCCACATACAGTAGACACCAAAGATCATGCAACATTTCGACATATGCGAAAGTCTGATACGCTTTGGCTAATCTGCATCGAATCAAGTTGTGATACTAATTGTCCTGTAGTCTATTCTCAAGTCATTCCAGTCAGAACAGGATGCGGGCTTTTTAATGAGCTTTGCTCTGACTACTAGCAAAACATATCTATTGTAAAAACTGGCTACATAAGTAGTATGCCTTTTCATTATTTATTTTGACTGCCTTTATAAATTAAAATATATTTTATGGAAACATGCACGAAAAAATTATTTCTTGTACATGTTTTACAGCAAATTACGCCTTCTTTAAATTTTGTACTCAAACAAAGGTAGCCTTCGGTTTCAAAAAAGTTGCTCAATTGCCGAATAATCTTCTGAACTACTGACTACCACACTCAAATTTAAGGTTTAAAAACTGCCCACTGTGTACATCCTGTTTAAGGAAATGTATATTTGTGCTTACAGTTTGAGGAAGAAGTCACATAGTGGTCATAAAACATTGAAATAGATTTTAAAGATACTTTATGAAATAAAGGCAGAACCAATAAATTGACGGATAAGATGTATGATGAAGGAAGACCCCACAATCGTAAAAACGTTCATAATTAGCAATTTTTTTAAAACCGAAAGATACCTTTTGTTCAAGTATAACATTTATAGAAGGTCTAGTTTGCTATTAAAAAAGTACAAAAATTATTTTCTCGTGCATGTTTTCCATAAAATATATTTGAATTTATTGAGGCAGCCAAAATCAACGACAATAAGGCGTACTGCTTAAGCAGACACTTTTTACAATCTATCCTTTTTGCTAATGGTTAGAACGAAGCTCGTTAAAAAGCCCACATCCTATCCTGACTTTAGAGTGGACTACAGAACAATCGGTATCACAACTTGAGTCGATGCCGATTAGCGAAAGAGTATCAGACTTTCGCATGTGTCGAAATGTTGCATGATCTTTGGCGTCTACTGTACATGTAAGAGTCACTTATATGTAAGCGCGAAAAGAACCAGTCGTGTAAGTCAAAATCAAAAAATGCTTACTACAACGAAATAAGTAGGTAGTTATGCAACCTAAATAAGGCTGTGATGTTATATGTGAGGCAGTATTATCAAGGGATATAGTCAGCGACACGCGAAACGTTGTGAGGAATACATACACTGTCTTCAGGCAACCAGATTCCCCGAAGTCTAGAAGGCCTGAAGTTCGAACCTGGGGTCTCAGAGGGCTAAAGACTGGTAGTCTTCGATTAAGTATGTACTAGTCCTCCTTCAACAGAAGCGCGGGAGGTGGAACCTAATCGTAGCTGAATAAGCGGTTATCTACTAGGCTAAGCCATCACGCAGAAAGGCGCCTGTGTGAGCTGCCACGTTGCCTGCCGTGAAAGTGTGCATCCGGACCGCAGATATCAATCTCTCCTCAAATCTAATTGGTCCATTACTCCGACACTTTGCCGTGAAGTGGATCAATAACTGTACGCAGCCTTTTTGTGAGAATAACTAACTTTTCGTTAATAAAGCTCTCCTCGTGGTCGATTGCCTTCGTTTCCTCTCCGGTGGTGGCCTTAGGAACAGTCAGGCAATTCGCGGTAATCACAAGTACCGAGTGCGTGTTATAACAGAAACGCAATGAAAGATGGAGGTGAAGATATTTTTTTTCGACACATTGTCGGTATGTTTATTGACTTCGGGATATCAAACGATAGCGAATCGCTCTCAATCGGTAAATTTGTCTAACTGCAAACGGTGCTTTGCAGTTTGGGCTGCCCATGTGGTGTGTAATAGCCAGAAAATAAGTCTATGCCGGTAAATACGGATCTAAGTTAAAGAGCTTGTGAAATATAATCACAGAGTAGAAAAACAGGTCCCAAGTTAATAGGAAATACTGAAAAAGGTAGTACTGCCAGCAAACTGAACTTCAAAGGCAACCACCCGATTATTTACAAATGCAGCTGCACCGGCGTGTTGATAAGAATTGCAGGGAGTGGAAGCCAAAGGCGCTAAATTACATTATCTTCAATGGACGATGAGAGCAAGTGGTTACCGACGCAATTTTGTCAACATACGCAGGCGAGACAAGAGAAAAAATCCAACTAGTACAAAAGGTAAACAAGCACCCGTACGTGAAGAATGCATCAGAAGCAGTAAGACGCCTGCTAACCCCACGTACGGTTGGATTCGCGCACAAACCAGAAGCAACCATCAGGCGCTGAGTCATGACGCCGAAAAACCCAGTGCCATGGCAGGAGACGACTGGAGCCGTTTACCGGATCTAGTGCAGTTTGAGACAAAGCAACTACGTCGGAAACACTGGGAGTTTACTCCGGACACGGCCGAGCATGCAGCGGTAGTGAGGAAGAAGAACAATTACTCTCAGGTTGCAGCTCACTCAACGTGACTCAGTCATATTTTCAAGTGTAGGAGGGCCGAAATCATCGCAAGAGTGGAGGACCACGTGAGCCGCGAGATACTCGAGTCATGATTCTCAGGTCCGCATTCCATTAACAAGCGCAACGATTTGCCATTATCATACTGCCTACTGAGACATTGCCTGATCAGGAGAATCAGTCACGTGGAAAGGACCGGGCCAAGCACCAATTCCGACGACAGCGAACATAATTGTCGCGTAATAATCAAGCTTACATCCGACACGGACAACGAACTCGCGGCAAATATTGACTCACAAGCAAACTGCCAAGCTATTACCGCACCAATCAGCGGAGCAGATAGTAATAGTACCAGCGGTCTAGGCGGATAGCGATGAAGTCAATGGTTAGAGCGCTTGACTTCTGATTAAAACGTCGCGGATTGGAGCCTCGGGTGATCCGCCACTTTGACTTGGTTATGGCCGATTGATGACGGCTAATGTACCAGATATGGCCATTCCCGTCTTCTTGTCTTTGTCGACAATGCGCTCTGCCTAGACTGCTGGCCGCTGTGCAGCCGCTGATGGGGCCCCAGAGTGAGATGTGGAGGTCGGTAAGTAATCGAGTGAAACGAGCCGAGGTTTGCCGAGATTAAAAGAAAAAGTAGGCTTCTTTTCAACAAGGTTCGTGGTCAAGGTTACCCCTTTAAGGGCTGCCGAGTAAGGCTAGCGTTACAATCATAGTGAGAGTTTGTGGTTAAGGTCGGGACTCATGTTAGGGGGAGTGAGTTGTGGTACGGTTCTGTAGTGACCTCTTATTTTAAGCCAGGCTTTGTTTACATGCCTGTGGGGCATGACCCGAGTGTCTAGTTTTCTTGCCTACCGGTCCGTGTGCGCTAGACGGTCAAACCTCTGATAAAGGTCACGGACCTGTCTGGCCAACTGGCCAACCACCCCCCTAGGCGAAGTCAAAAACAGACCATAAGGGGCGACTGTTTATTCTGAGACACTCCCGGAACCGACGATCTACTGTTCGGCTGCAGTTTTCCGGACCTGGTGATCTACTTGCCGGACTGCGCCTCTGGACTCCGGCCCATTCATGGCTTGACCGCACTTGTCTGGGAGTCACTTGCTCATTTCTTATATTCTTCTCATTCAACACTACATTAAATCATCTCTAACAATCTGGCCTTCCAAGCCTGCTCATATCCACTAGCTTATAAATGTTAGGATACGTTCAATCGCCTATTACCTGGCCGAACCACATCGTGTCCCACATTGTTGACTCTAACGTTCACTTTACTCCATAGTTCTGGTAAGTTGAATTCGTAGTCTGAAACGTTACGCAAAAGGGTGCGTGCATGCATGCGAGTGTTTGTGTGGACAAACCTTTGCAGTTGCTCTTGCCGGGATAAGACTGTGGGGGCTGCGAAATTCACAAGTTTGCAGACCTGTCCGCTGAAGGCGATGATCAAAGGGCTTTGTGACTGCTGCCTGACAAGCCGTATCCACACCCGAGAATGATACATCCAGGGTGCTCTCATCCTCACAACTACCTCGGATTTCAATTGGACTGCGTAGTGCAGTAGCGCTAGTGAGTGTAATCCAGCCATCGAACAGGCCTGAAAGAAAAAGTAAACCATACCTGGGGCTGAGTATGACTGTTTAGAGAAGGCAGGGACCAATTGAACAGACGACGGGTAGCAAAACAGCAACGCGAAGATTGGAGGGTCATTCCCTACATAAAAGAAGTCACCGAAGCAGTCTCTCGACTGTTACAACCCACTGGAGTAGGCATAGCCCATCCACCTCAGGTGACCATACGCTGCCGAGTGATGCAACCTAGAGAAAGACTGCCCCCCAGTGAAACCTCTGCAGTTGTCTACAAAATACTTTGCAAGAAATGGAGACTGTAATTACGTTGGAGAAACAGGGCACGAATTGCAGACCCACCCACAGGAACACAAAGCGGCGACCCGGAGACTAGACCCTAACTCGCAGCTTGCAACACTGTATCGGAGAGACAAGACAGATTTCGATGTTCAAAAGACGACCATCGTAAGCCGAGGACGCTTGAGGCATGGTATTCAGACGCCAACTCTGTCAACAGCCGTCTGGACTTACCTGTGGCCTACAAAGTCCTAAGCCATTACGTAAGTAAAGGAAAGGACATGGTCAAACCGAAGTCAGAATTTACAGTCGAAGACGGCCCTCTGAAGAAACCACTGGAAGAGGGAGAAGGATTACCAGCATCCTCTACCATGGGGACGAAACAGAACAGCAACTGCTGTCACGCCAAACCGAAATCCACACGCAAGGCCAAATAGCAATGGGAAAAAAATCGATCAGCCCAAAGCCAACATTTACAGCCGAAACTTTAAACTTGCTGATTGACAAAGTCAGTATTCGTTTCGATAAAAGGCAGCCGGCCTAGCCGTCCGAAACGTCAGCAAACCTAGAAATTCATTCAGGTGAGCAGAACATGAACTCGTAAACAGAAATGGCCACTCCAGTCCCCTTGTGTTTGTAGGTACTACTTCACGGCTGCTGGTGGTGCTCGACAGTGAGCGCCAAGGCACTGCCAGATTAGTGAGTTCCCATTTATAACATATATATTCCACATCGTGAAAGCAATAGCCCAATCTCTACTAAAATGAGTGCCGTCAACAGTCTGCTGTATTCAGCAAAAACGCACTACTCTGAAGAAAAATAACGATAGAGTCGAGCTAAAATATCCCTTTAGTTTATGTTCCTAAAATAAATACCCAAAGACCTTGCAAACAGATGGAGGAAAAAAACGTGAATGCAAAGACAAGAAACCAGATTTTTCTGTTGAAGCGCGTAAAGCAAACACTTGAAGAATACTCCCTGGCATGAGGAATGTGTCTTAACTCGTTGAAAGGTACATACAAGTGCCCCTAAACCGACGAATACCGAATTCACACAGCTTATACCCACTAAGACTAGCACTGGCTACCTCCAAAGGAAGGAGTCGGTGTACAAGATCCCGTAAGAAACTTGTTAATCACATATTGTGGTCAAACATAAAGGCCCGCCTCCGCAAGCATCCACAACCATCAGGCATTACTGAAGGTGTGTGCTCATCTGTCCTGGGGGGGGCATGCATAGCCTAGATACAACAGGGCACAGAAGTGGAAACGTCGGAGTTTGTCTCTACAAAAACGGCTGAGAATTTCTTGAGGACATGCAATCCGATGACTCATGCATCAATTGTCATATTGACTTGGCTGCCATGTTCAAAATTCTCAAGGAAACATAGAAGAGACAAGAGCCGATCGGTGCAGATAGATGCAAACGACAGCGGCTAATAAAGGGTCACACAAAATGGCTATTGATTTTTAGCCCATTTTTTTCATCGTTTTTTTTTCATTCTAAACCATGTCCAATTTGACCTAAACTCCTAGATGAATGCGTGAAAGTGTTTAGCACTAACAGAAGTGGAGTATACCAGCTCCGAAATTTCTCTCAGCGTCTTTTATGCGCAGCTAGGCAGGAAAGGGAGTATTCTCAGGAGGAAATCCCACATATATTTGACCTGCCAGCTTGCGGAGCAAAGAACCTTCGGTGGCCGTATCGCGACTGGTTCCGAGTGCTCATGTTAGAAACCAAATGAAATTCTCACCCGAGAGGCCAACGATTCTTTTGGACATATTCACAGAGATGTTGAAGTCGGGGTTGATTCTTCGCAATTCTGCCGAACAGGTCCTCCACGAAACAGAGTTGGAGACGTTTAAGTCGTAGACGGTGAGACCTTGTTCGGCAGGGATCACCAAAATCTCCTGCCTTTGGTTGCTGGAGTCTACTGGAATAACAGAACCAAATGATGCAGAATCTTGAATAGGACAGGACACTGCAATGGCATTTTATTACTTTCTGACCATGACAACAGAAACACTACGACGGTCAACTGGACAGTATCCTCCTTTAAGTATAAAATAGGGCGTTAATTTTTACCAAACGAACAATTGTTTTGCTTATGTTTTCCATAAAATATATAATTAGTTCTAAAAGCAGTGAAAGCGATTATAAAATGCATACTACATCAATAGCCATTTTTTACAGTGCATACTTTTTGTTAGAGGTCAGAAGGAATGTCATTAAAAAATCAGCATCCTATCGTGACTAAAATGACTTGAGAATAGGCTACACGATAATCAGTATTACAACCTTACCTAATGCCGATTAGCGTGCGAGGTTCAGTCGGCCGCATATGTGGACATGCTACACCCATTCAAGGCCACACTGTTTGTCCTGACACCTGGCACAAGTATGCGTAGAAGAGAGAGGGAGTGTTATAGAGGCAGCGCAAGTCTAACCTCGCAAATCAAATCAGAGCCCAAGTCACTGTTTGTACGCCATCTCGCTCTGGGACACACGATGGATGTCGTTTGATATGACGGTTGATCTGCGTCTACAGAAGCCCACAAAACTTACTTTTGGCATGCTTGGTAGCCTTAAAGATAAAAATTGTTGTGATGGCAAATAAAGGCTTCTTGGTCCCAGAAATGGCCCGCATGGCGTTGCCAGTAGCGAAGATCTTTCAGGGTCGCTTTTTCAAAATACAAATTTACACAATTTCCGGCAGTTTAAACTGTTTAAAATGTCCACACTACCGAACATGCATTAGGGGGTGGTAGGGGTGAAACGTGGGAATTAGAGTCTCCGGATAGGACTTACTGAATACCGTGATTGTATCCACAGTGTTTCCGTTGGCCAGCAGCATAACATCGACCGTTCCGTTGGTGTCGACCGTGTAATGGAGGTGAGTGCTGACATTGATTGGGATTGTTGAGTCGGTAAAGTAACAACTGAGCGATTTCACGGCGTCTACGACGGTCACAACCGCGTGGGCGGTGCCCACCTTGTCCTGCGCTGCGTTACTCACCTGCACGGATACAGTCGCCTTTTCAGTAGGTCTGTTATATGTATGCACGAGAAGCTGGTCACTGCTGTAGTCATGAACCACAAACGGACCACTGCCATCGCCCCACTCAACTTTGACGTCAATTCCACGTAGAAAACAGTTATTTTTAGTCCAGACGGATAGGCTGTAGGGAATGCCAGTCGCCACCAATCCAATAGGCGGTAGCAACTCGTAACTGCTCGGATCCCAGTCCACAAAGACGTTGGTTCTGCTGGTGGGGCCGCGTTCATTGGCTACGACGAATGCCGCCGAGACATCTTGTCTACCGACCTTTGGAAAGGAGACGTTTATTTCAAGCGAACCACCCTCTGTGCGATTGAATGGTCTACTCTTCGGTGGGCCACCTTCAGGGAGGACTTCGAGGTGACCGTACGAACCGCCGTCAATGCTGACTTTCAGTTTCGTTTCGCGTTGGCACATTACTGGCCTTGAGGATAAGATAAAAGCTGACGGTAGCGTCCATAGGAATTAATCAACTCAAAGATATTTATAAAAATGCTTAATGGAACAACCTACAATAGGGCTCAAAACGCCTTTGTTAACGTTGCATGACTGCCTACTGACTTTGTAGCAGTAATCATGTTTATATTTAATACATTTGGGGTCGGTTGTGTTACTATCCACAAATATTCGACATAATCCTTCCACAAATGATATTTTAACCCTTTCGGAAGTCTTTATCGACAAACGGCTACCTTTTTTATAGGCTAGGTTGTGCTACTCAATACAAAGGTACAACATAGTCCATCGACACATTAGGCTGCTCCACCCACGCAAATCTTCATTGACAGAAAGTCAGAAATGCACACAAATATACAAAACGAAAACTTCTTTCCGATCTTTATACAGTGAGTCTTTGATCACATTTTATGTGCATCATACATCATAAACATCACTAGCAGTCCAACTTAAGAGTGAGATTCAAATTGTCGGATCCAAGCAGCGTTCTACAAATTTAACCAACGTCGGATTGATTTCGCGTTCGATATTTTGAAGCCTCAGAATCGGTACGAATTGAATTCCCGTCCGAATTATCGTGGACCGCGTGTTCTTTATTCTTTGCACGCTTGTTCGGTGTATATATTAACCTGTTATAACAATTTTATCTACCCAATCCTGTTCCTTTTTGCTATATATTTCTTTTATTCTTTTTCTACTGTTTTTTAAAATTTCCGCCCTATAATCCCTATTGCCAACGGTCCCATATTACGAAATTCTGGGGTTCTGCTTCCCGCGGTAAAACTTATAGTAAATTTTTATCAAACAATGCTATCAACCTTTAAAAAGTCCTCCGATAGGGCCACCCATATCTGGATTCCTTGATGAAATACCAATGCGGAAGCTAGAAGACATGGCCCTTCCATCGATTAACCCTAAGTTATGGGAAGGATATTTAAGCTACCCATTTTTTGTCGTTAAAAATGACCAGGTCGAAGCGCTCCACAACATCATTAACTCAACCATTCTGAGCATTCAATTCACGCTTGAGAAGGCGGATAACAACAAACTCCCATTTTTGAACGTTTGCGTGCAGCGAAATACTTACGGAACATTACAAACGTCCATTTACCCCAAGGACGTGCATGCAGAAGTTGTTCTTAATTATGAGAGCGAAAACCCCCTCTATCACAAAAATAGTGCCGTTAACAGTCTGTTACGTCGAGCGAAGACACACTGCTGTAACACAGAAACCTACCGAGTCGAATTCAATTATCTGTTTGGTTTGTTTTCGCGCAATGGGTAACCCAGAGACTTTGAACAACGATGCATGAGACAACAACAACCCAACAAAAAAGAATCAGATAGTTCCACTCAGGCGCCCAAAACAAACACATGGCGGATCCTTCCTTATATAAGGAGCGTGTCTAAATTCGTTGAAAGGCACTGTCTGAAACACCAAATAAAACTGGCGTACAAAACGATGGCTGCTTTACGTACCCAGCTAGTACTCCCTTAGGATAGGGTTGGCTACTCCAGTAAGAAAAAAAATCAATAAAATCTCCTGCGAACCTCGTTATACAGTATATTGTGACCAAACAGGAAGATCCGTCTCCACATGCAACCACGAGCACCAATTGGCTGTGAAAGGACGTGACCATTTGTCCGAAGCGCATGAGACAAAACACGCATCGGTGGAGTCTGCCCCTCCAAAAAGGCCAAGAATTTCTTGAGGCCGTGCACTCCGATGATTCATGCATCAACCGACGCATCGAGTTGGGTGTAGTGTTCAAACATCTCAAAGAAAGATGGATGAAACAACAGCTGATAAATATGGACGAACATGAACTGCAAGGAGAGCCCACACCAGATGATCTGGACTGACCCCGAACCGATGCAGATAACAGTTGCCAATTATGCACTTCGCCATTGCGAGTACTAATTTTATCCCACACAGGGTGACGCAAAATGTAACTTCCAATTAGCGTGCAAAAAAGACGTCGATATAGCTGTACCAACCCTGAGAAGAAAAAAACTCAATTGCTGAGACGATATGTTTATTTCCTGACGTTTGCACATCCGTCGCGGATTCATCCTCAGAAACATGAACAGAGCAGAAACGCGTAATGCATGCACAGGAATTTGCAGTATTTATAGGATACAGTCAGTACTGCAAACATGCAGCGACAATTAACGTTAATTGCCTTCTTGTGCGTGGATAGTTTGTTGGACGGCACGGTGGCTCTGACCTGTTGAACTTTCATCAAGGGCGGGGGGATCGGGCATGATGACTGCTCAGCCATCTGGCTCTCCGGTTTTGGCGTAAGATGAGGCGGTGGCCTGCCCGTTCCTCAAGTGACGACTTGTTTTGGCCAAAATGAGCCTCAGCATTGAATATGGATTGGGCAAATCGTTGCACTTGTTTATGGATTGGGGGTGCGTAAACCATGACTCAAGGCGTTCTCGGCTCACCCGATTGTCACCTCCTGCGGCTAATTCGACGTGACCTGGCCACATGTTCAAAGTTGATGAGGCAGAGATTCTCACAAGAAGTGACAAGAGTGAGAACTGGTCCACTTTTTAAAAAAATGTTCCGATCTAACGGATGCCTGAGAAGCTACCTTGAGGACTGCTTACGACGCCTCCAATAAGGAAAGGGCACAAAAATTACAGTCCTTGTCCAACATACGATAAACTTCTGAAAAAAATCGCCAGCCTAATCAATTTTTTGAGCATCTGTGTTGCCCAAAAACCGGCGTCCTCCCCGCGTGCATAATTATTTCGAGTAAAGGATTCCATACACCGTGGAATATCAAAGTAACGTCATTTACCGAATCTCGCGCGCCGACTATCTTTGCGTTTATATTGGTCGCATGGGTCGGTGACTTGGGACTCGCATTAATGAACACAAGCTGGCTGTCTGCTGAATGGAACCTTTTGTTTGCGCAAGCTATATGCTGATTCAAATCAGGTTTAGGGGAAGTTTAAGCAATTGCATAGTTTTGCCAAAGTGTGAAGGTTTTTCTGTAACAAAACGCAGTAAAATTCGTTTTGGTCGTATTTTAATTTACCACATCGAAGACTTGGGGCCGCCAACAATATGCATCTATTGTATCATGTACCTGAACGTAAAAAATGATCATCGTAAATCTGAAGTAGGTGGCAAAATAGATTTATGTGCAAGCTATTTTCCACTTATGTGCAATTGAGAAACGGATCAGGCAGAAGGAAAACAGCTTTCGTGAATTTTTAGTATATCTTCGGCCACCCTTTTTTGTATTTGCTATCTTAGACTGGGGCCAAAAAGCAATCAACTATTATAAAAATGCTCCAATATAAATGAAAATAAAGGTCCTTTCATTTTCAATCAGGTAACATAAAAAGGATTTTACAATTCTCCATCTTCACTTTGAGGCTACCTTGGAAGTTGGTAACGTGCACGTATATCCTTCAGGTGCATATCTGAGTAAATTGTTTTTTAAACGGGTAAGCTACTATAGAAAGTTTTTAAATTGCTTTTAGGCGTACCAATATTAGATTTCTCTTTTGGATGTGCTTTTAGCTCAGCACTGTGGTTTGGTGTTTCGGACAGTTTAGGAGTATGGTCCACCCAGCCGGCTTCATAAGAACTTATATCCAAAAAGTAATGTCTTCGATAAATGCTTTTAAGGAATATCTTATTTAAAAGATTAGAATTAAATAAAGATTAATGTAAGAAAGCTTTGAAACAGTGAAAATGGTCAAACTTTGATCGTAAATAAAGGGACGATATGCAGCTAATTATAATCCATTACCTGAAATGTGTACAAAAAAATTTTATGGAAGTAAATTTCTATGGTTATAATTTCCCCCAAATAATTATATTTAATTTTACTGGCTTTCTTTAAGCTACTTTTCGCATCAGTTGACCTTGAAGATCTAAAAGTCTCATTCATCCAATCAAAAAGTTAGTACTTTTTGTATTTATTGTAAGTTGCAAGTCGCTTAAGGTTTTTTTCCCTATTATAATAAATCGTTCGTACATATATTATGCCGGTTGCGAGTGTTTACGAATATTTGGCAAACATCTGCATTTTACCTGAGCTTCAGCCCATACTTATATGAATATAACCAACTGGGTCAGCACCAGTCACATACATTTTAGCACTTTAAACACCCTTCTCATTTTATGGGGCACTCCAGACAGGACATAACAGTTCCCCAACTTACACTGTAATTTCGGCAAGAAAAAGTCCTGTAGGAGGTATAGCTGCCATGAACTCTCCTTGAATTGACTCCCACAGTGCCTGCGGGTCCGAAAGGTTTGCCCTCTCTAAATATTGTAAAGAAAAGCTATTCTTCTCGCGAACGTGTGCAGCTGGAATGACCGCCAGAATCCGGCCCTCCTGAATGGTTGCGGTCTGCGCCACTGCGTTGACGGTGAGGTTAACTGCAGTAATATTTCCATCCGCATACTCGAACACCAGATGGCAGTCCGGTAGTTTACATGAATCATTGGTGAGATGCATACCTGCAAGTTGGTAATACAAAGTACATAAGCGTTAAAAGTCAGTCCTTCCGGCTGTTTAGTAGTAATTAATGTCGATGCGATGAGAGTTGTATCTCCTCCAAGCAGAAGTGAAGGTTGGGATAAATTAATGAGTCAACCTAGGCAAACGAACGTTTTCGATTAATTTATCGTCAGGCATGTACAATAACAGAAGTGGAGCATAGAGTTAGCAAGATTTAGAGAAAGAATTGCCTAAGATGTACAAACCGCCAATGCGGCCAATAATTGATATGTGAAATTTGCCATATAATGCAATTGCGAATTGGCTGGCAGAAAAGCTGAAACCGATTTGGCACCCGATAGCACCACACAGCCTACGGGACATGTTTGAATTCGCTGAGTCCATAAAAAATACAAATCTCAATCGGAAAATGATGTCATCCTTAGATGTGGCATCTCTGTTCACTAACATTCCTCCCACAGAAACCGTAGAATATTTGTGTGACGAGATTGTTAAACAGGATTTTCCAATTGGCATGCCGATCGGAGACCTAAAGGAATTAATCTTCCGTTGCAAGTAAAACGTGCAATTCAGCTTTAGTGGACATTTTTGCCGCCAAATCGAAGGTGTAGCGATGAAATCACCACTGGGAACTCTATTAGCTCTTGCCTTCATGGGCAAACTGGAGAGCGACAAATGTCCTCTACAAAAAAGGAACGTCCTTCCTATGCTAGATATGTGGACGGTATATTTGTAATAGCAGATAGAATTATTGCGCTGGACGCTCTCTTAGATAACGTGAATCAGGTGCACTCAGCGATAACCTTCACTCTAGAAAAAGAGGACAGGCTGTGCCTCCCATTTCTGGACTTCTTTCTTTATAAAAGGTCGGATGGAACAATAAGTAGAAGATTTTTTCGCAAGAAAACCTAGACAGGGCACTGCACTAATTTCTACAGTTTTGTGCCACTAAGTAGGAAACTAGGCCTACTCCGCTGCTTCTTGAACCGAGCCAGGAGAATGTGTTCTCCACAGACACTATAGAAGGAATTTATACTCATCAAAAATACCCTACAAGAAAATGGATTTCCCGAGAAGTTCATCAAGAAGTTTATGGAGGAACGTCCGCCAAAATCGGAAGTACTGACGGCTGAGAATAAAACCTAATTTATGACATTGCCTTTATAAGTGATCCAGCTAGTGAACTTCTGCGGCCTCGCTTGAACGCTGCAATCGCGCGTACGTGTCCAGCAGCTAAGTAAAGATTAGTATTTTGCCAATACAAGCGAACATGCGCGTCCCAGGAAGAAATTAAGAAGAAGACGACTCGATCCGCGACGGATATCGAATAAAAGCATTGCCCCAACGATCGAGTCTTTTTCTTCTCAATAAGTATTCTCAAGTACTCCAATTCTTCGCCTTGAAGGTGACGATAAACTCCCGTTCCAGACCTCTTCGATGTGTATTTACAACTTAACGTGCTCCTATGGGGCAGGCTGTACTGGTCAAACAATTAGGCGGCTATCCAAGCGCATGCAAAACACTATCTTGCTTGGCTAAACAGAGGCCAGGTAAAGTCAAAATCTGGCGTGATTTTGGCTCGCTTGGTTGACAGCGGTCACCGAGTAGACTTAAACCAAGTGCTTCGAGTCTTGTATAAAGTGCCGGCGAAACATTCCAAATTCCTGCGACAACGGGTATTTGCGACGATAGAGGCCGCCGCCATACGCCAGACAACCACCTATCTTATGTTCACAGGAGGCGTTTGTAGTGGCCGATAACAAACTCAACATCCGTAGCCACACCTCCTATAATGCCGCGGGACGATGAGCTGACAGTGATAACTGCTGTCAAGACGCTGCTCAGTAACCCACAGAATTCTGATTATCCAGAGTTTAGTAGATTGTGTAATTGGCTTGTAACTTAGGCCTTAGCATTTATCCAGATCTATATAAAGATCCTTGAAAGCAATTCAAGATTTATAAAACATCAATTTTTATGGCTACTGAATACAGTTATTCCTCGATTAGTACCATCTTTTTTGCCATCTCGGCCGGGCAGAAAACAAGATGGCAAGAGAGGTGATCGAAGCCTAGCAATCAGATGCAGCAAAGACCTACTGGCACCATACGGGGCCGCTAAACAGCATAACTTATCAGGCTGTCTCCTAGTGACCTCAGACTCCATATATATGCGAAGAAAAGGCGATCTCGGGAATAGGGGGTATCATATCCTGACGTTTCGAAAGCGTACAGGCTTGCATCGTTGAAGGTTGGGGTTTTTACACGCCTCACAGTATATATAGGTGTTAAAATGACATCTCGTCGGCTGTTCGGGTGATCTGCGTATGTGGACCTCAATCGTCGTCCTGCTGACAAGGGCTTCTTATTCTCTCCTCATCGGAGGGGGAGAGCAGTGTTTGCATGGCAACGGTCATTGCTCTCGTTTGTATTCAGCGAGTTTGCTGTGCCGGTCCCGCGTAAGCTGCCAGGAGTATCGTACAACGGTTGATAAAATTTGGCGCGGTGTGCCATGCTCCAAGAGTATCTATGGCTGTCTGGTCACTACTTCGGCCTAGGATTTCGGCGTCATCAAAAGCGAAGGTGTGTCCAGAAGCCGAACAATGTTCCGCCGCCAACAAGAGTCAATCCATCCTGTTGAATGTCCTTGCGTGCTCACTCATACGCATCTGTAGTCGCTTTTCAGCCTCCCAATGTAGTTGGACTCCCAGAAACTACACTGGATGCGATAGACGACGTTTGCTGTTTCTCGTGGGACAGAGGGGCCTTTGGTCTCATGACCAGTCGTCTTAATGTAGCCTCAGGTCTGTGGGCTACGCCGATACCCAGTTGTTGTAACAGATGAGCGACTGCTTCAGAAACATTCTTGATTAATGGCATTGCTCTCCCCATTCTCGGTTGTTCCACCGCGGGTCTCGCAGCTCATTTCAGTTGTCTGCTGCGTTCAAGGAAGCAGCTAGGGTAAACGTTGTAGATGAACATCCGCCGTAGATATTTCAGTTCAGCCGCTTGGACGTCCGTGATTTATGCGTCAATAGTAAGGAAGTAATCTGCTGTCGGATGAGGTGTTTCGTATTTTCCGGCTCCTTGGAGGTTTAGAGGACTGACTCAACGGTAGCCAAAAGATCAGCCGGATCCGCATCAGCGGTGTTAAAGCATGCTGCGCGCTGGAGCACGGGAATGTGCAACTGGGGGACGCGAGCAAGACACGCGGGACCGGCACAGCCAACGCGCTCAATACAAACGAGAGCGGTGACCGTTGCCATGCGAAGACTGCCCTCCCCCTCCAACGAGGAGAGCGTAAGAAACCCTGGCCAGCAGAACGACGATTGAGGTCCACCCCCGCAGGTCACCCGGCACAAATGAACGAGCAGCCGACGAAGTGTCATTTTTACACCTATAAATACTGTGAGGCGTGTACAGACACCAACCTCCAACGATGCAAGCCTGCACGCTTCTGAAACGTTGGTATATTATATCCAATGTTCCCGAGATCACCTCTTCCTCTCACTTATGTCCAAAGACACGCATTTGTCCGTCGAAATTTTTCCAAAATCGTAGGATACCATTTCTTTAAACATGAGCTATAAACAATGCGTGATTTGCTACCAAAAGAGTACAAGAAAGAGGTTTTGCATGCTTGCTTTCTAGAAAATACAATTGAATTTTAAAAGCAGTCAACATCAGTAAAAAATAAATGCATACTACATAAGTAGCCATATTTTGCAGTTCTTAAATTTTTTCAGCTGTCAGAGGGAAGCTTGCAAAAAATCCGACATCCTATTGTGACTATAAATGACTTGAAAATAGACTAGATGCTTTTCAGTATAATAACCGTATTCAATGCCGATGATCAAGAAAGCGAGAGAGAGAGAGTATCAATCCTTAGCATGTGTCGACATGTTGCACGAATTCTGGTCTTGCTCTACTTACAGTATGGGGAGTGCTGCAAGAAACATTGCGCGATTTTAGAATGACTGGTCATCACTCGCACAACAACATTGAGTAAGGTTGCAATACATTTTATCATGCACTCCAGTTTCAATTAATTTCAGTCGCACTAGGATGCCAACTCTGTGATGAGCTTCTTTCTGACCGCTGCGAAAAAGCTGATTTTGTAAACGATGGCTCCTTAAAAAGTATGCATTTTTATCATTGATTTTGACTTTCCTTATCAAATCAAATATATTTTATGGAAAGCATGCACAAAATAATCCACTCTTGTACTTATCTGATAGAAAATTACGCCTTCTTTAAATTAATATTCTGCGGTATTTATTCATTATACATCGTATTCGTCAATTTTATAATGATGCCCCTGATATACACAGCATTGCGAAATTAGCTGAGAGCTGTGCAACTACTTCCTCAAACCATAAACAAGAACGTTCTTTTCCTTAAAGAGGATGAACACAGCATTCAGCTTGCAAAACTTGAATTCAGTTCTAGCAGTCGGCAGCTTTCGAAATCATTCAGCAATTTAGAAACTTTTCTAAAACCTAAGGAAATCCTTCCTTTAAGATTAAAATTTAAAGAAGGCATAATTTGCTATCAGAGAGGATTTTTTCGTGCATGCTTTCATAAAATATGCTTCAATTTATAAAGGCAGTCAAAATAAATGATAAAAATGCATACTATTTAGGTAGCCCTTTTTACAGAATCACCTTTTTCGCAGTGTTCAGAAAGAATCTCATCACAGAGTTGGCATCCTAGTGTGACTGAAATTATTTGAAACTGGACTGCATGATAAACAGTATTGCAACCTTACTCAATGTTAGTTTGTGAGTGATTACCGTTCTTTTTCAAATTGCGCAATGTTTCTTGCAGCACCTGCCATACTGTAAGTAGCCGTTTTTGCATTGCACACTTTTTGTCAGCCGTGAGAGGGAAGCTCGCTAAGAAGCCGGCATCCTATTGTGACTAAAATGACTTGAGAATATACGATCTGCTATTCAGTATAACAACCGCATTCAATGCCGATA
The DNA here is from genome assembly GCA_036362985.1 of Ligula intestinalis. NCBI lineage: Eukaryota > Metazoa > Platyhelminthes > Cestoda > Diphyllobothriidea > Diphyllobothriidae > Ligula > Ligula intestinalis. The sequence continues at coordinate 19,485,697 of JAYGXS010000006.1, read as the reverse complement.
ATCAGGAGAGAGTAACAATCTTTCGCATATTTCGACATTTTGCACGAGTTGTGGGCCGTGATGTGCTTTTATTCACTGAAGCTCGGGTGCAGCTACCACCAGGGATGCCGGCAGTGTGAACGAGAGGACAAAGCGAGCCGGCTACGAGGAGGTCTATGTTCTGCCGAATGAAATACATGGTAAAGTGGGGATAAAAGCCAAACTAAAGCCAAACGTTGACGTACCGCGTGCTTTGGACAACACTGTCTGTGTTAGACAATTCTGTTTGAAGCGGTAAATACCGTTATTGAGCTGTATGCACACGTTGTAGACGCCACTCTGTTCGAATACCCATGTTAGGCTCGGGATCTTCGATGGTTGGGTGAAATTTTCATCGACAGACCAAGCGACCCAACAGTCGGCTCCAAGTCTGCCCGTGAGCCTGTAGGTGACATACTCCCCGATTTCAACTGAACGGGGCTGTGCGAAGTGGGGTGCGCAGTGATCGAAGATGCGAAGAAGTTGGAAGGCCTTTCGGCTTTCGAAGCGGTCGGAAATAGTGACTGTGACGTTGGCTATACCAGACCGACGAAATGTATACTTTATGAGACCTATCTTTGTCGAGATATTGGTACAGGTGTCCTCGCAAACCCTCCAATCATACTTTAGTCGATAGCCTGATGGAGACAGATAGAAACAGAGAACAAAAACGGTGACAAAGTCAAATGGTGATGAGATGAAGTTCTAATTTTTTTATCGGCGTTGGTACCTATCAACTGTATTTACATACAAGGATGTCAGGCTACCTGTGTTATTCATTTCATATTCGACTTTCCCGACAAACCTGCCCTGCCGAGAAGTTTTGTAATAAACCCAATCGAAGATAGGATAGCCCCTTTTACTTTCACCGTGCCTTTTTGACTAACAGTTTTAATAATCCTGGAGATTTGTGCGTGTAGTGTATACTGCGTATTTTGACTGGTGCGTTGGTCATTCATGTGCAACCGATTGGGATCCCCCATTTCACTGTGATCTGCTTTACTCCCTCTCAGCATCTATTCACTTAGACGCTCGGGACTGGTGACTTACGTAAGACAGTCAGAATGAGAAGATTTGATGTATGGATGGATGGATGGAAGGACATCGTACTGCAAATAAAGCTTCCTCATCTCCACAACTATACATTCAGGCTGAGTGGCTACAGAAATCTGACTGACTCGGCTAGTCTCTGGGTAGGAAAACAAATGGCGCAGCAGATGTCTCAGTGCATTTTCATCACTACAAATAATCTGACGAGCACGGTGGCTTAAAAGGTAGCCACCTGACGGCGTAACTTGCACCTTGTTTGTGTGGAGTGGAATGGCCCACTTGTAAACTGAGAGTCAGACTTCGCTAGCGCCTTTTTACTGTGGCCTTTGTGGCACTCCCACATAAGCGGGAGCCTAGAAAGAGGCCGTTGTGGTGTGCATTGGAGGGGCAGCCAATCACTGGCGCGTGTGCGCCCGGGCTGCCAACGCAGTTCTGAAAGGACGGAAGCAGCCATTTTTCTGCAGTTGTCGCCAGTCTCAACAGTATGTGCGGTGCCGCGCCAGCCACCTGCGCCCTCCCCCGTCATCCCCGGCCTTCTTGAGTTTTTGTGTAAACACCGGGTACAGGTGGGGGAGAGAGTGAGGTAAATTTTGCGCGAGTCTATTTTCACTACAATCTAGCACAAGTTACCACTCTTGCCTTCAGGCTGAGGAAGCTCGAAGTGGACATAGTCGAAATCGAAAGTCGAACTGTCACGCACTTCATCTCAACTGGTGTGAGTAGCATTATCAATAGCCCATATTATAGTCACTACCTCTGTTCTTCATGAGTTGGATTAGGCAGTTAATTTGGTCACATCAGCTCGCCTCGACTTTTTCCTGGCCAGGAATAACATTATCGAACGCTTTCACACGCTAAAGTTCTGTAAATTAGTTGAACTCTCCTCAGTTGGCCAAACTCCCATCTTGAGTTTGGGTTTTTATCAGGCCGGTGTACAATCCAAGGTTCTTTCGTAATATGCAACATACGGGCTCACGCAGTCCTGGAGGGATGCGGAGCGGTAAAGTGGCGGTGGCAGCCGTTCTCTCTGTGTGTGTCTGTATGTCGGGGCTATTGTTGTCGTCACGTCCACCAGTATGTGAGGTGGCGCGCCAGTCGCCTGCACCTTCCTACATCTCCGGTTTTTTTGCCCTTTCATGCACAGGTGCGGGCATGCGGAAAGAGCGAGGGGGATCTGAGCCAGGTAAGGCGGCACGCCTAGGCATGGCTTCGACCGCGGTAACCACCAAGGAATTCTTTCGTTTCCGGTCTACCTTAGCAAGTCATCGTGCTAACGCCCACCCTGCTCTATGAAGCAGGTTATCGTTGAAATCGACGTCTTAAGTGTCATCACACACACAGCGATAACGAACCACGCTCGACCATCACAGAGGGGAAGCTAAGGGCATAAAATGCAATAGAAGGGCGCCGCTCCCATAATCAATAACAAGAATTGGGATATTGTGACGAGCCGACTTTCAGGCTCACGTCAGACTAGTCGCATGGCGCCAAGTTGAACATCAAATGGATAACCAGTCGGGATAGCAGATGGGCGTTTGGGAGGAGACTCAGTCCACACCATGTTTGCAACTCAGAAGTCTGCCAAATGACCAGACAACTCGGTCCTTCTTAGGACTGACAGTGAAACTGCAATTTTTATTGCTGAATTATGGCACCCCTACTTCGGTGGGACCACACGGTGGACGTCATTGAATCCGACCATGGAAATGTTGTTTGTGTAGATGTGTTTTGGTTTTAATTTTAGCACTGCAGAGTAATGCATTTAGCGGACGCAACACTGGCCCACTGGGTGTTGTGGGTGAAGTGGCTGAGGAGTTGACTGGGAGTCAGACGGCAATGACCCCTTCTAATCTTTCGGCTGTGTAAATCCTGGTGTATATTTGTCAAGGCGGCCAGATCGTGCTGTGGAGCGCGCAGACGGGTTTGCCGGCCTGTCAGTGACTGCACTTGTCACACATGAGGCGGCCGATCAGCTAGGCAGCTGCTCGATGCTGATGGTGCGATAGGCACATTTCTTTCCTCACTTTAAACAATCTGATGCGCTTGAAGCTACCACGGTGCGTCAAAAGCCGTGGCTTGGAGGGTTTTTAAGTGACGGGATAACTTGGACTGCACAGTCAGTCCAGTGTGTGTTTATTGTGGGGAGTAATTGAGTGGTAGACCTTGAGTCTGGCTGCAATTGCTGCTTATTAATCTGGCCTTTATGACACTAGCACGTAAGCGGGAGTCAAGCGGGGTAGTGCAATGCCGCGCATTGGAGCGGCAGCCACGCCAACCACCTGCGCCCCCTTTCAGCTCCGGTCTTCTCGATGTTTGTCGTAGCATCTGTCACAGGTGGAGGATTTGGATAGATTCTGCGCAAGTCTACCTTCACTATAATCCAGCGTGAGCCACCTCTAGCTATCTCAAGGCGACCACGGTGGATATCGAGAAAATCGATTGTCGAACTGTCCTGTGTATGTGTGCTGCCAATTGACCCGATAACTCGGAAACCACAGTCAGCCCAGTGTGTCTTCTTGTGTGGAATGGCTGTCTGCGGGCTGAGAGTCAGGCTCAATGGCTCCTTTTTAGTGTAGCATTTACGGCGCTCTCAGGTGGGAGTCTACGCGTGCTGTTGGTACGCGTGTTGAGTGTTGGTCGCCCTCACTGCCTGCGCCCTCCCCGTCTCCGGTCTTCTTGAATTTTTGTCTCGATATCGGGTCCGGTGTGGGAGTGGTGAGAGAGTGGGGTAGATTATCAGTGAGTCTACTTTCACTATAATCCAGTGGAAGTTTCCGCATCTGCCCCCAACTTGCTGCAGCTCATGGTGGACATCGTCGAGAGCGACGGTCGAACTTTCGTTCGTGTGGCGAGTGTAGCGCCGCAGGGGACTAATTGTTCATATGCGCATCCATAACCGCGAAATTCACTGCGATGCTGCCACACCTAGCACACCCATCAGCAACGTCAGCTCCGACCCTCCAATCAGCGAGCACAACCACCAGCATCAACAACGACAGCCTTAGCACCGTCCTTTCAAATTCTCCCGATCGGTCCTGTCCTCATTGTCATGTCACATGCACCTCACGCATCGGCCAGCTCGGTCACTTTCGAATCCATCGCACATGGAACATAAGACCACATGTACCTTCGTGAAGACCTGGGGTAGAACGCTGCTGATTGTACCTAATTGCCAATTCTCTCCTCACCGGCACTTACACCATACATAGTCATGCCAGCAGCTTTCACTCTGGGGAAATACCATTTCGGCTTCCTGCGTATGTAGCCCCTCCACTACAAGTGTGATCGGAACCTGAGACTATGACAGTTAACTAAAAACTGTAGCTTATAATACCGGCAATTGACGATTATACCAGACCACGACAACAGCCCAGTTTGTGTTTTTTGATTGATCAGCGGACTAGGAGTTAGAGAGTAGCGGCTCCTTCTTACTCCCGGTTTTGGTACTGGTGAGGTATCAATGCGATCAGGTCGAGCTGTGGAGCGCGCAGAAGGATTAACCGGCCATATCACTCAATTCGATCCCCCCGCATCAGACCACTGACAGGCTCGGACGGCGATTGATGTCGATGGCTTAGCGGAGATAATGAAATAAATTGCCTATGAATGAATCGGAGCAGGCCGGTAGCCAGTAGGAAATATAGCAGATAGGAAGCAAGAAATGTGAAACGAAAACTCCCTAAATACCACAATTATTTGATTAATCTGGGCGTGGTTTTAAATATAATAGACTGTTATCGTCCTCAGCCCATCAAGTACTGGATTATATTTTTTATCACTTCAGCTTATATCATGATTTATTTGTAGGTGTATACATATTTATTTGAAGTAAACGGCATTCTTTTGGAAATAAGTTTCATTTTTCGAGACCGGGGCTCCAGTTCGTCTTTAGACGTACTCCTAACATAGACACTAGCTAAAAGCCAATGGCTAGTTTCTATGTCGTATCGTGCCGTAAAGCACTACTTGTATTAATACTCGCTTGTAGAATAGGCATTGCCGCAGAAGTTGACTGTTTTCATACAAATTTTGTTTCCTCCACTAAAAGGTCATATTCCATTTACCCTAATCCAAGTCGTGCACTGAATAATTTCCAAGATAATTTACCCGATTATTATCTTCAGGTCTTAGACCAACAACGGCATAGGGGACGCTGGGTGGGGACCCCGAGGAGCCGAAACCGTCGTTTAAAAGCGAGGGACTTTTAGCAAGTAGCTCTATGGGGAGTATGATATGACATCGTCACCACATTTACCATATACTACTGGTCGTACTACTTGTTTTAAGAATGGGCATTGCGTAGTTATTCCACAAAAACTGATTTTCTTCTACGCAAAAGATTCATATAAACTTTGGTTCTGACCCTTAAAAGTCATGTTCCAGTCATCCACCTCCAAGTCATGCACTTACTAATTTCCAAAATTATTTCCGCTATATAAATATATCTATATGAGAAGAAAGAGCGATTTCGGGGACCATAATTGTAATTTCCCGACTTTTCAAAACCAGACAAGTTTCCGTCATCGGAGGTAAGTGTCGTACTGCGCCTCACAGTATCATAGATAGCTGTTTGTTCTTAGTCCGTTTGCAGCTGCCATCATTCCAGTGGACATGGGGGCAGGGGGGGGCTAATGAATTCGTACTACTGCCTGCGGGTGACGGAAGTGACAGTGGGGCCCGTCGTCGGGTTTTTTGTTTCTTCGTGCAGTGGAGCTGTTAACCGCCCCCGCATTGGCATCAGTTGTTGCCCCAGGTTCGTGTTCTTGTTCAGTCGCGTACAGTATCCTTCCCGACCTTAGCTGTCGCCCTAGGCTGAGACTCTCGCCTGCGCCAGTAGGACTCTTACCTCCGAAGACGGAAACTTGTCTTTTTTTGAAACGTCAGGAAATTACAATTATGGTTCCCGAGATCGCTCTTTCTTCTTATTTATGCCCAGGGATTCGCATCTTTGCTTCTATCGGCACTATATAAATATATCTGAGAGGGAGGAATGTCTTCAGGGCCATTCGCTAAAGAACTGTTTAGGACTTATTTGCTTCAATCCAGGCAACCTGACCAGCAGCTGGGAACGAAAACCCAAACAGGCGTACCCCATGACCAAATGATTGGGGACTTAGCGATATCACACACACACACACCTGGGAGAGGGGAGGACAAAATAGAGATCAACACATTACTGTTTACCAGAGTGTGCACTGAGAGTAATATTCGCCTCCATTTCGGCAGTGAACCCCTCCTGCAAAACGTGTACCCTCTCAAGTTTTTCAATGACTAATACCGTGGCCGTCCTCAGCAGCTCCGCACCAAGAGCATCGTCTCTCCGTTCCCTCAGAATGGCTGTTACCGTGAAGGTTCCGGGCAGATTAAATGTTCCAAAGTAGTTCACTACCGTAGAGGAGCCGTAGAGGATTGCCATCACCTGAAAGTGTAAAAGGGGCTCTTTTGGGGTTGTTTGCCCGGGTGCGAGAGAGGCGATGAGGTTATTTCAGTCGATATATTTGGAGTAAATGACCGAAGCCCTTAAAAACTTCATTGAAATGGTACAGGAAAGCATAAAGTGTAGGGTAATATGCAAGAATTGTTACAGATCGCTTTTGTTATGCAAAAGTGCATATCAATATGTTGGAATCATGAATGGTTGACAAGGTGAAGCTTTTGCAGAATAGCACCGTACCAAACGTGCACTGCATTTTTACTATAAAATATTCATTTGGACAATTTTTAATGTAAATACAAGCTGTATTGAAATCAATCGAGCAGTATTTTTGTTTTTAGTCATTTGTGCTAGGTGAGTGTTTGAGATTTTGAATTGGCGTTTAACATATGCTTATCCAGACGTCTCCTAAACACGTTCACAGTAGGTGAATGCATAACAAACTCTGGCAAGGGGTTCCACTGTCGAATGACCATTTGAGAGGAGAATGATAAACGTTGGTTTGTGTGGCTCAGTTCCTTCGTCAACTGACAATAATTTCTTCTGAGATTCCTTCTTGGTGCCGTTTGAAAGAGATCCTCCCACTTGACATCCAGAACAGTTCCCCTTAGTAACTGAAGCGTTGCTATAAGGTCACCTCTGTCTTGTATATAATGGAGGGGAAAAGGTTTAAAGCAGTCAAACGCTGTTCGTATGTAAACAGCTTTATTTCAGGGACCACCTTAGTGGCCAATCGTTGAACACCTTCAAAAATCCCCATGTCCTTTTTGAGCCACGGCCGCCAAGCCTGTATCGCATATTCCAGACGCGGCTGCACAAATATCCCCTTAAATTTTTCCGAAAATATTGGCATTCAGGTTAATAAACATTCTTAATATGGCGCCCATGACCGACAGTGCTCTCTCTGCGATTTTGGAGCACTGTGTTGTGACAATTAGGTCGTCTTTGATACGTACACCAAGGACTCTTTGCACACTCCCGGCTTCAAGTTGTTGGTGTTCCAAGATATATTACCGTGAGAGTGCATTTCTGCGGCGTTTTGCTGATACCATGTACGATACTACACATTTTTGGGATTAAAGTTCATTCACCATCTCTTGCTCAAAGAGTGCAGCTGCTCTATATCCTCTTGCAGTATTTGGAGGCGTCCTTCTTCTTTTACCACCCCCACAGTTTGAGATCATCCACAAAGAGTACTGTGTCAGATTGAACTTCGCGCAATATGTCACTTACGTAAATGATGAAAAAGAGCGGAAACGAAACACGCATGAATAAAAGGCAGTGCCTTTTCGCCACTCATTAGCAGTGGTACAGGTAGACATCGTTCTCGTTCAAGTATTCCTCAACTTTCCTCGCCCTCTTCTGCACTGAGAGCGGTTGCCAGGCGCTTGCTACTTGCTGGCCCTCCGTCCCATTTCTCGCCTACTTCCCAGGTCCACGATGTTCTTTGTCCGGGCTTCTCCTCGGTGTTGGGTCACATCGGTCATAGGCAAGACAAAACAGCGAGTAATGACAGATTTCCAAGTGTACCAGGCCTTGGGCCTTTCTAACTGACCCGCTCTCAACCTGTAGTTTCGACGTGCTAGACTGGGAGGGTGTGCCCATCAGCAGAAGCGGACCCGCTTACTCACTGGTCGAATAAAAGTTTTCGCGTGACTCTTCGGTTTTCTACTCGTCCGTTCAACGGAACCGCAATGGATCAGGTAGAAGACGTATGCCCTTTTCTTTCATGGGTCGGGACTAAGGAGGCTTTTCCGTAGCTATCGGCTCGCCTACGTGACCACGATAATAAATCAGGACAATGTAAGAGCGCCCTAAATAATCCCGATCACAACCAGAGAAATCAACGGGCGCATAGCTCAATGATGGACCGTTCCAATGCACGACCAAAGGGGTCGCGGTTTCTAGCCTTGGGCAATCCACACCTGGGATTGTGTATGACTGGCAGATGACGGTTAATAAGCCAGAAATACCCATTCCAGTGTCCCTTGTCTTTTTTTATTTTTACTCCATCATATATATGTGTATTAACGGCAAACCAGGCACGCTAAGAAAGTTATTTCTGGCTTATTAGCCGTCGTCAGCTAGCGATAGCCAACTCTGGTGGGGCCAGTGAAATTGCTGCCTTACTGGAGTTTCGAATTCACGTCTCGTTGGTCAGAGGCACATGTCTTAACCATTAAGGCACGAGTTCGCTGTCTGGTCGGTTGTTGCTCGGGGGTATATAGTTGTGGTAATCGTAGCGTTAAAAATATATACGTTACTGAAACTTAGTAAGTAACATCACTATTCGCCCTGGAACAAACAGTGGTCCAGTGGGCAAGCTCGCAAAAGGCATCAACCAGGATGGCTACGTCCTGAAAAAGATCGGTGTACGATTACCATTTATATATAAATATATATAAATATATATATATATAAATATATATATATATCCCGATAATTTATCTGGACCTCGTATCTTCACCTATGTTAATAAATATATATATATATATATATTGCTGATAGAAGCGAAAATGCGTGTTCCTGAACATAATTGAGAAGGCAAGGCGATCACAGGAACCAAGGATTTAATGTCCTGACGTTTCGGAATCAGACAAGCTTCCATTGTCAAAGGTGGTAAATGCACGAACGTTCACAGTATTTAAAGGTAAAATTTAGCTAGGCATGGGGATGACTGTTGTCATGCGGCTGCGGGCTCGTCTTATCCGGGGGTGGTGGCGTTGGCGGGATAATTTCCATTGATCGGGTGCGCATCGTTCGTAGGTTGGGCCCGGCCGACGTCATGTCGCATTCACACCTTCCCCTTGAGGTGAAAATTGCCGTTGCCATGTTCGCGTTGACTTCTCGGGTGCTAGCGGCCCGGCAGTCAAAGTCACCGTCGTCTCTTATCGGCGTGGGCTCGTGTTCACCCGCATTCCCATCCTGTTGGCCATCTCGCAGGATTGTGGTCGAAACAGCTTGTCCCCCATTTGTGTTTGCGTCGGGTGGTCCTACGCCCTCATTTGTGCTGTCGGCTGGTGCGTCTGGTCGGCGTTCCTGCCTGTGGTTCTGCTTCCTGTGTTTTTCCCGTAGACTTTGGTAGGCAACTGGTAGCGTCACACACCGATAAATGGAGCTACTTGTGGTATACCAGGCTTCGAGCGTCTCCCTGGTTGGTTGGCTGACCGTTGGCTTTCTAATCGGGTTAGTCCGCCTACTCCGCTCTATGAAGCTCCGGGGGTACCCATTGATGGTGAACATCTGCCGAGAACATCTTCCCGAGATCGCTCTTTCTTCTCATATCTAAATATTGAGTGGGTCCGACAAAGCAAAGGGAGACCGGAATGGCCATTTCTGGCTCGTTAGCTGCCATCAGCCTTTCACACCCAATCTCGTGGGTCAAATTCCCGATATTCGAAGCCGGGGCCTTCGGTCATTTAGTTTAACACTCTACAACTCAACCATTTCATCTTATCATCATAATCACTATATGGCTCTCTGCGCGGGCTGTAAATTTGAGCTCCTGGGTGAAGCAGAACTTTATTGTCCCTCTACTAGATCAGCGAAGCAGATACATTCATATGCATACATAACTGTTGTACCGTACGCCAGCATGAATAGTTTATGGATAATCCATGCCGTTGACCTGTTCTCTGAGACTATACTAATGGCGAATTCAAAATATGAACACTGAAGGTGTGCTGGGACTCACCAAGTAACGTCTGTTGGGGAGTATTGACAGGACTGGAACAATGTCTCCACGCTGAGTAGAGGGATGTTCGGACAATCCATGGTCACCGACGTAAGCACTGTCCAGCTTACTATTCACGGCGTCTTGCTCACTCATTTGCATGGCCAATTTGTCGTTTTTATTCACTGGCCAGTATTCGGGAAGGGCGAACACATTTAAGCCTGTTGAGTTCGTCCAAAAATGGACAATCTAGATGGAATGTGGACGGGTTTAGGGGACGAACATGCCTAAACTGATGTAGGAACACTGACCAGTTAGGATCGCTTATGTTAGTTTCCGAGTGAGCATCAATCTTTCGAAAATTGCATCATTTTGCATCAGGTAGAACCTATACTAGAGAAGAAGGCGAAGACTCGATCGTTGGGACAACACTTTTGTTTGCCTGACGCTTCGACATCCGTCGCGGACACTTCATTAGAGACATGAGCAAAAAACAATAGTAGAAACGATTAACATATGCACGGGAATTTGCAGTATTTACAGGACATAGTAACTACTGCAAACATAGAACGAAGATTAACGATTGATGACCTCTTGTGTGCTGAAAGCTTGTCGATGGGCATTCAGGCTCTGACTTGCTGAACTATCATCACACGTGGTGGACTGCTGGGCATCTGGCTCTCCGGTGTTGGCATAGGACGACGCGGTGGCCTGTGCGGTCCCTGTGTGTCCTCTAAATTCTGCAAATTCCTGTGCATATGTTTCCTGTTTCTGCTATTGTTTTCTGCTTGTCTCTAATGAAGAATTCGCGACGGATGTCGAAACGTCAAGCGAATATAAGTGTTGTCCCAGCGATCGAATCTTCTTTTTCTCCCTTACTTCCTGGGACTCACATGTTCACTTGTATCGGCAAGGGCCCATACCATTCGTCAGAGAGACCTGCGTGCGAAGATGGTTATCTAGAATGGAGACGCTCAGGTGGAGGTATGCGGTTAATCTTGGGAGTGTTGGATCCTGATGCCTAGTTAAGGTGCACTGACTCCTTTGTCGATGACAAAGATATGAATACGCTTACATTGTCGTGCAATTTTTCGAAATTTATTCAAAGTCAGGGAGGCCTTTCGGTACGTTTGCCATGTGGAAACTTCATGTTGCACCCTTCAGTTCCCACATCATGAAAGTGTACGCATACTTCGCCGTACTACACGAATAAATCCCCTGGAACCGCCAAACGTAGGCGTCCAAAAATTGCTGTCACCCAATCAAAAGGACACTGACTAATTTACTCCCGCGATGTTTATTCACTAATGCTCACATCAGCCTAGGCGATAGACGCGCTGGTATGCCCAAAACCTTTCACGATACGGGGCCTCTGACCACTGCTCAGGTTCTGTACAAAATGCACAACTTCAACTGGTGTATTTGCCCGCCTTCTTCGAAAGGTGATTCTTTTACTCTGAGCGCAAGCATTACTTAGAGCCCTACAGGGTCTCATTTCCAGGTGTATACTGCTAAAGGAAACGGAGTTTCTTGGACTGAAAATATGCTTTTTACTTTAGAACACTTACTGTGTCTTCGCGCAGGCCTCCTCCTGGTGGATTGTATTTATCGAAGTAGGAGACGGTTGCAAAAACAGCCTACATTATGTGAAAAATTCTGAAGTTTTTTTGGTTGGTTCGCGTACTCCGTTCGCGTCTCGTGAGGTGCTTTTTAGGACAGTAAGGCTGCTTCCGGCAGCAATCACCTCAGTTGGAGGTTTGTGCACTTTTTTATTTAAAAACACCACCATACTGCTGGTAGGGTACCTCTTTTTTTACTCCAGCTGAAATTTTCGAACAAACCCAGACGATGGCCTTCGGTTTTACTCCGTGACCTGACTGTCATGTTAGTTAGATAAGGCTTTTTCCAATTTTCCAATGCAAACGAACATCCGTGTCCCAGGAAGCAATTGAGAAGAAGAAGAAGAAGAAGACTCGATCACTGGAACAATATGTTTATTCGCCTGAAGTTTCGATATCCATCGCGGATTCCTGTGCTGGAATGTTTCTTCTGCATTTTATAATGTCGCATAATAGGTACTTTTGTAGCGGGTTGCCAGACGTGTGCTCCGAAGTCCAACTTCTCTCCACCTATTCTTCGTTACTTTGTGTACACAATAAACTCTTCCCTCTACTCTGGCCTTCCCAAGACTTCTCCCATCTCCTAAGGAACCAGGCCTGGAAGATTATAGATGTTAGGGTAAAACGTCTTAGCCTTAACTCCTATAACTGGTGACCCCAATCGTGAGATGAACTCTCAACTAATATTCTGATGTGGCCTGCTATCCCTGCATTGTTGTCCTGCGTATGTTTCTGACGTTCCGACGTGTCCCTGCGTATTTGGCGACTTTCCGACGTGTTCCTGCCTATTGGGTGACCTGAAGTCATGATTTCTGATGTGGTTGATCTCATTATTTTCAAAACTCCCTCGGCTTCAATTTAGTTTTTCCTGTGTCATCTGACGTGAACGCGATATGGAGACTTACTGCATCAACATCTTGTTGTGAAACGAGGTCGAGATTTTAAACCGCTCACAGCCCATTCAGCCCAGGACATGGTTACTTCCCAATCCTACAGAGAGCTCCCTTTATGAGTGCCAGCACCCAGATCTCCTTTCTAATCTCTGACCCTCATTCTACTGCCAACAGTTATTCTCAGTTCAACTCATACTGCCATGGCATATTGATTTGCTGTTGACGTTTTACCGAACCACCGGCTTTTTCCAGCCACTCTTGCAACCTGGCCCATTAATGCCAACCACAGCCGCTCACGCTGTTTGCAACTCTACCTTGGTACGTAACTCCCTTACCAAATTTAACAACCCTTACTCTGTTCGGATTCTTTCAGTATCCTTTCTGCGGTCCTGAAGGGGAGCACTTGTAGTGGTCTCTGCCGTCCCACACCCTCTATTGCTTTGTCAGGCGTCATTGTTCAACGACAGCTGCCTCAAGGTCATCCACTACCTCAGTCAGCGCTTTCACTCGCGCTGACCTGCAGAGCCTTGACCTACTTCCACTCAGACACACACACGTGTGTCTAGGTTCTCGCGGCCGCCCAAGCGACACTCGAAACAGTCCCTTTTTCCCCACTCTCGGCCACCAGACATGACTTAGGACCACGGCGCTCCAGCAGAATGACGTGTGCTCCAAAGTCCAACTTCTCTCCACCTATTCTTTGTTCCTTTATGTACACAATAAACTATTCCTTCTACTCTGGCCTTCCTAAGACTTCTCCCATCTTCTAAGGAGCCGGACCTGGAAGATTGTAGCTGTAAAGGTTAACCGTCTTAGCCTTAACTTCTATACTTTAGGCCTGCAACAGATAAGGCGTCGGTTGTACAAGAGAAGAGCAGGTCGAGTATCCTCGTTGATGAACGTCGACCCGACCACCAACATATCTCATCCGTGAATGTATGAGAACGTCCGATTTCCAGGTACTTGCATGCTTGAAGTAGAAGGAAGGTCGAACACCGGACCAAATTGTTTATTTGTTTATACCTCATCTGTCCCGCTCTGTCTTGGGCCTCGATAGAAGCCCTGAAAGCCATAGCAGCTGGTACTGCAGGCAGATGATATTGCTGACAACGACAAGGGATTCTAGAACAAGTCTGCCAAAGCGCGAGCCCTAGTAACAAGCGCCACCACCCCCCCCCCCTCCCACCCCTGCGCAGATTCAGTGCTCGGGCTGGGCTCCTCGACCCGCTAAGACACAAATGAACAGCCACCAGCAGTGCGGATGCACGACTAAGGTGCGGCAACCACGCTGCGAATCCGAGGGCCGCTAAGCCCGCCTCCCCGTGTCGCCGGCATAATTAACACCACGTGTTCCCCCTCGCTAGTCTGACCAAAAGCCATAGCAGCTGGTACTGCAGGCAAATGATATTGCTGACAACGAAAGGGGTTTCTAGAACAAGTCCCCAAAAGCGCGCGCCCTAGTAACAAGCCCCCCCCCCCCCCCCCCTCCCACCCCTGCGCAGATTCAGTGCTCGGGCTGGGCTCCTCGACCCGCTAAGACACAAATGAACAGCCGCCAGCAGTGCGGATGCACGACTAAGGTGCGGCAACCACGCTGCGAAT
>JAYGXS010000006.1:19438030-19467655 GCA_036362985.1 Ligula intestinalis | reverse complement strand
GAGTTGCTGAAAACAATTGTTTGCCAAAAAAACTGACTTCTAATATTTGCAATTGCTACTGGCTCAAGTCAATAGCTCACCTTTGTATCTTTGGAGAGGTCTAAATAGAGGTACGCCACTCGTCAGTAATCTAAAAGATGTCATCTTGAGAGGCAAAAGAAGACTCAATCGTTCTGATAATATGTTTATTCGCTTGACGTTTCGAAATACGTCACGGATTCATCATAAGAGGCATACTCTCAGAACAGTAGCAGAAACAGTTTGTGTGTGCAAAGCCAGATGGTCAATGATGACCCAACGAATCAGCGCACACTCAAGGCATTTATCGTTTTTCTGCTGTACGTTGAAATTTTACGGCAGAACCCTGTGCACACGAACACTTTTTCTGCTACTGTTCTGTGAGTATATATCTGACGACGAATCCGCGACGGATTTTGAAATGTCAGGTGAATAAACCTATTGTCCCAGCGATCAAGTCGTCTTCTACTCCTCAACTACTTCGTGGGACTCGCATGTTCGTTTGCATTAGCAGGATGTCATCTTATTGAAAGTTCGGATTTTATTATGCAGGCATTACAATTGGAGTTGAGGAACATTAAACGGTCGGCTAGGTGACGATTAAATGCTAGTCATTATCGGTTATAATTCTGCTTAAATCCATGTACGCTAGCATGGCCATGCTTGAGGGAGTATGCTTTCAGCAGCAAATTTATTGCCTCTTTTTCCATCTGTGCTCTTAGGACAATATTATAGAGGAAATGTTATATATGATACTGCGTAATTTCAGTTGATTTCTATTTTCGAAGGCGAGTCGAAGAACCCGACAGTAGTCTCCGAATTGTCTAATAACTTCAGTTTAGACGTCTGTGTATTTTATTATACTTCTAACAAGTGTAGTTTTAATGTGCAATCTGCAGTCTTACAGTACGTCTTACCTGCTTTACAAGGAATTTTGGCGAAACTGTTGTCGATGGGAAAGCGCCGTCTTTGCAGACTTCCAGCTCGGGTTCGTAAACTGTGCCCATTTGGCACTTTGGGCTCAATAGCTATAATAAAAATGAGATAACTTTAAGATGGAAGGTGCGCAGAATTTTATTCTCGGCGTGCAACGAAATGTCGGTGCTTTTTTCTCCCTAGTAATCGTGAGTAACTTGGAAATAAATAATCAAGGTTTGGTCTATTTTTATTTGTAAAAATTACCTCCTGATTATTAATACTCCATGATGTTCAAGCATGATGCTTACAATAGCTAAGTAATCTAGTTCAAAATCCATGTTCATAAAATATTCTAATTGTTGTCGTTCAGGTAAAAAAATACAAAACACTTATAACTGATGCTGCGATTGTGAGTAAGATTAAGAAGTGCATTAGATATGCTCATGTGAATATTAGCACAATTATATTTATGCGGTGGCAATATCAATCAATTTCACGCAACTAATCAAATAACCCTTCTGAGCTATCAATCAAATCAGGTCTGATACAAAGGATGCTGTGAGTCTATACAAGGAAGTGAGAAGAACTAGGCACAATCGACGCGCAGGAACCTTATTTGCCTGAGGTTTCGGGCTCATGCACGAATCCATTATCGAGACCGGCGGCCGATAAGGAAGCGCACAAATCGAACCCCTTTAGTAACATTGGTACCGGCGAGCCATCATCTCATTAAAATCCATTACGAGCGATGCAATTTCAGCAATCAGCAATTCCAATGTCGGCCATCAATCAATTAACGCGTTCATGGGAAAATCCTCGTCGATGAAGAGGGAGTCGCCATATGTAATAAAGTTGCAGCAGCATGGCGAATACAGCATACGTCTTTTGCTAATTTCGCATGTTGCAGGAATTCTGAACCGTTCTGTAATCACTTAGTGCACCGAACTCCATTTGGAATCAGCATACAAGTGAAGGAGACGGCCCCGTAAATAAAGTGATGTGCGTGGTGATATACGACTGCTGAAGAACTGGTTGTCCGCCAAAGGCAACCTGCATTTATGAGATACTTCAGTTTCGGCACCAATTGAGCACATGAAACCTTCTAAAATACTGTCGTATTTCTTTTTTAAGGTACACGCACTTACTTTTTACAAACCATTTAACAATGCTAGTTTTTAAGATGAATGTGGAGTATTTGGGTCACGCAGCAGCCAAGAAGTGGGCTTTATTACTTGTGATTAAATTCATTTCAGGCAAAAGACAATTCTCTTAAGAAATTGTGTACATCTCCTAAAGTTACAAATCTTTACTATATAAATGGCAAATTTTATGGCTTACCAGGAAGGAAATGTTGCCAGGCTTTGCCACTGATACAATGATCTCTCTTAGATGTCCGGAATGGCCAGCGCCGTTCAGCAGAACCACGGATCTGACAGCAAGCTCATTATCTGTTGATCCTTCCACAGACATATTTTCTGATCCTACCACACCGAGCACGTTGGCTTGGGCAATAGAAAACAGTGACATTTGGACCTCCAAACATTTTTTTAAAAATTATCATCAGTAAGCGTCCATTACTGGCAAAAGTATGGGACGTCACATACCACTGGATCCAGCATTCTCCCTTACGGGACTGGTGATAATAGGGGTAAGACTGTAAGCAAAGCAGCTGACAGGCAAAAGCCTGTGCCTTTCAATAAAGGTTTCCGTGTGGGGAGTGCATTGGGCTTCGGGCAAGTAACTCGTTATAACGGTAACAAAAAAGTGAACCATCCAACAGCAATTGAATGCATTCCGATGAGTCTAAGTATCAGAAATGGAAGGCAGAGATCCCAAGAAATGTAATTTCAAGGAAAGAATTTTGTTTGGGAAAAGGGGGAAACTTCTTTCATTAAATTTTCGACCCTCGACCCCCAGTTCGTTGTCAGACTTGAGAAACTGTGCAGAACAATAAAAAGGCATAAGTTTGCCTACTAAAATCACTGTAGTAGTTTGTTAAGGGTATTTTAAAAATATCCAGTACGCACGCTATTCTGACCTCCAATTATCGAAGTCCAGTGAGAAAACAAAAACCAAGGTTTCCTTATGTAAGGGTGATGCCTGGACATAGTCCGGCAAACACTTAATACGACTCCATCCAACACGCACAGGAGATGCACTTATAACGACAGTGAAACATGTATATTTCGAAGCAATCCTGATGCCTAACCCACAGTTCGATGTCGACTAGGTGCTTCGTGCTCTCCGCAACAGGATGCTGCAGTGGCAGTAGACCTGCGCCACATCTATCACACTATCTTCTTCCTTGCCCATCTGCGCCCGTGGTCAGGGCAGAGTCAAGAAGCCCGGAGGTTGGATGGGTCACAGATGGTTGCGGCGGTGTGCGCCAGGACCTACGCCCACTAATGCGCAAGCAGGTCACGCGTGGCCCGCATAAATGGAAGTTCGCTGCTCTACAAGCCAATCAGCGTCCAATCTCCTTCACCATATCATCAAGAGAATCGAATAATGGCTTTCTGCCTGAAAAGGATCGAGTGAGAGCGAGGTAGACTCTGGGGAATAATTTCCTGCGGCATCGCAGTGCATCCGTCGCTTTAATCAAGATGACAAAATGTGGAACTACAATGATGTGCTATTTTACAATTAATTTTTGGCAGATAGGCGCACACCGACTGCTAAAGAAACCCAGCGGATTATGCTTTAAAGGTTGATCGAGTAATCGATCATTTAGGAATTTCTGCGGAAAGATTTCGTTATTCCTCTGAATTCGAAGCACCCTTAATCATATGTTCAACATAGAGAAGAACTATACACTTCGAAGGTTTTAAAAAATCAGAATAGCATTCGGTAGATAACGCATTATATATTCATTTGAATTTTAAAGGAAAAAACAGAGTATTGTCAAACTTTTCTCAAAATTTTTAACACACATTCGGGAGCGGTCATTTAGTCAGCATTTCACTGATTTCATGAATAATTTATTAGGGGTTCGAGAGCCGGAAAGTTTTAACTTGCTATTGAATTTTGGTCATATAATATTTTACAAGGATGTAGGACGTATTGAGTGCTCTACTTCCAAGCATCATATACGCTTAGATACGTTAAAATACTCAGCTTAGCTTAGAGAATATGAAGAAAGTTTAAGGAGTAACAGTTTTCAAGCGCGTCTGCAGTATTTAAGAATATACAACTTAAATCGTCCTTTTATTTCCATCGTGGTTGCACATATATATCCTTGACATTTTCTGCAAAGCAAATTTGAGGAAATTCAACCTTTTTTGTCGAGGAAGGTGCGTACTCCTAGCCATATAATATGAAGCTTCAACTTTTCGTAATAGCATACGATTTAGCAGTTTCTTACGATGAATGCATAGGCGCTCGTCGAGTAGATACGGAGGTCCCTCTTCTTGTACTTCCTCTCGAACCCGCTGACAACCACTCAGCGGATAGTATTATTGGCAGCAGAACGTTACCAGAAAAGCCAAGGAAGAGTGAAATGGCCAAATTCGTTTTATTAGCCATCATAAGGCAACGCTACCAAACTCCAACTGTTGCCCCATATGTGATTCAAACCCCTAACTTGTTTGTCAGAAATCGAGTGCCATAAACACTGTTAATGTTCGTGACCACAATCAACAATACGTCGAACCTTTGACTCAGTGGTTCGAATGCTTGATTTCTGAGAAAAGGTCACAGGTTTGAACTAAGGGCTGGCTGATGAGGGCTGATGAGTCACAAATCGATATTGCTGGCGAAGGCGAGAGTGACTGGAATTGCCATTTCTGGCTTTTTGGCCGTCGTCAGCCAGTAAGACCAAATCCCGGGATTCAAACCCGCTAGGTTCGTTCATTGAGCGTAACACTCGTGACATTCGTTTATGAGCTACTGTCGATCGTCAAAAACATTCACTCCTTCCACTTTGCTGTGGGCCTCATTAACGAGTCCTGTCAGACCGCACGGCGGCTAGTTGTATTGGCAGACGAACATTGCCGGGAGAAACTGAGATGGTCATTTATGGCTTATTAGTCCTCAGCAGTCAGCCGAATCCCAAAATAGTCATGCTATTCTTTCTTATATTCGTCGGTAATTTTCCTCGTGCTTAAGCGTCTTGTGGGGAAAAGATTAAAGTTATATGTCAAAAGCTGGATCACTTTCAAATAAGCAGGAGTTACATAAACGTCATCCCACCTATTCCAATTTTATATTGGAAAGAAATGAATTTGATCCTGACGTGCTAACTATTCAACAAAAATGTTATGTGTACTAAGGAATGTCAATTATGTTGGGCAGTGATTTTGTGGCCACATTAACTTCTTTCCTTGGTTGCGGATTGTGCTAAAATGATTGTCGCATTGTCCGATCAGGTTGAAACCAGGAATGGCACAAAAGCCCCTTTAACTCTTTAAATATTTGTCAATGGGGGAAGGACGTTTGGCAAAAGTAGCTTATGTAGGCCCACTCCTATACTCCCAGTTCCAGCACTTTGTCCCGCAAAAACGGTGGTTATAGAGTTCTAGGGGGTGAAAAATAGGATAGGCAGAGAAGGAATTTTTTAGAATAAAGTGTAGACTGCAAAAATTTAGTCGAAGATGCTTCCCGCGGCCGCTAAAAGTACGTTAATCTGCATATAAATTAAAGGTGTGCGCGGCGCTTCGCGGCGTGGACTATACTAATCTAACTATAGAACGGTAAGGTGGACCTCAGGTTAGTTGAAGTAGATGACGGCCTAACCACCATTTCAATTTTTTTGGAAATTCAAAAAACCTGCAATTTGATAATTGGGTCTTTCCACAATAAGTTAAACGATAATACAGATTTGGAAAATCTATAGATATAAATCAACAACACTTCTAAATACAGTAAAATAAAAATGCATTCAGAATTTATTAAAGTATATTCTACTGCGTGTCCTAATTCCCTACCCATAAATCCCTACAGCAACCGCTTTCGTAGGAAGACATGCAGGGTGTAGGGAGAGCCTGCATAATTAAATGCTGCCGGACGTTTTGACTTATGCGTAGATCTCCCAAAAGCGACCGTTGAGTTTGTATTGGATCAAACACAAAGGAGAAGCTGCCAGCCTCTCTACAGCTTATCCGCATGTTCTACAGCTAAAGTTACCGGATTTAGGCGCCCTATATAGGCCTTGGGGCTCGCTTTCAAGCCCTGTCAGCTATTATGATAGGCAGACTAAAATTACCGACAAAGAGATGGGACACTGGTGTGGCCATTTCCGACTTTCTAGGCGTCGTCAGTCGACTAAGCCCAAATAATAAACCATAAATACTCGCCCTAGTTCCGCCTGTAGGTAAGCCCTTCTACACATGTAGTAGAGGTCGTTATTCAAGTGGCTGCGAAATCTTTTCAATGCGCCCCTGAGCACAATGGGCGCACTATGCCCCGTAGTCGGTAAGCAGGACATGCATGGCTGTCGAAGCTAAATGCGGGAATAGGATTGCCCCGCCTACTTAAAACACTTAAAATTTTATTTATTTTGCTGAGTTTTGTATTGATACTTTCAATTTAAATCATATATTTCTCTTTTCCTCTTAAGGTTTTTGGTCCACCCCTGTTTGGTAGGAGTGTCGACCCAAAAGCAGATTTCGTTGCTCCGTGAAACAAATCAGTCTCCAATACTGTCTCGGGCAGGATCCAGCATATTCACGCTCATGTGTGAACGGTTTCTGTCCCCTGATTCAAGTCGAATCTGGAATTGAAACTTGCATCTCAAAATGCCACTTTTCTTGAGTAGTATTTTCAGATCAAAACTCGCTTCTATTTTTGGCGTGAAATCATATTCGCATTTTATCATTTAAGATAATATGTATGAGCAAGCGAATCAGTTACGTCCCTTAGCTGCTTATTTTTTGACCGAACACCAGATGCTTGAGTATTGTTGTTAATAGGAAGTTTTCTTATGCATTTGGACGGTTTCGTATTTGGTTAAATGATTGCATAGCAGCACTTCTCTTTCGGTTTGCGGTAAGTGGGCATTTTTTTTTCAAAATTACAACCACATAACATGCATTCTCGTGGCTTCGCCCATCAGCTGCGTCCCCCCGTCTCACCGCCTTCCCTGTGTCATCTGTGGTGTGTGACATGCACTTTCGAAGTCCAAATTAATAAGCTTGGAAGAAAACTGAGCTGAAACACTTTCCCAGCTAACCATCTCCTCGCCCAGTCAACTCCTGCCACTGTCACGGTGTTGGGCTCCATCTTACATGAAAAACTGCTAATATCTTAGGGTCAAAGCACAGGTTTCATCAATTTGCTGCTGCTAAATTGCACCCCTATTGACGACCTTGACGTTTCCAGTACTTTGGCCAAAAGCCTCCAAGAGTTGACTTTATAAGCCGTCGTTAACCTCAGCAGCAGAAATTTGAATTCAACCGCATTTATCGTGGATAATATACAGCAGAATGGCAATGTACAACTGGTGGAACTAATGCACGAAGCGTGGATTGCTTATTTTAGGGTAAGGTCACCTTGCTCTATTTTCGTGATTTAAATATTGCTAATCTCCTGACATATTTGGTAACTAAGTATATAACTATCTAATAAGTATTTTATTCATAATACCTTTAAAAATTCGCGCGATACCGTCTGACGAAATCGTTCAAGTTATTAGGTCCACCTTCAATCAAAATCCGTTAAGGATGACATCGTTGGCCGCAAAAGTACATCATATAAATTAAACTGTTACTTAACCAAAAGGCAAATAGGCGAGCATACGCTTGCTTTCGATAAATTATTTTGAGTCCTGTACACTTATATGGGAATTGATGAATATATTATGCGTGCTGGCGGAAATAAGTTATGCTGTTGCACGGGGTGGTGGGAGTGGGAGGAATCAACATCAAAAGGTCTAGGCGGACATGTGGCCAAGATGGATGATGAACTGCACGCGGATCGGTTAGCGACTTTCGCCCATGGTAAATGCGGCACTGTAAAAGAATTCCTTTTGAGCGCACAGGACCGGTCTGCGTAGCCCGATTGCAGCCGTTTCCGCTGTAGGCAATGGACGCTGTCCAAGTCATTTTGACTAACTCAAAAGCACCCTGTTGATCATTCGGAAGGCCTCTTTAGTATCTACGCGACGGTTTGAGTTTACCATGTGCGCTAGAATAGAACCATTAATGGTCTTTACTTGGCCGTTCACAATCATGCCGAAAGATGTTCTTGTACTGTTCTGGGCCGACGCCATCTCATGCGACCCATATATTCTGCCACACAGGAACATGTGAATGAATAGATGCACGTGGAGGTGGTCTGGGCCGACAGTTTGTCCTTTATCTCTTTATATAGGTTGGAAGTATCTGAGAACAGTATATGGGCGTTGGCTGCTGGAAAGGCTTTCAATACAGCTTGGCTCAAGCGTATCCTTAGAAGTTCAACTGGCGCTTTCCCTTGAAGATTATTTTCTTCTCTGCTTTTAGCACAGTTGGCTTTGGTCGTCTTTTAGCCACGTCCTTAGCTAGAACTTGCCTAGGATACCCATTTTGTCGAAAAATGTCTTTTACTTCCTTAAGCCCTTCTTCCATGGTATCGACTTAGCAGATGCTTTTCGTCCTTCAAGTCACAAATCGACTAAACAACGCTCAAACTTTAATGGTACGAAACTAGCAGGCCTAAGCCAAGCTGTATGAAAAAACTTTCTAGCAGCCAACGCCCATACACTGTTCTCAAATACTCTTTACCTATACGAAGACTTTTAAGGACAAATTTGCCAGCCCAGACCACCTCTGTGTGCATCTATTCACTCACATGCTCCTGTGCGGCAGAATATATTGGTCGCACAAGTCGCTGTCTGTTCAAAAGAGTACGAGAGCAACTTCCGGCATGGCTAGGGAAAGGACTATGGAAGGGTGCCGCTGTTGACATGGGCGGAAGTTGCCAAACCAACCGCGCGCAGCTTATCACCCATCTTTGCTTCTTGTCCACGTAGATAGTAACATTTGGACCTCAGTTCCCGCAGCACTATTTCTTCCCACCAGAGCGCGTAGTTTACTTATTGAATTATCACATAAATGTACAAGCCTAAAGAGAATTTGTCAAAAAGAAGCATATGCTCGCTAAGTTATCTTTTTAATATTTACAATGAAAATTTTCCCAAACGTAACCCTAACCTTAACCCCAGCTCTGCCCTTAACCTCAGGCTTACAGTTAACATGAATCCAAATCCTAAACCCTCGCCACTATCCTGACTTTAACTGCGTCTCCAATCCTAAGTCCAACCTTAAACTTAATCCATAAAGCTGGTCTCAATCCTAGGCTGAATTTGCCTGGAAATTTGAAGCAAAACAGTATGCTTTTTGGGGCGCTAGTCGTTCCCATAGCCCGTTTAGGTGGTCCTATACAAATCTTTCTTACCTCGTGGCCAAAGAGAATTTCATCCTTTTGTGATGTGGGCATATTAGCCTGTGCAACTGTTCGAAGTCTAGACGAAGTATCACGTCCGGCATCTCCCGCAGATCACTGGATGGGGGAGGGGGGCGGGAGTTTGCAAAACGAACTAGCGCTTTGGTGGCTTCATCCTTTATTGCACCAAAATGTTCTTATGGTCTTATCTTCGCCTGGCTTGGACTTTACTACAATTACCTATGAGTAAAGACTCCCGAGGGAATCCAAAACGTCAGGAAAATAAAACCTTTGTTCCAGTGATCGCATCTTCTCCTTCTGGTCCTGTTGATTGTTACTGTTGGCATTACTTCATTCATCCTCGTCGCCTTCCCTTAAAATTCTTCCAGACCTGTGAACTTTCACCTGCCTTTTTATTTCTGATAAGTTGTAACCTCTCCATCGTCTACTGTTGGAAATTTCGTTTAATAAGCAACGAAGGTGACCAACCACAATGAAGGAGGCTACGAAACTTCAGCGCAAATACAGAAGAGATTCATGAACCAGCCTTCTCC
This sequence comes from Ligula intestinalis, assembly GCA_036362985.1. Taxonomy (NCBI): domain Eukaryota; kingdom Metazoa; phylum Platyhelminthes; class Cestoda; order Diphyllobothriidea; family Diphyllobothriidae; genus Ligula; species Ligula intestinalis. The sequence continues at coordinate 19,457,807 of JAYGXS010000006.1, read as the reverse complement.
ATGAAAAATATCTTAAATTGTGAGGCCTCAGGTTGATGTAGCGCTTAAAATGTCCACTTACTGTCAAAAACTTCCTACTTGCGACACAATTAAGCCTAAATCTTCAGAATTTGTTTGAATTAAGTGAAGACAAGGTTCGGATTATATATGTCTAGGCCTTACTTCAACAGCTAAAGTACCATCTAAGTAAATCATAGTCAAGTACCAATTTAAATGTCTCTACTTCGGCTTATAAAGTTTTTGACTAGCGTAGTAATTCTGATCATTTTCCAATGTCTGATAAATTAAAATATCTTTTCTGGAAATAGGTGCAAAAAAACATTCCCTCTTAAACCCGCTTTGTAGTAAAGAATGCCTCCTTAGTATTGTAAACATCACGAATGGTGATCCCTCAGTTTCGATCTTGAGCTGTCTATATTAATGTCGTAACTTACCATCCTAACAGCCCAGCTACTAGCTAAAAGACCCAGACATTTGTTTGCTCCTGCCGCTGCATTCTACAGCTGCGAGAGATCTCGCTCATCAGTGGGTCCAACAGCTTTCCCTGTTTACTTCCTAGTTGATATAACGCTGTTAAACGTCTAACTTTTTAGGGGTGCATTTCTTATTTTCGTATACATCCATAGATTTAATGTCTATAGGCATAGACCAAACATTTTGGTATATATGGGCCGAATCTCATCAGTCACTGATAGAATGGTAAGTTACAACATCAATGGATACTACTGCCCTCTGCCCATCGGAAGCATGTGTTTATCACTCGGTTAGCCCGCAGTGGCTGACTGAGTTCAGCCTAATTATATACACAACAGTTTGGGAAATATATTTTTTTCGTGGCGAGAATGCGAACGACATGCGGTCTGGGAACCTTGCATTCAACTATAACGGCACTAGGGATACAATATTATCCGGCAATTCAGAAACGTTTCACAATTAAATGACACCACTGCCTCAAGCATAAGATTATATGAAGGAATTCCCTGCTACCCCAATGATTACAAGGTAGAATACCCCTGTAAATTTTTTAAATAAATTATATTTTAATATCTGAAGGCATTGCAAATAAATAAAATAATACATACTAATTGATTAACCACCTTTTACTGAGCAAACGTTTTGCAGGCGAGCAGAAGGAAGTTTGTTCAAAAGCCGGCATCCTGCCATGGCTGGATTAAAATTAATAGTTTGATTCGTATTAACGGGCCCCTCCTCGAAGCAATCTATTTCAAGTGGGTTTCCTATGTACAGCCATTTGAAAGTTCGGCTACAGTCTACTTAAAGGCTCAATACAGAAACTAAACCCTCAGAATTTTGTAATACTTTAACGACGGTAACAATAATTCATTTTTATCTTAAATACCTTTTCAATTACCGCACGATTTGGTTTTGCTGTGTAAGGTAATAATTTATCTACTATTTCCTCTTTTTCGTTGGTTTATTTCTTTTATTTTCTCTTATTTACCCCCTCCAATGCTGCACTCGTATAAGTTATATCATCACTGGTCCCTGATCAAGAATTTAGAGGGTTTGGTTTCCGTAGTGAGCCATATACTAGGCTCTCGCCAAAAGCCGGGCAGACTTCAGCAATTAGTCATTTTTAGGCAAAGACTCATTACCTAGACAACAAGGTCAATAACGACTCACCCGCATACGTCCTCCTGAAAATTCATCAAAAATTGCAGCTTACCTGGCCAGCCAATGAATTGCTTTTCCTGACCCTCCCATTGAATAGTACCCACGGTACTGGCAACATTGATAAAATGGATTGAACAATTAAATGGTCGTCCGGCTTTCGCGATTTTGGGACATGCCAGCTGGAAGGTGGCCTCCTGTTCCATTCCAATCAGGTGTGTTTCGTAAATATGAGGATAAGAAATAATCAGAAGGAAAGACAATAAAGCTATAAAGTAACCAGTTCAGACCCATGCCAAATGGTTGTTTAAAAGGAAATCCCTGAAGCCAATGGACAAGTGTTCAGTTCGACATTTGAGGCCAGGATCATTTTCTTCATGGTTATTATCATTCTCTCGCAAACCGAATTTCTTTTTATGTTTGCAGTAAGCAAACGCCAAAAGTTAAAATTGCGAACCGTGCCTCAAGGCTTGTTTTGTCTCTTTAGTGACTGACCTGACCTGGGTCATGGTGAGCTTGAAAACTGTGCAGTAGGGGAGCAGATGAGACTTCAGTAAACATTTCCCAGATCGCATGCTTCTTTGGCGACAGTTGAACCGTCAAAACCCGTGACATTTACAATGCATCCCAGTCGATGGTTGAAGCACCTATCAGCTGGGAATGAACGGGTAAACAGTTATATAAGTTTGCACTGCACCTATCTCGTATCCTCTCCAATTCTTCTGCCCCTCTCTCCAGTAACCCAATTGGAAGATAATTCCAGAATGACGAAGATGAGCTAGGGCTTCGTGGCTGAAAGGGGCCTCTTTCCCGTTCATGTCATCTCTGCTGAATGCACCAGACTTTACCAAAGAGTAGTTTAAATCTCACGCGCATGATAGTGTCATAGAAATAAAATTTCATATGAGCCACCTGCCTGACTAACAGTGCTCCAATCTCTGAAATAAAATAACACAGCAAGACGTTCATGCAAAAAGTAGATGCCTACCTTGTTTCCCGTGTGACTGAGACCATCCGCTGATGTAAAGAGAACCTGGAGGAATATGATATAAGATACCTAAAAGGAATGTTAAGATGAACCATTTATCAAGATATATTTTAATGCAGACGCATGACAAAGAACCAACCGACTCGTCTGAAATGAGGAGGATCAGACCACTCTCCAGCGGAGACTGAGCATTAATCGTCGTCACTACCTAACCAGACTTTCATTAGCTTGTAAAAACTGAAACCCAAACGCAATTATTTGCAGTCGATTTAACAATGTTCATAAGGCTAGATTTGAGAATAAGTAGAGGTGGTTGCCAGAAGACGTTTCGAATTCCTATTCAGAGCAATCCTCAGAGACTGCACAAGTCAGATATAATTTGTGCTCGGGTAGTTGCAGTGTTTATAAGGATGCAGTTCCTATGCTACAGCATACATATGGCAATAACTGCCCCCCCCCAATTCGTCGAGGATGAATGTCCTCTGTTGCGTTCATGGCTAAGTGACCGGCATGTGAGTCGCTTATCACTAAAATTTCAACAATCGACTTGGGTACTCGCGTGGTGATCGCTCTGTCACCCGCGCTGGCGCTGGAAACAGTGTTCGCCTGCACGCTTCTCAAGTAGCCAAATGGTGTCTTATCGCAGAATATGAGGTGAGAAGATCGCTGTACCGGGAGGGGGCGGTAAACCACGGATCAAGCAACTCGTGGCTCACGTGATTGCCACCTCTTGCGAGAGCTTTAGTCCCATTGAACATCAATTTACGACTGGGCCTCGTTAATTAAACACAACTTGGAAACTGACGTCATTTCTCCCCACTGATGCGGCGTGATTATATGTTCGAGCGCAAGCGTGAAACGTGTGGTAAATCAAGTCCACGTTCCAGCGATCCCAGAATTTTCTCATCTGTCTTCTGGAACCCACCTTTTTTGCCAGCATCAGCAAACTAATTTTTCTGATCTTATAGATTTGTTTTTCTCCTCATATTAAAAAAACTGGAGGCACATGATTAATTATATCAGCTTCATGAACATAGCAGATTTTTCTCTGTCAAAACGATTAAAAGATAATTTGCCTATGAACGTTTATTCAGACGCTCTTTTGCTAAGACTGAATTTGTGCATTGGGGCTTGCGTAAGAAGCATCGCAGTATACGTTTGGCCGTTCACCGCGTCCTTTGATAATAAGTCTCTAGACAGAAAAAAAATTCTAAATGTTACATAGACAAATTATTAGTCATTGGAGCCTATGCACGCTGACATCTTCATCCTAATCTTGAGAGCTGTTTGAGATACTCATATACAGCCGACGTTCTAAACGCCTGAACTATGAAGCTGCGACCAGTATTGACTGTACGCATCCCTTGCACTAATTCTCCGGGTTTAAACGACATATAGATCACTGTGGTGTTAGGTCAGAAAAAATATACGGTAGGTGAAGTAATTCATAAAAAATTATCATAAAAATAAATCCTGGCAGTATCGTGTGCATTTGGTTACGTTATTTCAGTTTACTGAGTCGATTTGATTCGGACAAAGTATTTTTGTGAAGGAAAACTGACTTTTTAATTCAGTGTATTCAAAACTAACGGGCAGGATTGTGACTAAATAGGAGGTCATAGTCATAGTGACTATGACCTCTCTGTACAAACTCAATTTCGTAATTTTCTCATTGGTGAACCTTTAACGCACCGAGTGGATGCGACTGACGAGCACTCATGACATTTTATGGATCCATTAAATTTTGCATTTCTTACTATTTTCACGCTGAATATCTGTTTAGAGTGCTTTTTAATTGAGCATTAAAATAACGACAGTATGTTTCGGTGTTTCGAGGAATTTAAAAATATGGCCACTATGCCATCTTCAGGAGAAATTATATGTAAAACTGCATGCCTTTGGTAAATATTTTTAAAACCGATTTCATTTTAAACGTTTTTATGTAACTGCTGAACAGAATCTACCTTTACGTAAGAAAACTTGAAAACCTTGGAAGCAGTCTAAAATCTGCCGGATTTCAAAGGATGATCTCAGATTAATTGTAAACCAATACTGGAACTATATATATAAAAGCCTCCCTAAAGCATTTCTTTTCACATAAACAAAATGCTATGATTATACATTCACCTGCTGATTATATTTATCTTTAGTGGTCTAATTCAAAGCTATTTTTCACGCGTCATATGCATATAATAATTGAAGAACCTACTAGTGTTGTTGTTCCTTCGATCGTCATTTGGAACTCGCGCGGACATGTGCGTAGCTACTGGCGGTACATGCTGCTTTGTAGCTAGACAAGGCAGACCACACCGACAAGTTAGTTTTTATTGGTCGTCGTAAGTCAGGCATACCCATCCCTAGGTTCTTTGTACTTGATAAAAATGCAAAAGATACACCTTGGGTACTGCGTGTGTTCTGAATGTGTTTCATAAGACGACAGCCTTCAAGAAAGGTCTTTTCTCAAATAGAAAGCACTGCTAAATCATTCTTTCGATTGACTTTTTATATTTTGGGCGCAAATCAACGATTATTTAGAATTTCACATGCTAGTGTCCACCAAAACATTAAGCGACACTTAACGCCTTTAGTTGATTTGCTGAAATGAAAAGGAAATTAATTCACCAACACTTTCTTGACTATTTGCCAACTTGTTCTACAAGGTTAGGTAATGTAAACCTCATGCGCTTAAAATACATAGACTAGTCCCATATGTTTTGGTATTTCAAAGCTATGGGCTGTAAATTCCTGTGTTTTAATAACTGCATTAATATAAAAACACGAACAAAGTTTTTTCTGGGGATCTTTTCTTATTCTTATTCCTTTGCTCGATTTAAAGTCGGATTCGAATCCCACTGAGACGGCCGCCAAGTTTGTCGGCAAGTGGGTCAAATTAATTGTAGGCAGTAAAGGTGGTTTTATAGGTGTTAATAACGGCACCTCCAAAAGCATCATACTATTTGTTGCGTATGCCTGCAGGAAAATGTAAACGCCTGAGTAGTCTGGCTTTGTTTGTACTACGGCGCCGCACTAGCAAGATGATTAACGTTGCTTCCTAACTGCAACAAAGCATAAGGTATCCATAAACGACGTTTTCACTGAACCAACCAAACATCAACATGACGAATCAACAGAATTCCGCAAGACCTGATGCAATGCAATGAGACACAGGTGAGGTATTCCCTATCAAGCCTTTGTAAACCGCAGTTCGGCTAACAAAAAGCTTTTTTGCAGTCTATGTTTTATCTCATAAAACAGTGGCGACAATTTTTTCGCCAGATTACGTATGAAAGTTATTCATGCTGATTAACCTGGAACAACAAAAGCCAACGAAGAGAGCATCGGCGCACTGTTGTTTAGTATGACTTGCTGATGAAGGCTTATAAGTCAGAAGTCGCCATTCCAGGCTCCATTGTCATTGCCGGAAATGCTATATGCCCAAGACTATTAGCAGTTGCGGTAGGTGTCAGGGCCCGAAAATGCGGCCACATACGAAGGTGGAGCGGAACAATTAAGGTCCGTTAGCGGTCAGTGAGCGTTCATTAACAGTTGCAAATATCTCTAGAAGTAAACGAGAAAGATAACAAGTTCATGGCTCAATGCGTGACGTGCTAGACTCTGATCAAAAAGGTCGTGAATTCAAGCCTCTAGTGGTGACCACTTGAGGCTAGGTGTGATAGGCTGACGACGGCTAACAGGCCATAAATGGCCATCGCAGTCTTCCCTGTTTTTATCACCAGGACTATCTGTTGCCAATGTTTGTCTAAAGCAGATACACTAATTACATTATTCACAGTTCTTTAACCAGTGCCATGCCTGAAAAGTCTGCCATTTTCCTGAAAATTAAATTGCACGTTTTGTGCAGGACTGTGTTATAAATAAATGTCATCTTTGTAGAAGGGGGCCATTGGATGTAGATATGTGCCAGTAAATGTGAAAATAATGCACCAGCTATTTAAATGCAGGCAAAGCTGCCATAGTCTCGAACACTGCTTCGAGTACTAACTATCTATAATTGAAATGGGACATTTCATCGAATTTTCGAGCCCAAAATGGCATTTCTTGATTAATATAATAAGCAGTTAGCTTGTTTCTGTTTCCTGACTGCACAAACGCCTACTGGGCTCTGCAGGAAGCCGAAAAGTTTGAAGTCCATTTTGTCATACAACGGATTGTAGATTGAAATTAAGTAGAAAAGAGAGCCCTAAAACCTGGCCATATCTGTTCTTATAAACCAAATCAGTGAGTATATTAAAAAGAAAATTCCGAAATATATCTGCTCTGTCTGTAAACGTTATGAACTGGTCTGACCTGAAACTTTACTTCTCACTACTTAGGGATTCACAAGTCTTTGAGAGTAAGTAGAAGGCACCTACTTACTTAGAGTCAGAACAAAAACCTTTGAATCCGAAAATACGTCCTCTGAGTACTTCTTAACTCCATAAGCAATTCAAGCGTTTGCTTCCGGTTCTTCAGTACGCTATCAGATGAAGTCAATTCATTTTTAAGTCGGATGCATTTAACGCTGACGGTAACCACTATCAAACTATTTTATCAGAATGTGCAGCTCACATTTTGGACCTTAAAGTTATAATTCTAGCAAGGCTTTTTCTAAGAGCGGGATCGCACTTTTTTAATCTCCAGTCGGTCTATATGAGCTAGAAACTGTGTGACTGCTTTGAATGCTTGACCTAAAAATGAAATTCCAAAAGCACACGGTTCGGTATTATAATGCTAAGTGCAGCTACTTCTTGTTATATATTGATTACCAAATTCTAGGTGCGGTTTTGGCAGGAGAGCGAGAAGTGCACTTAATAATTAAAATATCGTTTCGAAGGCTTTAGCAAGAAATTCCTCCATGCACAGTGAATAAACGCAGGCACGTAAACTAAACAACCTCAGGAGATCACCAACACTGCATAATGCTCGAACACCACAATTGCCAACAGATTCACAAATCGAAAATCTTCTACTAATTTCGTGTGCCCTTCTATTTAACTTGGTTTTTGAAAAATTTGAAATGTCAAAAGCCGAAATTCTTTAGTGACTGAGTTATCTTGAACATTTGCTTTAAAGTACCCTCTTGCAGTCAAAGCTGAGTAATCCATTCTTATTGAAGGTGCATGTCAGAATTCTCATTAACTCTCCATGAGCTATGGTATCCAGCCTGACTACGCAGAATACCAGACAGCTTAAAATTTTACGTCCATCAGACGAATAAAATGAAAAGTAACCTTTTTTCGGGGAACTTACTCCTGCAAAAGGCTAAAGTGAAAATATCCTTCTCTAGATACTCGTTATTCAGATGCTGCTATGCAATGTGTTTTTTTATCCTTATTAGCACTGTGTCAACTTTCAGTGAACTTAGGTTTAGTAATATGATGAGGGTTATTGTGAAGTTTAGGATTAGGTCGAAGATTAGAGTTAATATTAGATTTTGGGTGAGTGTTACGATAGTGTTTAGGCTTAGGTTTTGGGTTCATGTTATCTGCAAAGTGCGGTTCGCCTTAAAATTAAGGTAACAGTTTAGTTTCATTTCAGGGTTTATTTTAGTATAAAAAACACAGAACGATTCACCCTTCCTGAAATGCATTACGAAATCACGTTTTTATAGTATGGTCTGTATTTCATGCAAAATGGTGAACTTTGCGAAAAATTGATAGTCATTAAGTAGGATTGTTGTACTGATTATCGTGCAGCCTAAAGTCAGGTCATTTAAGTCGTGTCAGGGTGCTTGCGTTCTAAGGAGATTTTATCTGATGGATCACAAAAATTGTATTCTGTAAAAAAATGGTTAATTATTTAGCATGCATTTTAATCATTGATATTCACGCGTCTTATACAGTTGAATATTTATTGTGGAAACCACGCACGGAGATACTCGTGCCTTTAATTGTTTGCTAACATATTACAGCTTCTTTGAATTTTAAACTTAAAGAAAGAGAAGGTTTGATTGAGAAAAAGTTTCTTACTTGCCAAATAAATTTGAAACCTACCGGCCACATATATCCGCAACTACTGCTTATCCAAACTATCAAGGGTAACATATGGCTGTTAGTATCCTGGACATGACAATTTTGAGTAAACACTGAGGTTACGCCAGTTTGACCATCGTTGTAGACAACGGCCACCACGAGTTTCAGAAAACTGAAGGCAGACGCAGTAACTGCAGCTTAATTGAAGTGAAAGTAGACTCGCTGGATTTGCCCCGCTCTCTTGCAACTGTCACACATGAACCCGGTGTCAAGACAAGATTGAGAAGGCCGCAGACAGCCATTCTCCATAAAAATACACGCTACACTGACTGCGGTGTCCAAGTTATCCCGTCATTTGGCAACCTTCCAAGTTCCGGCTTTTAGCGCAGCGTGATAACTTCAAGCGCTGAGGGTTGACCTCACTCTCTCCTTTAGCACCAGCAACAGGCCAGAGGTTACAATTGATAGTTGGCTTGCATACGATCACATTTTTTGAAATAATGCGTCAGATAAAATAAGTGCAAGCAGTATTTTTGAAAAGTAAATTAGGTTAACCTACCAATTGTGCCTTCATACTGCAGCAGCCGCTAATAAGGTCTGACCGAGCACAATTTATACGAAATACTCACAATGGCACATGTGTCGTCTGCACACTACTTGAAACCCAACCTCTTCCTCCCCCTCCTTCTCGACCGGCGTAAACGTTACACCCCAGCAACCGCATTTTCCTACCTTCCCCCCCCCCTCCGTTCGTATTTTGGGGGAGGTTCGGGTTTCCCCTGCTCCCGCAAACAAACCAAACGTCAGGCGAGAGGGGCGACATCCAACAGCCCTGTATCAATACGGGACAAAATGACCGAAAACGGAAACAGTACTGTTTTGCCGCGTTTCTGTCCATCCCTCCCTACAAACTTCATGTGCTCTCGTTTCTATCCCAGGGCGGGAAGGAGAGAATATACCCACATATGTCGTACTTTTTCCATTTTGTGGTTACCTAGCACCCGAAGGGAGGGAAGGAGGGACCTGGAATTGGACTGTGCAACATTTGCTGAATGAAACCTGCGCGGTCGGAAATCAGTAGGCAACCCGCGGAATCCTGTTGGCGATGATAACTTCGGCAAGCAAAAGTTTCTTTGGGTTCCTTATTGGTGATGCTGTGAACAATGAGTGCATCTGTATAACAGAAAAGAAATCAAAAATAGGTCGTTTTCATAATTGTAGACGAATAACGGTCAGCTTATTACAAGTAGTATAATTATATAGGTACCGATTTCCTCGGGGATCGTGCCCCGGGGCATTGGCGATGCCATCAGTAGGTGGAACTAAAGCTTAAACAGCAGATATTGATTAAAACTGCTCGGGCATTTCTGCGTAATTTATAGAAGTCGTAATTTGGTTTGAGGGAAGGAAAAGATCCACGTGATAAGAATGTATGATACGAGGCAGGGGAGCCCATCTCGGGTTTCGTCGGTATACTAAGGGTAGCAACGTAGGGGGGGCGTAGAGGTCACGAGATCATCGCCGAATTGCGGAGGTGCATCCCTGTGCTGACCATCAAGTCCGCTGACACGGGGACAAAAACCGGGAAAATCCCCAAGATCTTTAACAGTGCCCTGCTGATTGACAGTGGAGTGTGCTCTTTGGCACCGCTCTCTAACAGTTTCTAGGTGAGCCTATAACAAAGACCCCAAAGCAATCTAGCATAAAAATTTATTCATCTGGACTTAGGTGGGTTTTGTGTTTTATTTTTGGTGTGGATGATAATTTACAGTTTGCATGGTATACTACGTTCTATTGTAGTTTTAATTGCTGCATTGCATTTTTGGGGTATGGGCAGGATCGTGCCCGTAATGGAGAATCTTCTGTTCTATGAAGAAGTAAAAACTACCAGAAAATAATAAAAACGTCTACCAGTTTGTGCTGACACCAACGGTGTTCATTCTATTTGCAACGATAGGCTTCTGCATGTTTGTTTTAGTGTCTTTTTTATCAAAACAAAATTCAGAAATAACTTGGGTGCACAGGTGTGTTCGCAAATTGCTATTCGCAAAAATAGTTCACGAGCCGAAAATTTCTTATTCAAAAATCAGGAAAAAGTAAATACTTTTTGCTATTTATTAAAATGTGATCACATAATGTTATATTCGTTTTTAGAAACTAACTTAGGGTATACCAGCACACTTCAATATTTAAGTGATGAGAAAATAAGGCAGGTTGGGAACCCATAGATTATATGAACTTTTTTTCAGGCAAGAATATTAATGTTATCACCAGACAGAGACAAATGGTTAAAATTAGGAATAGATACGTTTTCCAAATGTGAACGCGACCATGCAACAAATTTTGGGAAAGGTACATCCCCCTGTGTCCTTATCACAACAATAACTCTGACTCCATCCAAAACCTAACCTCAACCATAATCCGGAAATTACTCTAACCGTAACTTGGCGTCTAGCCACCTTAAACACGGCGATCCCGATTCTCGTGCATTTTAAGGTTGCTCGTCGTCCTTCTGCAAACGTACAGCCAACTTCATTTTACTTCATTCGATCAGCATGTGCATGAAGCGATAGTTAGTATTAAAGTCAGTTGAAGCCAGATCTGTTTTATGATTTTTTGTTGATCTGCTGTGTATATCAATCTATCAGAATATAGCATACTTATAACTGGGGCGGTAAATCGCCGATCAGGTGGCATGAAAGTTCGACCGAATTGACCGTTTCTGTCTTAGTTGCCACCGCCACCAACCATACCAAACCTTGGTGATTTGCTAGGAAGTCCAACCTTCTGCTATTGGGTAATGGGCCGGTTGTCCTTCTATTCCTGATCGGAAACACACTAAATATTTGCTGCTTTTAAGGTACTCGGTAATTTATCGATAACTTGGAGTGAATCAGGCTGAACTAAGGTTTATAGATAGAGGCCGAAAGTACCTCTGCTGTCTGCATTGTACAGCGCTTACAACCAATATTGTAGAATCCTAGTTTGGGTCCCAGATCAGCACGCGAAAGCTCCTGTAATACAGAACCAGCTTTAATAAAGAGTATACACTGGGCAATGCAAACGAAGGGAAATATAAATAAAAAATAAAGTTTGTAAAAGAATAAAAAGCAGGAATAGTTATGTAACTGCCCTAATATTTGTCAAAAAAAGTGCGTTAATTAAATTTGCAATCATGCGAATAATGAGGAATAACATTATTTCAAAAAGTACTAATTTAAACTAAAATTAACTAACGAAAACGTAAATTTACGCAATTTAAACTGACTTTACTTAAAAAGTAATCTAAAACTAAAATAAAAATTGTAAACATAATGGTTAACTGAAAACTTAACTGAACGTAAATATAATCAACTTAAGTAGACTAAATAAAATAAGGTAATGTTAAGTTATTGCACCTGTAAATTGAAGGTATGCGCGACGCTTCGCGCCGCGAACTAAGCTAATCTAACTCCAGCGTGATAAATTGGACCTCAATTTATTTGAAGTAGACAACCTCCTAACCACCAGTTTTTTTTTCAGAATACGAAGAAGCCTAGTAAATTATAGAGTTAAAGTAGGTAAAAAGGCCCAGATTTGTCATACACAATAAATTATAATAAATGTAAATAAATATCTGTATTTTTTTGGCGCGCATTGGCGCGAAAGCATTGGATTAGTTAAAACATTTCTGGGACCTAAGCTAGGATTCCATCCTCAATAACTTTAATAATCTTCCGAATGAATTGGGAGATATGGGCTGTCAGCTTGCTGTTCCGTATTGGGGAATTTCATATGAGCGGTAAAGTTGAGCAGTTAAAATCTATCCAAGTGTGTATAAATTCACGACGCACAGTGTGGTGTCTTAGCTCAAAAGGTAGAGCGTTGGCTGCGAGAAGGCCTTCCCTGTTATGCCAGTTTGACTCCCACAGACGCCGCGAGTTTTTTCACCGTTGTGTCAATTATGATATGCATTTCATAATTATTTCAGCTAATTCGTTGATAAGCGAAACAGAACTGACTGGTCCCGTTCTGCCTTGTATCTCACTCTGGTGCCCCGCTAAGTGAGACTTCATGACCTCTTCTAGATTATTAGCCGTTATCAGCCACGCATATCCAACCTTTAGGTAGTGCAGTGCTCGACGCTCGAACCCGCGAAGCTCTGATCAGAAGTCCGACGCTCTTACCACTGTGCACCAAGGCAGACCGAGATGAGTGGTTTCCGTTGGAATTCGGTGAGCTTTCATTCGCCAAAGTCAATACGATTCTGTAGCTTACAGCATTGGACTTCTCACCAACAGGTCACAGATTTGAGTCTTGGGTGGTGCTTCCCTGGGGTTAGATGTGGCTGGGTGATGATGGCTTATAAGCCAGAAATTCAAATATCAGTCCCCCTGTCTTTACCGACAAGGTTTGTCCGTCTATAAGGACTCATCCTTTCTGTAGCCTCTATGGCACTCTCGCGCATCCGAAATAAGGGGCGCTTACGCTTGTTTTTTGAAAATTCAGCAGCTGTTTTGCCAATCACCTGCGTTGTACTCCTCGGACAGTGGACTGGTACATGAAAGAGGCTGTCTGTCACCATGGCACGCTCTCTACAATAAAAATCGGCCTTGTTTGGCCTTATCATGACACGTCATGACTTGGAGGGCTGTCAGTTGAAGCGGTACCTCATTCAGTTTAGGATAGAATGTTTCCTCTGACTTTGACCCCTCCAACTTAGGTGGGATCCGAGTTACTCCCTGAATACGTGGGCCATTGTGCGGGGATAAGTTAGTGTATGGGACACACTTAGGAGAACTGCTTAAGTCTGTTGGCCACTTGCCACTTGCGGTAGCTGCCGCGAATATCTATCACCACTTATTCATTCATAACTCACCGTCCTGCTCACATCACGCTATGAAGCTGATGGTGATTCGCTAAGGCCGAACTGACCGACTGGGTATTGCTTTCCCATTTCGCTGCAGTTCAGCTTATAGTGCACTGACCCCCTATTTCTTAGATATTCCAAACGTCAACACTTCTAATTGGTGTCTTGTCGAGCTGCTCGATGTTTTGTCATATAAAAATAATATTCTCTGACAAGACTGATCTTATGGCTGTATATAAAGAAATAGAATCGCCCCATCCACTTAAAGCAACTGGACTTCCGATATATTTCTTAATACTGAAACGTTCTTAAGCATAACAAAAGATTGCAACCTTACTCCTGACACTAGTCTTACCCTTATTCTAAGTACCATGGCGATGCATTCACCAGTGTTGAGCTCAGTCCCTGTTCCCAATTCTATGGACCAGCCGACTCACCTGCCTGTCAAACGATCTGGTAGTCATTACTTTCACCGGATTTTATTGGGATTGTATAGGAACTCAAGTCAGCGAGAGGGCCATTAACCTAACATTTAGAAGAAGCTATTTAGTCTGAGGCTCAATTCGCCAATTAGTCGCACATCGTCATGATCACGAGGATTGAGCTACCTCCTCAGATGTGAATCTTCTAAGCTATACCGGCGTTGTCGACTTTCCAAACCTTCCTTATCTTATTCTTCTTGCCTAGTGATGAATAATGAAAAACGTGCCTTTACCCAACATGACTTCTTGAACCATTTTATAAATTGATGCGAACTTTCGCATCCCAGGTGTTTGCATAAGAAAAAGAATTTTCTTCGCTCACCAGTATTACGGTGCTATATGTGCGAGCTTTGTTGCTAGTTTTGTCTCGGAAGATGGACTCAAGTTAGAACCTAACTTGACTTCTTGAATGTTTACATGGGCATCATCGCTGAGCTATGTTACTGTTAAATAAATAAAAGTGGAGCAACGGGAGATCATAGGTGGGAACGTACCTTCATAATGATAATCCTCACAATAACTTGCCAAAAAATGGTGAACAAAGAACACAGTCGTCGTTAAGTATAATATGTTTATAAGGGGGGGATTTCCTTCGACGCTCTCCATGAGCACTGCATTCAGCAGCCCATTTCACAGTAAGCTTATTTAGCGTGTTCTCATCCGGCTGGATATGCATCTAGGTACCCCGCTTCTGTACTACAGGTAGCTTTGTTAAGAACCTGCCTGTGTTTGTTGGTCTCCGTCCTCCATACAGAGAAAAAAACCACCCAGTTAAACGTCTGTTGAAGATAAGGAAGCTTGTAGGTGCATTTGCCCATCATTTCTGCTTGTTGCAAATACACGAGGCGTTTCTATCACTCAGATATTGATGCAGCATAGGAAATACCACTCTTTCATTTTAACCTAACTCTGGAGCATATTGTGCAACTTTTTTTAGACAGGAGACGTTCTGTAAATGCAAGACTATAGCTAGATACTGTAGTATGCCTATAGTTAAGTCACTGATGTGACCATCTTTACTGTTGCACTGTACTGGACTGTTCTATTGTCTTACTGGATATGTTTACTACTGTGCTATCATACTGTTGTCCTTTAACCCCGCACCTGTAGAATGTTTTTTCTTTTACCGTCTTTATGACAGCTACCTACTTGCACTCTCAAGCTATGAGTTTAACTAATAAAACACGACTACTAGTAGTATCATCAGTATGTAGACCTACAATCACTAAAAAAACAGTGACAATAAGAGTCGCAGCAGTAATAGTAGAAGTAGTAGTAGAAGTAGTAAAAATAGCCCCAGCCTTAGAGTGAATCTCAATAAGTCGGGAAAGAACGCCTTACCGCCAATCCTACCAATCAGCTCTCTCCAGTCTATACAAAATTCGGAACCATGCCGCACCTATACATTACTAATATTTGCGTCAGAAATAGTGTCAGTACTAGTATCAATCAGCAACATTTACCAGTTTATAAGTAGTAGCAGTAGAAACCGTATTAGCAGTCACATTTACCGGCACGGCAGTCATTATTGGTCTGTTTCTATCGCAAGCTATAAAGTGTAGTATGTCAAAGACAAAAGGCACTAGTTTGTGACATAAAGACATGATAAAACTTGAGCTATTATCAAAAAAATTATTTGGTATTACCACTATCGCTCATACTACCAGCATCACAGCTCACATTCCCAGCTGTTCTGCTTAGCTAATGACACAGTTATAGGATGTAGCAATGTTACCTATTTAGGGGCAGATTAATTTCCTATTAGACATGAGACGTCCTCGAAAACCGCAAGATACGAGTTAATACTGTAAAAAGCCATAAAATTAGTCTGCAAACGGCAAACGGCACCATGCCACATAAAGGCATGATAACACTTAAACTATTACTGAATAAAATTTTGTTAACCAATAAGACGACGCAGCTTGATGGATAGAGTTGAGGGGCCAATAGTGGAGAACATGCGAGTTTCAGGAAGCAGCTCAGAAGAAGAGGATGCGACAACTGGAACAAGAGTTTTATTTTCCTGACGCTTCGAATTCCGTCGGGAATCCTTACTCATAGATAATGGTAGCACATTCATTGTCATGCGTAGATAGGGTTGAAACATACACAGGTTGCACGGTGTTTCTTGTTCATAGTGGTCATCTGCGTGCGTACGATAATTGTCCACTTTTGTAGCCACCAGTTGCATCTTATTTGGTGCGGTACGGGCTTGACACCGCGTTAGACTCAATAAATGTCATAATTGCCACAATGACTAGGCTACCGTTAACTATGATTAAGAAATCCCGACGGCATCCTAAGCACCAGGAAGATAATTCTCTTTTTTCAGTGGTCATTTCCTCTTTTTCAGAGGTGAGGGGGTTGGAACGAAGGCGGGCCCTTATGCGCGCTGGGCCTCAACTGTGTAACTACTCGGAGTGGTACAAACCCAGATTCATATCCCCTGTTGGGAGCGAGCGGATACGTGTAGACACTCTGTAAATTCCAAGCCAGAGCTAACTACTGGATTACGCCTATTGGTAACCTACAGACGGCAAACAGCACTACATTAGAAGTCAGTTTGTGGCAAACAGTTGTTTTCAGCCACTCTTCATCAGACCAAACATTTGCAAGGGAAATTGACGCTGTACATAACAATAAAAGTTTGAAGACTGTATTAACAGCAAAATTTAATGGATCCATAAATTTCGAGAGGGCTCTTCAGTTGCCACCCCTCATTGCATAACGGGAATGAACGTTAGAGAAAATACACAACTGAATTCATACAGAAAAAATCGATAAAACCGGCAAGGTCACTGTACATGCCAAGAGGCATTCGATAAAGCTGAAAGTTAAACGCTGTAGACAGCAAAAATCTGGAGAAAAAACGTCTAGGCAAACAGAAAGAAAATTTGGGGAGGGAAGGGATGTGTAAACAAGGAGCCAGTGTTACCAAGGTAGAGTTAGGTTAACTACATGCTCCAATTGTTTACATAGGTCGGGTTTAAACCGCCTTATGTACGCTGCTTCCAGGTAGCGTAAGGTGCGAGTTGTTCTTTCTGTTTGCCTAGACGTTTTTTCTCCAGATTTTTGCTGCCTTCAGCGTTTAACTTTCAGCTTTATCGAATGCCTCTTGGCCTCTTGGTTTTATCGATTTTTTCTGTATGAATTCAGTTGTGTATTTTCTCTAACGTTCATTCCCGTTATGCAATGAGGGGTGGCAACTGAAGAGCCCTCTCGAAATTTATGGATCCATTAAATTTTGCTGTTTATACAGTCTACAAATTTTCACCAAGGAAAAGAAGCTTTACAATAAAAGTTTGAATAGGTAGAAAAATCAATAACTATCTAACATGGGCGCTAATTGGTCAACGCGGACTATGTCAGTTTGCGCATGTAGGCCATGTCAGCGTGTTGGTTGAGGGATTGTTGCTTGTTGGGAGGGGCGAAATCCTATCGACACCTGGTGTCGGTTTAGGCCATGGAAGTGACAGAGCTTGTGTCAGAGTATTCTGACAACACAGCACTGGATTTTCTAGCCTTATAGCCACTGCTTCGGCTGTTGCAAGCATCCGTTGGCGTAGGCCTTTGGAAAAATTAGATGTTGTCCTGTAGACTACCTTAAAGGCTTCGTTAGTATCGACTCGATGGTTCGTATCGACTAGATGTGCGAGAATAGCACTCGAGATCGATCTAGTTTCACATTTACTTAGCCATGTCGGTATGTGCTCACGTACCCTCTTTTCGAGACGCCTCATTGTACGGCCGATGTATCCTGCTCCACAGGAGCCAGTGAAAGAGTAAATGCACATTGATGTGGCCTTCAAAGGCAGTCTGTCTTTACCTCCCAATCGTAGGAGCGGAGAGTTCGTGAAGAGCACCCGTAATTTCGCCGCTGGGAAAGCGTTTGTGATTGCAGTCCTCAAGCGTCGTCTGACCAGCTCGCTGGTTGCACCGCCTAAGGAAGGCAGTCTTATGAACACGTCTTTCTTTTCTGCAGTTAAGGTGACAGGCTTTTTGGTGCGTTCACCAATATTTCTGCGGATGAACCTTTCCGGGTATCCATTTTCAGTTAGTGTATGCTGTAGCTGTTGGACTTCTGCTGCGGCAGTTTCAGGAGAGCAGCATGGTATAACTTGTGCAATCATTTAATAACGCTTTATTCAACTCATAAGCTAAGCATTTAACCTTATACAGATTGAGAGTACGTCCTGGTTGTCGACTTCCTAAAAGCCCACACATGCCGTATTATGGTATACTATTTTAATGGTCTTAGTAAAGATTATTATTGGAATAAGCACTTTAGCATAGGCGCGTACTTTTAGCCGTAATATCCTAGTATTTGTAGGCCAAACCAAGTAGAAACGGACACAGCCTGATGGATAGAGTTGAGGGGGCGGAAACTAAGGCAGGTTCTCATGTGCTCAGGGTCTTAAACATGCATTTACTCAGAATAGCTTAAACACAGATTCACACTCCTTGTTGGGATCAAGGGTGTATGAGTTCCAGCCTTGATTCCGAACCAGTGTCGCCTCTGACTAATATTTGTGTCAGAAATAGTACCAGTACTACTAAAACTCAGCTACATTGATAGTCAGTAGTAGTAAAAATAGAAGTAATCGTATCACTCTCGACCTCCCTGGGCCTGTCTTGACACCTTCTGAGGGTGAGTGTGGGTAGGTCGTGCAATAGTGCCCACACAAAGTCTACTGTCACTTCAGAATAAATTAGACGATGTTTTGGCTTGCTTCGGACAAAGCGGCCAACGCTGGGTCCCGTTTGATATTCTTGAACCCGGACGAATGTGAGGAGAGCGGTTGGCACCAAATGCGTCAAATATCACTATTATCTAATCCCTGAGACTGACACTTTCTGTACCAACCTCTTGATGCATATGGTGCACTTTATCGAAATCTATGGTCGAACACAAACACAGGTAGCCTTATGGGCAAGTTCATCCTTAATGCTTATGCACTTGTCCTGTCACTGAGTGTTTGACTGGCTCCCTGCGCAGAATAGGGCTTTGATCTTCACAGTATCCAGTGTGAAACCCTATGCCCTATGGCGTAGACAAAAACCGGTCCCCATGCAGTCGCATAGCGCAGTCTGACTGACAGTCCTACTAAGAAGAAGACGACTCGATCGCTGGGACAATACTTTTAATCGCCTGACGCTAATACCGGAGGGCCAGATGACAGAGCAATCATCAAACCTGAGTCCACCACGCGTGATGAAATGTCAGCAGGCCAGAGCCCGCATGCAGCTCAACATAAAACCAACACTCAAGAAGGCAATTACGGTTAATTGTCGTTTGCCGTAATGACTGTATCCTACAAATGTCGCAAACTCCTGTGCATAAGCCACCTTATCTGCTTTTGCTCTCTGACTATGTCTTTGATGACAAATCCGCGGTGGATGTCGAAATGTCAGGCAAATAAAAGTATCGTCCCCGCGATCGAGCCATCTTCTTCTCAATTACTTCCTGGGACTCGCATGTCCGCTTGCATTGGCAGTCCTACTGTTGCACGCGACGAGGTGCCATGGGTGGAGACAAAACCTTTAAATTGTGCTGGGTCCTACTCTCGCGGTATCTACTGCGCATTTTCTTTCATCGCCCCATAAAGAAAATACCAAGACGGCTGGAGGCGGACTCAGTCGCTGTAACTGGCAGAGGTAAACGGTGCTTCTGCGCCTGCTACAAACGACCTGGTAGCCACAATATTGACCAGGTTTTTACGGTAGTGGTTCAATGTGCAGTAACTGGTAACGTTAACGAGTTCTTCTACGTGTTCCACACACGATCTGGTAGCCACAACATTACCTAGATATTTACGGTAGACGTTCAACGTGCAATGACTGGTAACGTTAACGA
>JAYGXS010000006.1:19412929-19438020 GCA_036362985.1 Ligula intestinalis | reverse complement strand
GGTAGACGTTCAACGTGCAATGACTGGTAACGTTAACGAGTTCTTCTACGCGTGCCACACACGATCTGGTAGCCACAACATTCACCAAGTTTTACGGGGGAAGGGAGGGGCGAGCGGATGGCAACTCACATTTCTGAGGAGGCCATAAAGGTCTCATTAAGAAGAGGTTATTTGCTCTGACCCTCCGCCCTCCAGTCAGCCACACACAGTACTGATAATTAGGGTCGGTCTGTCTAGCCAGGTGTGAACCTTTCAAGCCACGACCTTTCAAAAAATCGTGATAAATTGTCAATACAAGCAAACATGCAAGGCCCAGGAAGTAATTGATAAGAAGACAACTCGGGATAAATTTAAAGCCATCAGCTTTTTACGCCCTCTGAAGTGTCCTCCAATGAATTCACCAGGTTTGATCGCATTTCCTGCCTCCCGTTAGACTTTACAGACTGCTAGACTTCCGTAGTGAAGATTGGTTGCGGTGGCAACCCGCCTATGCGATTAAGTCCCTACAAAATACACTAGGCATTCTACAGATCGTCTTTTGCCTGTCATTCAAAATTATTGCGAACCTGTAAAAAAATACACGTGCATCCACTTCTCTTGACGAATTTCACCTTCTTTTGTGTTCTGCGTCAAATTGGTAAGGTTGACATTTATGGCCGAATAAACAGGCAACTAGAATAGCAAGGCCCCAGCCAGTGGGTTCAGACTTGCAGACTCTCTCGTAACAAAACAGTTCCTCAGCAAACCGAAAACGCAAATTGCAGCGCCTGCATATTTTTATATGTTATACATATTCATATTTTTTCATGTATTTTTGTTGCCAGCGTACGCATTTCAACAGTAGGCTCCGTGTGTATTTTACCTCTTTACTTTGCGTGAAAATCTTTACATTAATGCTAGGGACAAACAACCCTCTTAATTTGATAAGAACCGTCCTCTAATACTTCAGAGAAAATGGCTTCCCGCGCAAGATTGGTGCAAGTGCAAACGAGAAGGGCAACAAAATCGTACCGATCCGAAATGTTGTTATACTCTGTCTCATGAAAAAGTTGTGTTAAATGTCCATGCTGGACAGAGGTTGCTTTGAGATTGGGACAGGAGCCGAGGTTTCCGTTTTACGTCCAATCACCACAACGATGTCCCCCCCCTCCAAAGGAAGTCAAAATTTGCTTTTTGCGCAATGTAATGACGACACTCGCTGAATGCGAATGCAGAGGCTCGACAGGAAATAAACAAAAAAATTCTTTTTGACCGTTTGATATTAAATTTAGTGGTCTTAGCCGACGGCCTAGTAATTTCACTTCGAGTGCAACGAGAAAGACAAGTCTGGATTGCGGACAGAAAGGTATCCTTTACGGATAGTCGAACGTTTAATGGCGTCTTCTTATACTGTCCAAGAAACAACAGGTTTCCAGAGAAAATGACTACCTGCGCAACTGCATGCACGGATGAGATGGGCAACAAGACCGCAAATTTTGGCGAGGAGGCCGTCGGCTACTAGGAGTTGGAGTCATACACAGACCAGAGACAACCATAAGGCGTCAGCTGATGAAAATAAACGACCCACTGTCACGGCGAGAAATATCTGGAGTTGGCTATAGGATCCGGTGCAGGTACGGGGAGTGCAATTACCTCGGAGGAACTAAAAGACTTCTGAAGACGCAAACTGCCGAACAACATGCAGTAGCAGTGCGGAGAAATGACGGTAATTGTGAAGTTGCGATTCAGTTGACGAGATTCGGTTACACATTCAAAATGTACTATTCAATATGAAGTGTAATTGAAAGATCAGATGTCCGAATAACACCAAGGTACCGGATAGAGGATATCTCATTGGACCTGATGTCTACGGATTCGGGACTAAGAGAGGATCGCAATTGGAAAACGCACTGGACTGACTTCTGATTCTTCAGAATCTGCAGATGTGTCTGACCTTTGAGTGTATGACCTGCTGTAACTGGGACAAGATTAACTACGCGAGGCCAAAAAGCTAATTGAGGTCATTTTGCTGTGTGTAAATTTAAGCACCACGATTTTATACACTATGCGTTACCACTGTCAGCCAGGTACCAATATCCCGCTGCAGGCCACAGCTGCGAGCGTGGCTGGCTTTCTCGTCTCGCTGGGTCCCGCTTAAATAGTCATCGGTGAGTCAAACGATTCACTGCCGGCAATGCTCTCCGCTAGCCACTGTGAAGCTGCTGGCGGGGCTTCAGAATGCGACCGCACGGATGAGTTCCGTTAGCGGTCGGCGAACGTTCGTCAACTTGTATCAATAGCTCTCGACCTCAACCGGCAAAAAAACGAGCTCGTGACTCAGGCGTTAGAGCACTAGACTTCTGATCAAAAGGTCGCGATTTAGAGACTCGAATAGTACGCCACTTGGGGTTGAGTAAGACTGGCTGACTGACCACGGTTAATGGACTATTAATCTCCTTTATCTGCCACTGGGATTAACTATGCGAGGGCAGAAAGCTACCTGATTTCATTACCCTGACTGGCACCACGGCTTTTTACATCTCGCTTTACCACTGACAGCCAGGTACCATTGTCGCTGTGTGACAGTTTTGACAGGAGGCTGAAGTTTCATTCCCCACCCCAGCCCGCAGATCTCACCAGCATCCGCAGGAAGTTTGAAAAGGAGGGAGTTAAGTAAACGGCGCCCGTCAGTCCTGTTGCGCACGCCACAGCGAGTGCGCACACGGCACACACACACACAGACACAGAGACATGTCCGCACAAACCATTGGGCGTCGGGATGTGCATGTTGCCACGGCCGGACGGACGCCAATTACACAGTGTCCGGTCGCTGCGGCAAACGGTGGGCGCGCAGTTTAGGTTTAAATCTTTCCCCCGAGCTCCGTTCGGCACACACGCACACACAGTACGAGCAGGTCTGGCTCATCCGCTGGAGGGGAGGAGTCGGTGAAGTAATATATACGAAACAGCACAGTTGGCCGCTGCGGTCAGACCCTCGTAAAACCGGATCTCACAGCGTCACTCCGCAGCTGTTGAGGACACGCCCCCTGTGGACCTGACAGCACATGGGCATAGCAGCGGTTGGATTTTAAAAGTCAACGGCAACTTGTAAGTCCGCCTTGATGCGATAAATTTGTTTTTTTGTTTTTTTTTCAACTAACAACAAGTTTACCGAAATTTGTCCTGCTAATCTGATCATCAAGACGTCTGTACATGTCCTTTACACTGATCGGCTGAATGATAATCGGTTTTAAGGGTGACATATGCACAATTATGGGCGGAAATAGAGACTGTAAAAGCTCTAATAATATTCAATGCACCAGAGAAATCTGTGTGAGAGATGTTTGATTTTGTAATCCACATTAGTCACTGTCCAGAGAGAGCGCTTTATTTTGAAAACATCCTTTCAAAGTGTTCAGCAAAAACGTCCTTCATTCACAGCGATTAAAATTAGGCGCACGAGCACACAACACCGGGAAGCAAGAAGTAATACGCTCTCGTCAATGACTGCAATTGTCGACATCCAGGACAAAAATCCTTAGAAAATTCGTCAAATTTAGGCCAAATTGGGCTGCTTTAAATACGGCGCTAGCATTGTGCACTGATGACCTAAGTTTAGCTCAAGTAAACAAATCTGGATAAAAATCGGTTTCCGAATGAAGGAAAAAGTTCGCGTTCCAGATATCTGCATGGATAAGGAAGAAGACATATCGAGCGCCGGATCAATTGATTTATTGGCCTGAGCTTTCGAACTCCTACAGGAGTTCATCTTCAGAGATAAGAAGCAACAACCAAAAGGAGGGTAATTTAGTGGCCAAAGTCCAATCGGTTCATAACGGGCGAAGTAAGCCAACTGACGTATGACGGCTCAGTTTGAAAAACCCGCACAGCGCTTTCAGTGTAAGCTAAAGTTGAATGACTTTGAGAGTCCTGACTGTATCAGCACCCTTAACCAGTAGATTTTACGGAAATAACAAAGATTGTGTTAAAGGTCTGCTCCGTAATTTGCCAAGGCCGCTGTCCTGGGAGATCATCAGAGGGCCGTCTGAATTCTATCACGCGAGTGTATCGTGTACTATTTATTGATAACTGCAAGTCTAGGATAATACCTGGACCCCTAGTTTACTCAGATCTTTGGGTCTTTTCCTACTTGAAGCCTACGCTGTGCGTTGCTAGCGGGTAAAATTAGTGATATACATGTATGACTATGTGATGTTCGAGTTTTTCTCTGTAGCTCATTCAAGAGCCATTGCAGGCAGTCGCAAAGTGACTAGCAGGATAGAATAAAGGGGAATCGACGAAGACATGGGAGACCGGAATGGCCATTTCTGACTTATTAGCCTTCGTCAGCCAGCCATACTCAGTCCCGGTTGTTGAACGTATATATTCCATTATGAAATTGGCGGGCACCACACATTCATCGTATACTCGTTCTCGACCGATAAAGCAACAAGCCCGTAGTTCAATGGTATAATGTTGCACTAAATGGCCAAACGTCCCGGGTTTGAATCCCGGGTGCTACACACCTGGGATTGGATACGACTGGCTGATTGTGGCTAACAAGCCACTCTCCCTTGTTTTTGCTAGAAATGCTATCTGCCTAAGGGGTATCCTACTAAAAGGCCTGGGTAGTACCTCGCTTAAGTGACATTTAAATTCGGAGAATAAGATCTACTGCTGCTCTGTTCATACAACTCTGCACAGTGAACTGCCTGTTGACTAAAAATACTCCCCCTTGAACTTGCTCCTGCAAGAATAAGTCAGAGACTGGGTTTAACTAACCAATTAAAATTTGAAGAGAGAATTCGGACACGTACTACCAATTTTACTCTGCGATAAACATGAACCTCGACTTAAACAACCATTTGTACACTTTTTTACGTTTTCTGTCCCGTGTTTGAGAGAAATCTCAGGAGACTGGTCCCATTGAATGTTACATTTTGAAGTATTGTAGAAGCAGTTAGAAAACAAACTATTTCTGTTCATTCGATTACGAGTTTTAAGACAATAATAACTCTGTTTAAAGAGAAGACTCCTTGCTCTTAATTGCACAGTTTGAAATCTGTATACTGCTAAGATAAACTTACAACAGAATGATCAGACTCATCAATGTCGACTTGAATACATTCGTGTTTAGATTATCTTTATGGCATTTTGTGTGACTTTTTTCCAGTAAATGAAAACCCCAAGGGATTAGCTGTATTGCTTGCTATCTTTCCATGTAACACAAACGCATTTTGAAAAAAAATTTTTTTTTGTATTCAAACCTTAAAACCAACATTACTTACGCTAAAGAATAAAGTATTTGTTCTCCAGGATTAAAATTGAACTCTGCACGCTGCCAACGTTGACCTAAACCGGAAGGACCAGATTCATATCAATAGATTTTAGGATGTGCATGTTTTGATTATACCACTAGCAGTCTCCGACTTACTTAGGGCAAAACTGCGCTTAAAAAGAAATGTATGATCATTGTCTTGGCTACACTTCAAATAAAAGCTTTTTAAGTGCAGCTATAGACAGAACAAGTTCTTGGAACATATGTACATCAAAATAACTGTTAAATACGATGAAAGAAACATCTTCTCACGAGTGCAAAGAGTAACTCGGAGCTTTTAGTGGAATCAAGGCAGGAGGAGGGTGAGAAATGTAACACAAACATACGAAAACATAAAAGTGTTCAACAGTCAAAGAAAAGCTTCGAAATCAATGGTACTGCGAGGTGAAACGAAAACCATGCGAAATGGTGGCTAACATGGGCCAAACGGCATGTCGAGCCATGCATGAGAATGAAGTGGCACGTTCGTTTATAATTGCAGTCGTTATCTCGTCTGTCAGGGCGCCTGTCGTCTAAAAGACAACCTCTTGACATTTGTGGTATTGCGCATGTCACAGACCTGTGTACGATTACCTATGACTAAGGATTCCCGACGGAATCCGAAACGTCAGGCAAATAAAACTCTTGTTCCAGTGATCGCATCTTCGTCTTCTGAATTTGTGGTATTTCCTCAAAACTATTCGCGTTGATGCTCCTTATATCAGGGGATACCTCTTTAAAGATAAGCAAACAGGCTATCGTTTATTGGTACTGCCAGTGCAGTTTACGGAGACAATGGAAAAGTACTGAAAGCACTGTGCAAGTATATTGTTAAAATCAAAGAAAAAATAGCTAGTTTTTGTTAAAAATTGAACTATCCTACAACGGATCGAAGCCGTCAGCGGGACAGGTTACCAGTTTTATCATTCTTACCCAAGTTCTGACAATTTTTCACTCGGCAGAATTTCACCAGGCTTCCGCGCGATCGTTGACATAGGAAGTGCAGAATGTATTTTAAAATAATGCTTGGAAATGTAGCGCTCCACGTTGTTGCCCTTGAACTTCAGAAAACATAGATTAAGTGAAGCCTCGAGCGACGAGCAACCCTACATATGAGCATTTCAGGCAACGAGCCAGCGACTAGCAGAAAAGCTGTTTCGACTGACGAGCTTCCGCTCACTTGACGAGTTGTCAGTGCGCATGTGTGGGCTTATGACTGCCGTTGAGTCTTGCTCGGAGGCCGTAGCTTCTCTGTCGCCTAACGCCAATCAGCGAACTGATGCAGTTTGATTGGTTCCTTTTGGCAAGACGAACATTTTACATAACAGGCTCGGTGCCGAAATGGATTACCTGAGGTTTCGTTTTATTTATCAAATCGCAAGCATAAAATAAGAATGTGTCTCCAGAGCGCTTTCCGAAGGCATGTCAGATCCATCGAGTTTGCACCGCTTGAAGGATAGAGGCTGCGCGCACACCAATCGCCTAGGGGAAATAGTCGTCGTGATCTCCTTTTTAGATCGACCTAGAGCTGTGCAGGGTCTTACATAGCGACCAAAAGTACATTCTGTGTGTAACACAGGAAAGCTGTACAGCTTTCCTTGCCATATCACACGTAATTCAATCGGATGCTTTGGCTGCGTTGGTAATTCCATTTGGCTCATCAAACTAATAGTTGAGCAGCTCTGTACTGGGGAATGATAATACACCGCAAGACTCAACGATACGCCCCAGCTGACTACCGAGCACCCATCCAATTTTTTGCATTGAGCGAAACCGGCAGGAGAACGAGTCCGTGGCTCGGTAGGTGGAGCGACTGACTTCTAACAGCGTGCTTGAGCCTCAGGAGTTTCAAAAGTGCAGTTGTTATGGCTGGATGATGGCTGGTAATAAATCAAAATAGCCGGTCTAGTCACGCTTGCTTTTGTCGGTAAGGCCCTTTTGCGCAAACCCTGTAACTTGTTGATGAACGTCCACCAACCGTTAAAGGATCACATTCCCCGGTCTGCCTTGGACCTAATTTCTATCGCCCTGACAGCAGTCGCACAGCCGCTAGTAGTCTTAGGCAGAAAGCATTGCCGGAAAAGACCAGGGAGACTGGAATGACCATTTCTGGCTTATTAGCCGTCGTTATCCAGTCATACCCAGCCCCAAGGGGGGCATTGTTCGAGGCTCAAATTCGCGACCTTGTTTGATCAGAGTCTAGTGCCTGAACCATCGAACCACGAACTCGTTGTCTTGCCAGTTTAGGTCGGGGATATTGATCCTCGTTTAACTAACTGCTAACTGAACTCAATTTCCTCGCTTTGCTTTGAGTGATATTTATTGGGGTCAACGATTTTCACTTAGCAGATACATACGGAGATTGACATTAAGCTCCAAGACCCAAGGGTCGATAAAGCCCCTTACCAACTAGCCAGAACTAATCAACTATTATTACTATCACCAATCGAATCTGGCAGGACAACAAGTCTGCGGCTTAATGGGTGGAGCGATTCACTTCTACCCACGAGTGGCAAACCTCGGCTGGTATGGCTGGCTGATGGTATAAGTAAAGTTGACTTTTGTATTCCAGGTGTGCAGCCAAGCCTTTAAGAGCTCGGTAGAACAAGAACAAAGGGGCTTGCTCGTTCAATATAACGTTTCAGAGCCGGTTAAAACCCACCATCGAGTGACAGTTAACGGCACTTCTTAGGTGAAAATTATTTAAAGTCGGGTGTGTAGACAAGCAAGACATCAAAATAAACAGTGAAAACCTCGGAGGACCGGATGTAGTATCCTTTGTGAGAGCCATGGTCACAACTTATAATTGCTCCATATTCATGCGAACTTTGGAAGAGAGAGGGTAGGATAACTTCTCCCGAACTGTTTGTCTCGCTTTAATGCTGCATTAATTAGGGCTGAACGTCCCCGTAAGAAATTTAATGGCGGACACCAGGGGAACGACTGATTGTCACTCGTTGATGAACGCTCACCTGAGCGCTGACGGAACTCATCTGTTTATCTCAGCCTTGGGCCTCTACAGAAGCCCTGTCAGCTGTGGCATCTGGCAGTATGAGTGGATGTTATTGCCGACAAAGACAAGGGGGACTGGAATGGCCATTTTTGGTTTATTAGCCGTCGTCAGCGATGATTCGGCTGGTGCACCACCTGAGCCTCAAACTCGCTTGATGGTGTTAGTACTGTTTAGGGGAATAACCCGTATATTATTGAGGATACCATGGAACAAAACTCGTCCCCTGGGCTACGAAAAGAGGAAGCCGTGTGCGATAAATATTCTTCCAGCATAACTCAACTTCTTAGGTGTAGATCGTGGATTCATTTTGGCATGGTAGACGAAGAAAATGAAAACTGGAGTGGTGGCCGCTGCTAGCTTATTAGTCGGTATCAGCCTGTCCTAAGTAGCCTTAGGTGGTGCACCCGGAAGCGGAGGTATGAGTGGCGAGCGAGTGGGCGGATTCTCCGTGAGTCTGCTTTAACTCCTGTTTTCGTTCGCGGCAGTTCGCTGCGTTGCCTCAGCTTGCTGTAGCCTTCGTGCAGCTTGCCCAGCTTGCCTCAGTGTCTGCTTCTGCTTGCTTCAGCGTCTGCTGTAGCCTGTTGATGCACGCGGTGCCAATCATCGAAATCGACGGGGACTGTCGGGTATGACTGGTTGCTGATGACTACTTAGCCAGAAATGGCTATTCCGTTCACCATTGTCTTTGCTAGCAATTTAAATGCTGGCGGGGATCGATAGAAAGCCCCAAGGTAGAACGCGGCCAGTGGCTTCTGTAAGCGTTAGCCTTCTAACGCTTATTCCTTACTAAGAGAAGCATGTCTGGTTAAATACACGAACCCTCTTTTTCTATTAGCTATTTGAGTGTCCTCCTAGTTTAAAATTACGTCGTCTACTTCTAACAAATGAACAGTAAAAATAGACCTAAACAGCAGTAAGAAATGGCATCAAGCAAGTTCGCGGTAGTTTATCATGCATAACATGAATTAGGAACAGGGATACTATTTTCACTACTGGGACGCCATGGCTCTCGCCTATTTGCACGATTTTATCCCCGTTTTGTGATCTCCGTGATGAAATACAAAACCTCGTGTTTAATTTTTAGCTTTTGAAAGTCAATCTTAAAACCCCTTTCACTTATGAGTTAGAAAAAATGACTACTTGATAAGCCTCCGAAAGTCGGGGGTATTGGAAATGCCACTTTTCCTTTTTCGAAGGCGCTTTTAGGAAAATTCCTGACAGTATTTTGAAAGGCTCAGGGGAGAGAGGGGGTGAAATCTCAAGTTGATTGTGGAAACTGGCAAACTACTGAACAAACCTCGTCAACTTTCAGTTAGATAGACACAAAAGAGGAATTGGAACTGTTCTAGCGAAATAAGGAGTCTTTTTCAACTCACATTTCGAAAGTCGGCAATCCAACATGTTAGACTTAAAAATTCAACATAAAACAAATGAATAATGTTTTTGAAATCAGTCTTCACTCTATCTTTAAATAATGGTAGCTCTTTGATTTTCTTCAACTTCAATGGCTGCTGGCCAAGACCCGAAGAAATATTTAGAAAATTGAAGACGATTGGTTAATAGCCTCCAGAACACGTGAAATGCTAAGTATATTTCCGAACATGTCTCATTACTGAAGAAAAGCTGCCATTTTCTAGCAGGTAGAGAAAAGGTAAACCACTTTAAACGCTTATCTACAGAATATCGTGCTTTGAACATGATCAGAATGAGCTCATACAAAATACGGTCGCTATATGCATGACGAAAGTTACCTCAGTATGCGTTGTTTTTGTCCTTATTTGACCTTATGCCTTCCCCTGTGTGTTTTAAATGGCACCTGCCCAATCTTTTCTGATTAAATGACCTTCGAATTTTCATAGAACCATTTCTTAGCCCTGTCTAACTCTTGTATGTACCATGGTAAGGCTATATGTTCGGAACCTTTCTAGTTTAAAAGTTAGTTGTATGAATGAAAAGAAAGAAGATCTTCGGAAAATCGAGTTGTACTCGTGAATTTTCGAACAAGTATCACGTGTTCGTCGTCAGACTAAATTAAAAGTGAGGGCTGGGAATGTCGCACTAGATGTTTTGGAGGCAGAGGTTACAACGGACGGGGGAGGGAAAGGGGGGGGGTTTGGGTGAAAGGGTTATGGTGACGTGACACCCGCGGCGATAGGTTGTGCTAGTGACGGGAGGGGGGGTGTTAGCCTTTGGACTATGGGCCGCGTGTTCGGGGGAAGGGGGGGGGGCTGGTTAAGAGTCAGAGAAATTCCACTTGACCGGGCACAGTGAGCCAGTTGTTGTTTCAGGCTGTGTCCAGATTAGTAGACCATGCACGAAACCCGGTGTAGTGTGAGTCAAGCTCTACGTGCCTGTTTATACTAGCCGGATTCGAGTGCCAAGCTTCAAGGAATTCTCTCGCTTGTCGCGTATTAGTCATTGCGATCACGTCGGTGGCATCCCAATTGAAGCGGTGATCACACTCAATGGAGTGTGCAAATACGAGTGATAAGTGGTTCCGTAGGCGAACGGCTGACTTGTGTTCGTTAATGCGAGTCTCAAGGCGTCGGCCTGTTTGACCAATATAAACGCAAGGGCAACCAGCACACGGTATACGATAAACGACGTTACTTAGTTGTCCCACGGGTAGAGCGTCCTTTACTCGACATAAGCTTGCGCGCAGTGAGGTTGCGGGCTTGTGGGCAACGGTGATGCCAAAGCGACTTAGTTACCGAGAGATGGTTTCAGATACTCCATTCATGTAGGGTAGAGAATAAAATTTTCGTGGCAATGTAACATGGTTGGGAGGGAGGTTTTGTGCTTGACCCCGACGTCGAAGGAAATTCTTGACAAAGCTTGTCGGATATCCATTGGCCCGGAGCAAAGCATCGTTACAGCAATAACGGTGGGCCCGTTGGAAAAGAGTGCGGAAACAGCTTCTTTTATGGGCCGCAGGGTGGTTACTCCTATAGTTAAGGATGATTTCTGCAGTGGAGTCCTTTCGGTAGACGCTTGTTGCGAGTTTGCCATCTGCGAGTCTTTGTATCCTCACGCCAAGGAATGGGAGGGTGTCTCCTGTTGCCTCTTCGCGGGTAAATTGTATTTCTGAGAAGACCCCATTTAGACTCTGGTGCAGCCGTTCGACATCGCAAGTCTTCATGATGACGAATGTGTCGTCTACGTAGCGGAGCCACAATTTTGGTTCTACAGCTCGAAAAACCTCCTCTTCTAGTCTCTGTAAGACTAGCTCGGCTAGTAGCCCCGATATTGGCGAGCCCATTGGGGTACCCTTCACCTGCTGATAGTACTTGCCATCAAATTGACAATAGTTCTTGAGACAGAGCTTTAGCATGTCCAACACGTGTTTTTTCGGAATATCGATAGGATTTTCATCTAGGCGCCGCTCTATACTATCGATGGTTAAAACGTGCGGTATAGAAGAAAAGAGAGCAACAACGTCGAATGACATAATACATTCATCAGGACTTACTTGAAGTCCTTGAATTCTATGCAGGAATGCTTGTGAGTTTTTGACGTTGTATTGCGATCCATCACTCAGGTGCTTTAGTTTTCTGTAAAGCCATTTGGCGAGGTTGTAGGTGGGGGATCCAATTAGTGGCACTATCATCCTCAATGGCGCATCAGCCTTGTGCACTTTTGGAAGGCCATACGCATGTGCGATACGAGGGTCGCTAAGGTTGATAAATTTGGCGTCCCCGGGGGTGATGAGATTCAACCGAGAGAGTTCGTTCACCTTCTTCTTCATAACAGCGGTCTGCTTTTTAGTTGGGTCCGCATCGACTGGTGTGTACGCCTCTAAGTCATTGAAGACTTGGTTTGCCTTGCTGACGTAGTCGGTCTTGTCCATGACGACAGTTGCCCCACCTTTGTCAGCGGGCACAATGATTATACTGTCATCAGCCTTCAGTGAGAGTAGCCCCTTTTTCTCCTCGATAGCTAGGATTTGATGGTGTTTCCTCTGCCGGAGGAGACCTGTTGCGCAGCTACGTATGTCCGCACGCATATCGTCAGGGACGGTGGAGGCCAGTAGAAGGGACTCGAGATTGGCTAGTTAGTCGGTGTCGCATCGGCGTGGCTGAATTTTATTCCTTTTGCCAGGAGGTTTAATTCAGCAGATGTGAGGACCCTTCGCGATAGGTTGACGACTCTCTTGAATGGTTTTCGCCTAGTTGCTAATATTTTAAAGAGCGGTTTTCAGAACGATTGGTTAGATCGACCTCAACCCTTTTATATCTGTGTAAGGAAGAGGTGGTAGGCCAATCTTAGTCTCATTTTAGTTCGGTATAGAATCGTGTTCCAGGCGAGGGATGGAGCCGCGGTGCATGCAAATGAGCATGAATGTAGTCATGAATTGATCGAACTTTCAAACTTCGAGAGTCATGCCGCGTTTAACTTGCCGCTAAAAGAATGCAACGGTCATTTAGGGGTCAAGAGCAGGCTGGATCGCATCTGCAACTGACTGCAATTCTGTCTTCTGGGCCCTGTTTTATCATCAATGGGCGGTGTTGGGCGGGGGTTCGAGAGTGAGTGAGATGGATGCATCGCAAGTCTGCATCACGATAAACTAATTCACGTCCAATTTATGATGCATGTGGGGCATGCCAACTGGTGACCTGTCACCTGTCGGACGGCACCTCAGGTAAAATAAAATATGCTTATTACTGGGAGCGGAAGTTGCAAACATCCAAGTTGTCCCTCAATTAGCGAGTGCCTCGCAGTAACCACTACGGTATCCCCCTGTTTTGTCCCACCTTGTGAGTAATTCCATCAGCATGATTGGAGCGCATATGTGTTGGCCCTATCGCGCTCTACATCGAGAGGTTCAGCCGCGTGCGTGGGCAGGGAGGGAAAGAACAGAGCGTCGTCACTGCTGATAGCCCGGACTTCGGGCTCCCCACGCGATGTTCCCAAGGGGGAGGGGGAGGTGAGATTAGGGGGGTGGACTGGGGCCGACGCTTCCAATCCCCCCCCCCGCGGACTCCTGTCATAGACGGGTGCCTTGCTGACAGACACTCGACCGAAGCATGTGTGAATGCACCATTGTTCTTCAGAGCAGACAAGTAAGCTGCATTGATCGCAAATTAGCCTTAACGAAGTTTACTCCCGTATGGTCAACTGGACGCCGGCAGACATTACCTTCATATCGCTTCCAGCCCCCTCCGCCTTCAGTCAGCACAGAACGCTGCCTTCCGCACGATCACGGGCTGTTATAAAATGTCGCCTATCGATCACCTTCATGCAGAAGCTTCTATCCTGTTGGTCGCCCCTCACAAAGCACTCTTAGGCCAGCAATTCTGGTGGACCTGTTCTCAACCCGGCCATTTTAATCCCCATCGCTGCCACGCTCCTGAGCCCAACCGCACTATTCAGCCGTCTATTCGAGCTCTCCACAAGGAAACTGTCGCCTGGTCTGTCTCCAATTTACCCGTTGATGGCTCTACCACCAAGACAGGCTTCCAGCGTCTTCACCAGAGAGCGGTTGTCGAGGAAAAACGAGGTTATCACCCCACGGTCCTTTTGGGCGCTTATCCACCTCCGATTGCGGCCTCAGAACGACAACTTGCGAGGGTCACTCGCTGCACTCTGACTCAACTACGCAGTGGCTACTCAATGGCCCTTCGCCAGTACCAACACCGGCTCGATACGTCCATAGTTGACTGCTGTCCCGACTACGGCGTTTCTCCGCATGACTGTCAGCATCTGATCGCCTGAATTTCCCGACCAGGCACCAAACTCACCCCCGTGGATCTTTGGCTCAAGCCGGCTGAGGTTGCGGTTTTCCCCTGTCTCCCAACCGCATCCACTTTGGACTCCTAATCCAACAATGGGTTACCAACCAACCAACCAGCCGCTGAAAATGAGGGAACCATCTCATGTCGGATGCAATAAACCAGTCCTCTTCCTGATCAACTGTACAGACGTTTGCTTAAGACACATGATGAGAATGAGTCGAATTCCGAGGGCATAGTGCACCCATCGCCGGCGCACATATTCGCGGGTGGTAGACTCCTTCTGGGTGTACCAATCATGTTTCATTCTGTGGAATGATCGTTTTGACAAGCGCTTCGTTTGTAGCTCGGTCTTTAAACTAGTCCCCCTGTCGCTGGCGCTCTCGAGCGTCCGATTGTTCCGATTTTATCCTTACCTTGCTCTTTTGGCAGATATTTCGACAGATCACGCGTCTAAATGGACCAGATTGATAATTCTAAGAGTGAACCCTGAGAGGATTATCCTTGTTTTAAGGAAGTTTAGTTTGATGTACAGCAGTAACATGCTATCAGTGTAGTCAATATCGGAGAGCAACGGACAGTTGTTCAGTGCGTGCTGAAGAACTTCAGTCTATCACACAGTTAGACAGAGTTGATTAGCGTCGGATACATGACTCCAAAGGGAATATTTTCAATGATGCGTCATCCTTCAACCGCACGGCTGATCAATCGGAATCCCGGTAATCAGAGTTAAATGACGAGAAAAAAGGCGAATGTATGGAGTTAACGACAGGGCCAGTAGTTGAACATTCAACGAAGCGAATATTGTCAATGCAAGCGAAGATGCAAGTCCCAGGCAGTAATTGAGAAACAAGAATCCCATTCGCCTGACGTTTCAAAATCCCTTGCGCATCCTTCATCAGATACAACAGTAGAAACGCGATATTCATACATTGGGAATTGCAGTATTTACAGGATATCGTCTCTATGCTATTGCCTACGTATCACAAGTAATAACTTCGCTCAGTTGAGCATAGTTACCTGCTTGTGCGCTAATTTCGCAACGACCGGCCTGCAACGCGTGACCTGCTGAACTTTTTTTCACTGGGACTTGACCTGCTCGGCCACTTGGTTCCTTTGCACTGACGTTAGACAAAGCGTTTGCCTGCGTGTTCACGAGTGACGATTTGGTTTGACTTAACTGATTTTCCGCACAGAATATGGATTAGACATCCTATAACGACGGCATCGCGAATATTGTAACGGTAACATCTAACGGGTGTCACCGTCGAATTATGCCCTGTTAAAATCCCCAAGGAAGAACACAATGTAAAAAGCGTAATTATTGAATCCACCCGAAGGAGGGTTTATTGTGTACAAAACCCGGAGGAGCTGACACGGGTGGCTGTGGTCTCGCTGTTTCGTCCAGTGTGCTGATGTCCTCGCCTCGAGACAAGCTCGGGCATTGGGGGCTGACTGCGGTATCCTAGTCGTCCGCGTATGATGCAACTCTCGTTGATGCAACTCCCCTCTCTGCTAGAGACAGTGGCTCATAAGAGATTATCTGCGCGTTCTCTTGTGTCCTGATGGGCCGCATTGGGATAAAGTCACGCGACCAGTTGACCCTCGGGGAACAGCGACCAGTTATGCCTTGTGTAGGCTCGCGTGCGTGTCCGTTCTAAGGTCATTGCTCGGGCCCAGCCTCAGCGAACACATATGCCCTTGGAGGCAGCCGACTATTGAACAAAGGAATCATTGTGGCGGTCGGCGGCGGGCAAGACGCCTTCGGATAGCCGACAAGGTTGGCAGCTACCGTCCCAACAAGGCAGGTCATTGCACTTGTTTACAGACTGAGATCTCGTAAAACTTGATTCAAGCAACTCGTGCCTTAAAAAGTCTTCCAGTTTTTCCTAGGTCAGGCTACTAAGCTTCGTGCCCCAACGATCACATTTGCTTCGTGCCCCAACGATCACATTTGCTTCGTCTCAATGCACTTAATACCTTCTGAAGATCGTTGTTAAGAGTGATAAGATAAAGCAGTTGTAAAAACACAAAGGATTATTTTTCAGTCAACATCTCCCCACCCATAGAGCTACAGAATGGGGACAGTAACAACGACTAGCGCGTGAATTAATCTGTAGTGAAAGCCGATCCCTCCTAATGGTGTCACATGTTAGCTGCTCCGGGTCAACGCGTGAGCTAGACCGGGCCACGACAGGCGTTATTCGGATTGTGCTACCACATAACAAACAACAAACCTGGGTGCGCCAGCCCTGGCCGCGCTAAGCAGCTGCGCTCGATGCCGACTCCAGTGTTCTTGGCTTGATCATGACACCGCACACAGGCGGATCAGGGAAAAGAGTGAGAAACTGCGTTATATGCAGTACATAAACAAGGGCATCGACATACCAAATGCGTATTAGGTGCTGAGGCTCAACTTGGCAAAAGCAAATCACCGCTTGGGGAACGCACAGGTCAAGGCGTCGAGTAACGCCAGCACCGAGGAACCAGATGACCGAGCAATCATTCTGCCCAGTTCCACCACTTGTGATGAAATTTGAGTAGCTCATGGCCCGTACGCCGGTAATCATGCCATCAAGGCTCAAGAGGGCAGTTATCGTTAATTGTCATAAGTGTGCGGTAATGACTGTATCCTATAGATATTGCAGCTTCCTGGGCATGTATTACCTGTTTCTGCTACTGATTTCTGATGATGTCTTGGATGAAGAATCCGCAACAGATGTTGAAACGTCAGGCTAATAAAAGTCTTGTCCCAGTGATCACATTTAACTCTCCCAAATTACCTCCTGAGACTCACATGTTAACGTATATTGGCAAAGCGAATATTGCTGATCAAAACCTTTCTTCCGTCGTTGCGGACGGAACACAGCTGGAGAACAAAAGTATAAAGAACTTTACTGTGGGTTTCACATACGTCGGTAAATCTGCGCCATTGCTCCCTTCGTTGGGTTTGGCATCTCTTCCGGAAAGTCGAATTAGGAACCTGTGTATTGGATCGATCAATCTCGACGAGCAGCGGTTGTAGATGTGCTGCGGAAGAAGATGCTCAGCATATGTTTCCTCTTCGTTAGTGTTAGGATGTTAGCAACGTTTGGAGGCTTTCCTAAGGCGTCGAGCCTAGCCGAAATGTTATTTTATTAAGTCTAGCGGCATAACAGGCGATGACTTTATGCGCGGGATGACCTTAGACCACACGCGCGCACGCACGCACGCAGGAACGGACACGAGCCTACACAAAGCCCCAGGGTCAACTAGTCGCATGGCGTTATCCCATTGCGGCCAACCAGGACACAAGAGAACGCGCAGACAATCTCTTATAAGCCACTGCCACCCCCGACACATTGAGTTGCAACAGCGGAAGCGTGGCGACGCCAGTCCGCTCCCAATTGTGGGCTCAGCCCGAGGCGGAGCACAAAGAGTTGCAGCCCCACCGGATAGCGAGGACGCTGGAGATCAATCCAGTGAGGCAACAGCCACCCGAGACAGTTCCTCCGGGTTTTGTACACAATAAACCCGCCTCTCGGTGGATCCAAAAGTTACGCCCTTCCAATTGTGTTTTTCCTTGGGGATTTCAACAGGGCGTAATTCACCGGTGACACACGTCAGATGTCATCGTTATAACACTAGCGACGCTGAACACGTCGTTATAACAGTTAGTTTAGCCTTCGCTTCAGAGCTCGGTCAGAACATCGAAGGCTGCAGGGTACTGAACGCCTTCAAAGAGAACAGAAAACTAACTGCCGAATTCAGAAGCTCAAAAAATATTATTCAATTAAGATGGTCTGTCCCAACTTGATATTATCACAGCGTCTTGGTGGTCCACGATGGTGGGGGCAGACTCACTAGAATCCACACTGATGTTTAAATTCTGATAGAATACATGCATGCAATCGGTAGCTGAAAGGTATTCGAAACCGTCAGTCGATTTCCTCTCACATGTCATTGCTTCGGTGTCGTGTAACAGGCGTGCTGGCCACCTGTGCTTTGGGTAGCTAATGCAATATAAACCATTAGACTCTATTCTACCGGGATCTATCCTTACAAAAGAACCACCTAGGACCCAAATTGCCTGGAATAGTACTTTAGGGAAGATACCTCAGTCCGGGTCAATTGTTGTCTATTTGTGAGGCCTCAAGACGTCAGTATAGCGAAGCAGGCGGACGGAAGCTTAGAACATTTGGCTGCAGTTAGCTGTTGTATCTCATTTGACCTCCCCTCTTTCAGAAGATGTGATCTCTTAAAACTCTTTCACTGTCATTTATTTATTTACTGGTTGCCAGTTAGCAGGCAAGATCAATGGGAATTTACAGTAAAGGATCAAGCTAACAGTAAAACAAACTCATTGTCATTCTCTCTAGTGTTTCTGACGAAAAAATCTGTAACTCGTTGAATTATTGAAGTTCGGTACGGGGACGAGTTGCTACAGGTGTGGTCGGTTATCCTCCGGTGTTATGGATCTGGTGTTCGGCCCCAGATCAGCAAACGGTTACTCGCTGCCGACTGAAGAATAGGCTGATTGCGGGTTGCAGAGTCAACCCCCTTGCCTTCAGCAAAAAGCCTGGCACAGAGCTAGTAATCCACCATCAGAACGGAAGAGAGATTCCACCGAGTCAGCAGCCGAAGTTCATGAAAGGTGTCCTGAATGTTGAAACTAGCGATAGCTCTATTAAAAAAGCTGAATTGTGATATTTTTGCATAACTTAGTCTAGAGTGCCATGACATTTACTAAAAAATTGGCGATATCTAACTGTGTTGACTGGTGCGCCGAGACTTTTAAACTTGCCTCGGAGTAGTATGATAATTAAAGATATGGCTGCTTAAAATTTTAAAAAGATAAAATATACCCATTTATAATCTGCGGAGCCACAAGTTATCGAGGTAAGAAAGTTCAACATGTTGTTGGTAGGACAAGTTACGGTGTTCTGACGAGAAAAAGCTTTGAGAAAAGAAATGCATATTGCCCTGCAGACGCAGTAACTGCGAAATTGTGAGGCAGAAATTTCAACAAAAAGTAATTAAGATTGGAGTACCCATTGGAACCGAAGGCCTTACAAGTCGCACATGACAAAAAGCAATCTACTAGCGAATTTCAAGATTTTCCAACTTCATATGGGCACAGAATTGAATACTACCTTGCACAGGAGAAGAGAGATTTTTTCTGCACTTGGAGAGCTGACTCAGAGCCTTCGCAAGCGGTTACATAGTGGCCACCAGTCAGTCACTAAGAGGTGCGCCCCACAGAGTTGCGGAAACCTGGGCCGACCATTTCGAGATCGCGTTCAGACTGTAGAATCCAATAAAATCCCCGTTGGATATTTGCGATTCAAGCAATACGGTAGTTCACCAGAGCTTAAGACATTGTTCACTTTAAATAAAATTATTCCTAGTGAAGACGACTTAGATTGATTTTTCGTTCCATCCTTAAATCGGGTTGCCGACACAAATATACCCTGTAAACTTATATACTCAAAATTTGTACCATTTTAAAACGCACTTATAGCTTGAATTTATATTTCTATAAAAGGAAGCAACAGTGATGCAATGCTGTATTGGGTGTGTACTGTGTAGAAGCACGTACACTGGAAGTGAGAGCTGATTAGTGCTGTTTTCCTTCTGAAAACAAACGGCCTTTATCTAAAATGAACCACACACGAGGTCTTGCACGCAGGATTGCTAAGCTGTACCTATCAAGAGTTGCCATCCTCTGGGCAAAAACAGATTCCTCGATAGGCAACTGGCAATCCTCTGAAGCACTCTTTTCATTGAACCATTTTTTTACTTTTTTCCTGGAGGGACGCCCAACAAGATAATGGCTGATTCATGCAATTAATCTAGTACCGTGAACATTTGAAAACCTGATCTAGCATTCCTGGAAGAGGGGCTAAAATATGATTAGAAACCAGACCAGACAGTAACTCGAGTTATTCGGAACGTTAGTTGCTCTCCCCCGGGGTATCACCATCTTTCTTCTCTCTCAGGCCTAAAGTTAATCTCAACAAAGTAATTTTTCTATGTGTATCTCGTTAAGCGGGTGCAAAAATTATTTGTTCACTGTTTGCAAGGAAGGACTAGTTTTCTTCCCAAGGCACAAACTGTAATGTTGCTTCCTGATCGAAATATACGCTGGCCTAGTTCCATTCCTGGGAGGCGCCAACACCAGTTAATTCGTAACCGGAAGTGAGAGCTCAGCTAACAATTACTGCCTATTGTGTTTGCAGAGCATAAGGAGCAATTTTTTAAGTCATAATTGGCATGAAGCCTAAACGGCCCATGATATTGATGCTCCTATGTTTACGTAACTACCAGACTCACAAGCCTAGGCTACGCAGTATTCCACACAAAACGTGCTGAATATGCTGCCGTGAACTTCGTGAGCTATACAAAAGACATTTGTACAATATAGAGTCCAGCATTTTTTCCCCTTTCTCGTTCTTTGAGTGAGCCATAAAAGCCGCAGTCTTTTCCTAGCGATCTGGCTTCGCATATATTCGCTATTGGAAGTCCCAATAGCGTCTAACTTATGAAAACATCATCTTGTCACGAAGTACAATGGCCATTGGCCGCCAGAGAGATGCTTTTGTGCAGTTTACCTCAACTCCGCCTTCTAATTAAGAATAACTTCTTCAACCTCTCATATCATTGATAAGAAGTCGATGTAATAACTGATGCAAGAACTTTGTTTACCTGATGTTTCGGATTGCGTCGCAGACCCATCATCAGAGACAATAGCAGAAACTGGAAATTAGTACACAGGGAGTTGCAGTATTAAAAGGATACTTTTAAATACTGTCTCGAATAACTTTTACTACTGGCTGAAGAGCTCTTCCAATAACCGTTAATAAAAGCTGAAGAGCTTCACGTATTGCAGTGCTTCTGAGATCAGAAGGTTTGTCAAATGACAGTCAGTCAGTCCCGAGGAAATTCGAAACGTCAGGAAAATAAAGTCCTTGTTCCAGTGATCGCATCTTCTTCTTCTTCTGAGTCTTTATTAGTCTTTTAGGGGGGTGCTTTCCCAGCCTACTGATTCTCTTCCACTCGAGGGAGCGTGGGGGAGCAACGATCATGCTCTGTGAATGACGAATAACTGTGAAAAGTCGCGTTACAGGTGTTTTTTATGGGGGAAAAAGAAGGCTAGCCGAGCACTAGAACAGTTTGTTTATTTTCCTGAGCTTTCAGGAATTCATCGACAGGGGTAACAGCAACAACAGCCAAAAGGGGCAATTATAGGGAGCGTAAACTAGTAATTAAGCACGTGTGGTGGTGGCTGCGTAGGGCACTGTACACCGGTGCCAAGTCGATATATTGATGGATCGAGTTCCCATCTGTGGACCAGGCTTCGATGAATTTTCGGCTTGTTTTATAATCTTGTGTGCTCCTGTGTCAACACCGGTTATGTCCCTCAGTTATGTGTTAGGAACAGAAAGCAGAGCAGGAAAGAGATAGTAATGGGTTAGATATAGAGATAGTACTTTACTGTCAGTTCTACTAGTACATCAGCCCTGTTTCCTGTGTGTCCAGCAGCTTGTCTTCTGTGTCCGTCAACAGCTTGTGTTCTGTCGTCGTAGGCAGGCAAGTAGCCCTTGCTGGATCCGGAACCCCACCGGGTGGACCTCAATTCCGGCGGCGAGGAGGAGGAGAAGGAGGAGTCGGAGCAGCATATTCAGGAGGGGCTGCTCTGTCATAAAAACAGATTGAGAGGAGAAGAGATGGATCCACCATAGAGAGGTTTGGTGTAGCAGACCTTGGCCGCCCTTAGGGCGGGTGGGAACGCGATCGAAGACGCGTCTGCTGTGGTTCTGTCGTCGTCTCGGCCAAAGGCGTTCCGTGTCTCTATTAGACGTGTCCCCGGTCGCTAGCAACAGAATCTCGGGTCGTCAGCAGCGTCTCCAGCAACAGAGTGCCGCCTTCAGCGGTGGCAGCATATTTTAGGGCCAGTAGTCATTGTTCCCTATTGGCTCTCCAAGAGTGGCCTCTGCAAGCAGCCGTCTTGCCTCCAGCCATCGCGTCTTCAGGTGACCGGTCGCTCCCTTGGTGATGCACGCACGCGCATGCGCCTTTTCGTGGCCCTTGTCATGCGTGACCTCAGGACCTGG
This sequence comes from Ligula intestinalis, assembly GCA_036362985.1. Taxonomy (NCBI): domain Eukaryota; kingdom Metazoa; phylum Platyhelminthes; class Cestoda; order Diphyllobothriidea; family Diphyllobothriidae; genus Ligula; species Ligula intestinalis. The sequence goes on along the minus strand of JAYGXS010000006.1, from coordinate 19,415,889 downwards.
TCAGCTGTGGTCTCGCGTGCTTCCTCTTTGTTCTCCTGCCTCGAGGATGGCGCGAGTGTTGGGTCCTACTAACAGTTTGTTCTTGTTCTTGCCAAGTTGCATAGCTAACATTGAAACCTGTCGCATCTATCAGAAACCTAACGAGAAACACGGAGTTGCCAACCGATGAGCTGAATGGCACTGTATCAGCAGCAAACAGTAGTCAAACGTTATTCGGTTTTTTCCAGCCATTACCGATGTTGGGTATGCGGCTGAATTAATGAACAAAATGTGTATTTACGTAAATACTGCAGTGTAAAAAAAACACCGATTTTAAAATTGGGGTGTGATTATATCTCATTCATTTCCACAATGTTATTTCTGAACTTCAAATTCACGACTGACAGTGAAGTTGCTTGTTCCCTTTTTTGCATGAATAAGAAAAGAAAGCTGGGTGATCACCGGAATATTTTGCTAATTTTTCTGAGCTTTCAAACTTGTACAAACTAGATAACAGCAGCAACAGGAAGGGAGCAATTAAAAAGAGTGAAGACAAATCAACTTTCAGTAACGCAAGTCTGGTGGTGATTACGCTCGACCCTGCACGGCGCTGTTATCTGTGACGCCGAACTCCTGTACGAGTTTGAAAGCTCTGAACAGTAAAAAAAACTATTCCGGTACCCAATCAGCCTTTTCCTTTCCCTTTCCGTTGACACTTCTGAGCGAAAATGCATCATGAAAATGATAAAGCAATCTAAATACCGCCTGTTTGTGCACTGTTCTGTTAGGGCAAACCAATTAGCTATCGTAATAGGTGGTGTCCATTCAGCAACTACGTGTCCCCATGAGTTATTAGGGACGTTTATCCAGCCTCCTGATCCTCTCTCGCTCGAGGGGTTGGGGGGGGGGGAAGCAAACGTTAATGGGTACGCTTGTCATCCTCTTTGTCGGACGAATCGGGGGAATAGAAAGCACACAGATGGGAGTCGGGGCGTAGACTAACCGCGCCGTCTACTGTTGTCATATGCATACTCGTCTAGGCTCCAACTGCAGTCAGAAAGGGGTCAACTAGTCAATGTAGGCTGGCCGCCCCGAATAAGGCGGCAACTGTACGGAGGCAGTAACTAACAGCAGTATAACCGCAACTCCAACGATCCGCGCGTCAAACGAAAGACAGCTGTTACAGCAGCAGCGGCTGCGAAAGGCGCGATAACAGCAGCGACTGGCCGCGAACCACGCCGAACAGAAGGCTCATGGCCAGCGTCATCCTCGACCGGACGCCAACTAATCAGGGCAACTTACAGATAGTGTTACGCGATGCGTTGTTGACCTCTCCCGCCCCGACCGCCGGGGGATGACCGCCATCCGCCTCCTCCCCCAACTCCCCCCTCCTGCCAGCGTTTATTCCTCAAGCATACAGACACAGCGAAACCCCCCCCCCCCATTCTCCCACCCCTGCCCTGCCCTCAGACGAAGGTCTGTCTGCAGAAAGTAAGACAGTCAACAGGCTGGCGATGATATAAACCAGAATTTACACTGCTGACTCGTAAAGGATGCGTACGGAGTGCCGTCAGGCCGGTAGAGTGTCAGATGAGGCAGAAGACTGGACACGTGACGACAGTTGTGTGGTTCGTGGGGTGAAACATTTGTCCGGCCAGTTAAGATGTCATTCTGGTCAATCAGGTCGTAGAAGGTGCCCAGTTGGTGTACAGAGCATTAAAGAAGCAGCTGGAAACACTTTACACCGGTCTGAGGCTCTTTTTCGCGCCGTAGCAGCACTACAGAAGTCTCCTCCAGTTGAAACAAAAGAAGGCTCACGCAGCGATGGATCGCAACGCGGAAGGGGAGCTCACCCTGAATCCGGTTGCAGGGAATGCTTTTGTGCGAGAGAAAGAATCTCGGGGGTTCCAACACTTGAGATTGGGTATGACTGGCTGATGACGGCTAACAAGCCAGAAATGGCCATTCCGATCAGTCTTTGCCTTGTCGGATCCATTTCATCAGATAGATACATCTTATTTTGAAGATAGCATTCCGAATGTTTCAGCAAAAAAGTCCTTGTGAGTTCGCCGTGAATAAAATAAGCATACAAACCACACTAGACGTGGCGATCACAAGCAATGCGCACTGGGCAAAGACCGCAGCTGCCAACATTATGAAGAATCGTTCTTGAATGCAGTGCTAGTGCCGTGCGCTAAAGTTGTAATTCGCATGAACGGCGAGGATAAAAATTGGTTTTAATGGGCGTAATAGGTCAACTGATGCATGCGAAGAGAGGACGGAAGAACTGGCGGCTCAGTTTCAAAAGCCCGCAAGAGGCGGAGGAGTAGGCTCGCTAGAATCTTTAATTGCAAAAAGTAACGTTTGTTGTCTGAATGCAACCTACCCTCTCCTCTTCCACCTCCCCCTCCGGCCAAAATTTATTCCTCAACCATACAGACACAGGGGGAGACCCATAAAATCTTCCTCCCCCCGCCCTCAGACGAAGGTTTGTCTGCAGAAAGTGAGAGAGTCATCAGGCTGGCGGTGTTATAAGCCAGAGTTTGCACTGTTGACTCGTACGGAGCACAGTCAGAGTGGTATACTGTCAGGTGAGGACGAAGACCAGACACGTGACGACAGTTGCAGGGTGAAGCATTTGCCCGGTCAGTTTGGATGTCATTCGAATCAATCCGGTCGTAAAGGGTGCTCAACAGGTGAACAGAGCATGAAAGAAGGGGCTGGCAACACTGCGGCCCGTTTCGGTTCAGTAGAGGCACTGCAGAAGTCTCCTCCCATTGAAGCAAAAGGAGGCCTGCGCAGTGATAAATGATATATATATATATATATATATATATATGAAGGCTAATAAGCCCGAAAAAGTTCTGTATCAGGTTAGCCCCAGACGCTGTCATACCCCCCTTACTGCTATTATGACTTGGCCGGAATCGGCCTGGCAGGCGGTCACCCGTTGGGGACCTCTGACCACCACATGAACTTTG
>JAYGXS010000006.1:19398910-19411868 GCA_036362985.1 Ligula intestinalis | reverse complement strand
CAGCGCCTTGTTTTCTTCTTCGCTTTCTTTGGGGGATGAAGATCTATATATATATATATATATATATATATATATATATATGTAGGGTCGGTATATAAATATGTGCCTGTGCATGCAATAAGTAACGTTTATTGTCTGAATGCAACGTACTAGAAATGGGCGAAACCCGTAGGACTGAGTATGTTTGGGCCGCGCACACTCAAAAGTTGACCAGCGCCAGCGTGGTGATGCGGGAACGGTCACAGTGATAGTAGACTGGTGTTGCATCTACTGCACTCTCTATTCCCTCACCCACCTGTGCCTGGTGTTATAACCATGTCGGTAAGATCGGAGGTTGAATCAGGTGTAAGTAGAAGGCACGGTCGTAGCCGCCATGCCTGACTCCAACACTCCGGAGGGAAAATTCCATGAAGGTCACTGGTGGCCTTTGTTGTACTTTGTTCTGAGACCATGTCTAGGTAGCAAACTCCGTCACGTGGGAAGGACCGGGCACAGCAACAACTCCGACGACAGTGAACTTAATTCTCGCGCAATTAGTAAGCTCGCATCTGGCATGGACAACGAACTCTTGGCAACTAATGCCTCAAAGGCAAAATGCTAAACCTTCATCGCACCGATTACGACCCGAAGCTGTGGTTAAAAAAGCTTATAATTATACAGGGTGCCCCACAAAAAACCCCTAAGTTTGTGATTGTTATGGCGGCCGGACCGCCCATGCCGTCACGATCGATGGCGGAGAAAACAGAACACCTGGGCCACATCCGAAGTGAAGCCGCCCCCGTTGGTTCGCACCCGCATTCATGTCGCTCACGCCATGTTCCGCTCACTGGTGAGGAGCACCCACACAACGTGGGTGGTGGTCGCAGAGGAGAAGGTTCTAAAATGCCCACCTGCGCACCATATGCCAGGAATATTCTGGAAAGACGTGTAGACCCATGCCACAGCTAAGCAATTTCAAGCGCGAGGTCATCGTCCTATTCCGGAAAGAACATCCAACATGGGGGTTGCAGAAATGTTGGAACATTTTGCCTAAATATTTTGGTGCCATTACAACTGACCAGTTTAGAGGTGTCGCGGCTGCATTCAAACAAGGTGGATCACCTGCAGCAAAGGTGCGTAAGCCTGGTAGTGGCACTTCTTGCAGGCACGAATCTCCAACAAGGCGAGCAGTATTGGAACTTGCAGTAACTCCACCAGATCATCGCAGAAGACATTCAAGTCAACGTGAAATTTGTAAAGAACTGGGATTGTCAAAAGGGTATGTGCACAGAAAAATTGCAAAATCCAATTTAAAAAGTTTTCGACGTATTCAATGCCATGTTTTAACTGAAGCACACCAGCAAGCTCGAAAGACAAAGTGTGATGCCATACTTCAGCGCTTCGGTGAAGGAGAAAAATGGAAACAAGTGTGGTTCTCAGATGAATCATCATTCTGCTTGTCTGCACCACTGAATAGGCAAAATGAACGCATATATCGTGCAGTGGCAGTCAAAATTGATATTCCTGATGAAGATATGCTGGTGGAGATAGACAAGAAGCAAAAATCTAGCATGTGCTATAGTGCTGTTTCCTGGCAAAGCAAAACAGACCTCTATTTTATTGAAGGAGATGCTGCTGGGCAGGAAGGTGTTGCACCGAGTCGGAGAACGCAAAAAAAACTGTGAATCAAGTTGTTTACAGAGAGGAGATGTGCCCGCAGATGTTTACAGATATTGATCAAGTAATGCAAGGAGAACTCTGGACGTAGCAGCAAGATGGTGCAAAGCCACACACTGCCAATGACACTGTCGCCTGGCTCCGAGTTAAGACTCCAGATTTCATCACACCCCAGCAATGGCCATCCAAGAGCCCTGACCTGAATGTAATGGACTTTTGCATTTGGAGTGTACTCTTACAGGAGGTTCAGAGCCGAAGAATAGGAATCACTGATATTGAGTCAATAAAACATGTGTAGATGGACACATGGAAGAACATCCCTCTTGATGTCATTCGCCGAGCAGCTCAGAGCTGGATGGATCGCTTACGTCGCTGTTCTGAAGTTAATGGACAGCATTTTGAGCGGTATCTGTAACTTGTTATTAGGTAACAGTTTGTTAATTACACAATAAAGTTGTTAATTATAATTGCAATCAATAATTTTTATTTTTATAACAGTATGAACATTATCATAAATTTAGGGGTTTTTCGTGGGGCACCCTGTAGTACGCATGCAGGTGGCAACTACAAACTATAAATACCACAGAGTATTTGTATGTATCACCCAAATCTGTGCATATCTCACACTACGCTACGGTTACCTATGATTAAGAATTCTCAACAGAGTCTTAAACTTCCGGTAAAAGAAATCCTTGTTCCCGCGATCGCATCTTCTACTTCTGATAATGTATGGGAGCTTAGCCTGATCTAGGCCCCATGTTGGTCCAGCGCCGTCAAAAAGCTGACCAGGGAAAACGCATTTTAGCCAGAGGAGTTTCCAGTCGTCTGCGTTTGAAAAATAACATCTATAAACGTTTACCTGAGCTGTTATGCTAGCTTATCCTCAAGAAGGAGCGAAAAAACATCAAGGGTTAAATAGGAATGAACTACCAACGAGTTTAGAAGACTGGAGGTAGGTATAAATGGCCGTGTACGCAGATGGCAGGTCGATTGATAGCTTCTTACCAGAGTTTTGGGCTTCGATCAGTTTATGACTTAAGTGGCACACTTCTCAGTCGATCGTCTTTCTAACGAGATGATCACCGGATGTTGAAAAATATGTGAGGATAATGTATATATTCAAGGCAGGAGAGTTCTGATTATCACCGTATCGTCATCGTCATCACCTTCACTTCCACAACAACAAAAGCTTTCCGGCTGTGCAAGTTTCTCGCATTTGTCTGCGTTTAGACTACAATCGGTAAATATATGTATTTCTGTGACTTGCAAGCTTGAGCCATGCAGAACCTCCCACTACTCACAGCAGTCCCATGCCCGGCTCGGACGGTAGCTGTAGCCCCGAAATAATGACTGAGGTCGACAGCTCAGCGTAAAAAAATATGACGCTTTTGAAGCCACTGTGGCACGCCGAAAACCGTAGCTCAGAAGATTGCGGGATAATTTGGACCACGCACTAAGTCCGGTGTTTGTTCGTGTGAAGTGGCTAATTGGCGGACTGACAGACAGGTTTCAATGACGCCTTCTTACTTAGCCCTTGTTGGCACGCCCACTCAGCTGGCATCCTAGTCAGATGCGGCGGCGCACTTAGGGGCAGCTCAGGCCGCGTCAGCCACCGGCGCCCTCCCCCGTCTCTGGTCTGCTGGACCTGGTCAGTATAAGGGGGCGGTTAACAGACAGCTAGCAGCGAGCTAGCATACAGTTAGCGAGCACGCTCACAGCAGGCTTTCGATCGGCCTACAGGCGGCGAAGCATACTGACAGGCAATCAATCAATAATTCAAAATTCTAAGCTGCAGCCTGATGCCAAGTCACAAGTCAATCGTGCAGCTAGTGACGCCAGGACAGAAGCTGATTGGCTCGATGAACATTGTATTACACGCGTTTGTTACCCTCAGTATGTTGCACTAGTTACACTCAAAGACTGCTGCTTTCGCCCATTTCTTGTCATGTTCTTCCTTGGGGGACTCACACAAGGCGTAATTAGGCGGTGAAACTTCGGCCTTGGCTATCGGTACAACAGTCATGACACCGTGCTGCAGTGGAGGAAAGAGAGGACATGCGATAGATGCAGTGTGAGCCCACTTTCGATACAATCTACTTCAGGTGCAAGTTCCCGAGTCTAACTTCGGTCTCCTGAAGTATGTGGTGGTCATCTTTGGAATCGACGGTATAACTGTCGTTACCGTCGCTCAAGGATGAGAAAAGTAACATCGATCAATAATAAGAACCAATCATTCATCGATGTTTGAAGACTGGAGGTGGTTGTAAGTGACAGTGAAAGCGAGAAGTGGTTCGATTGACGGAGTTCTTACTAAAGCTTCTGGCTTCGATCAGTTTATGATTTGACTGGATTTTTTTCTGGTAATCATACTGACAACGAGGATATACCCACCAGAAATTGGAAACTGTCCTGAGTTTAATTTTTTACGACCTTCCTATTGTGGAATACCTTGAGTAATTCAAGAAAATTATAAGTCGCAATGCTTTTTGCTATGATTTTAATGGTGTTTCCACTAGGCCCCTTGAAGCATGGCGTTCGTAACACTACCATTCGTAAAGTTTATCAGTCTATTTATAATTTGACGCTGTATTAACCAGAGTACGTTTGAATATCCTATGAAAGACATTGTTTTTTAAAAAATCATACCTTCCGACGACAACTGTCAGGTACTTTGTTTCGATGCGAGCCTGAAGGATAGGACTAGTCCATCCAATTAAAACGAGGGAGTCTTTTAAAGTGTTCGAGCTAGGCCGGATTTCTCAGCTGAAGAGAACACAGTGAATGATTAAAGAAGCCTAATAAGATCCAGCGTCTCAGATTCAGACAGTTTTTGTTTTGAGCGGAAGAAGTAGACGCAATCGCCGGGACAAGGACTTTATTTACCTGTTATTGCGGATTCTTGAACAAACCCATCGTCCGATACGAATATGTTATACACAAGGAATTGTAGTATGCAGTTGCTTTGTCACCGCAAACCTAAGAAAATTAACGGCTCCTGCTGTTATCAGGGGTGGTTGTCTCGTGGAGCGATAATTGCGATCAATGGGACAAGACTTTTATTTGCCGGACGTTTCGGAGGCGAATAAAAATCTTGTCCCAGCGATCGCATCTCTCTCTTCTCGATCAACTCTTGAGACTCGCATGTTCGCCTGTACTGGTAATTGCTCGGTGGACAGCATGCTGGTAGCTGTCTGCTGAAAGTTCATCATTAGTGCTGGTCTTTGGTGTGATGATCGTTCTGCCACCATTGATGTTGAAATGAGTATTCGTCTGCGCGTTCCCCCGCGCTCCCCGGATTAATCAGGCCATATTTCAGGACAAAATATGTGCTGGACAGGCCGCTGCACTTGTTACCAGGCCGAGAGTCGGTAAAAAATGACTAAAACAGCTCGCAACTCATGAGCCTGACGCCTCTCGCCAGAATTTTGTCCCCTTAAGTTTTTAATTGGTGACCGGGCCTCGTCGAATGAACCGCGACTTGATAGTTGGCCTTATTCTTTCACACCGCTGCCGGCACCTGTTCGACCGTTCGCATCCAGAACAGTCTTCCATTTTCTCCGAAGTAGTTGCTTTGTCTAGAACCCTACTAGCTCCGATCTTTACATCTCATTACCTGACACCTTAGGTTTGCCCCTGGTCTGTGTGCGACTCCAATTCCAGGTAGTTCAAAAGGCCAATTGACGGCCTCCAAGACGTTCGTGACGCAAGGAAGCACTCACCAAAATTTGATATCAGTGTGATTTTACTTCTCGTCTCGTTTGTCCATGCACCAATTGCGCAGGTATTGACGGTCAGCAAGCCCCTCACAGTTTCACCGGCAGTGTTTGTTTTGCTTTCCACAAAGGTCCCTCCCTAGACATGCCAGCATACACACGTGGTAAGATTGAAACCTATGACAGAGGGAATGTTTCCGGCATGCATCTTTCTGTCTTCAGTTGCTCATGAATTGCGCCGGTCGTCTTATGCACAGAAACTTTCCTTCTCCACGACTGCACTGAACCGTTAAAACAAATGCCCCACAGATTATCGGTTCAAGCAGTGAAGGTGGCTCACGTCACCGATGTCGACGCGTCATGTAGGAAACCACAGAAATCAACTGCGTGTGCCTCCCCGACGACGACGGCGGCAGAACAACTGTTCATTTCAGTCAGTTTAATTGCGGCCGCGTCTGTCCGTGCGTGCCCCGGCACAGGATTATGCGTCTGTAATTGCGGACGGTTAGTGTGTATGCATGTGGGTAACTTTTTCTAGCCTCCTGTGTGTGTTTGTACATCATACGGCGAAGAGAAAAAGACTCAGTTCTTGCTGCACGCAGATAATAGCTCCGAGATGGATAAAAAGAAACAATCATTAGAGGAACTAGTTGAGTCAGGGTAAAAAAAAGTGATTGAAACTACTTTGGGACATGCAGTTTCTGTTCCAAGACATGACGAGATCCTTTTGGTACTTCCCTGGATTGTCAATTAAAAAGCTAAACAGAGCGGATAATGGCTACAGCTGGGTGGATAAGCTGACCTAATAAGCAGGATTAAATTAAAAGCTTCTGGTGGAGTCTCGTAGCTCAGCTAGTTTGAGAGTGTTGGCTGTAGTTAAGCCTGGTAGTGGATTTGAATCTCACTGGGTTCGCTGAGTTTTTCAAATATGGGTCAAAAAGTGCATTCAAATCTGCTGAAAATTCCATATTACAGTAGGCGCCAAAGATCATGCAAAATTCCGACATATGCGAAAGATTGGTACTCAGATGGTAATCGGCATTGACTCAAGTTGTGATACTGACTATTGTGTAGTCTATTCTGAATTCATTTCAGTCAAGATAGGATGCCGGCTTTTTAACGAGCTTCGTTCCGACCACTAGCAAAACGTATCTTTTGTAAAAGCTGCCTACTTAACTAGTATGCCTTTTTATCATTTATTTTGACTGCCTTTATAAATTCAAGTATATTTTATAGAAAACGTAGACAAAACAATATTTCTTGTACGTGTTTGATGGCAAATTATGCCTTCTTTATATTTTATACTCAAGAGAAACGTAGCTTTCGGTTTTAAAAAAGTTGCTAACTAAGAGCTTTTTTACAACTGTCAGGTGCTTATTCATAATACATCGTATCCGTTAATTTATTAACACTGCCTATACTGCATAAAATATGGTCCACATCTATTACAATATTTTATGACAAATATGTGGCTTCTTCCTCAAATTGTAGGTGAAAACGTACTTTTCCTTAAAGAAGATTTACACAGTGCGCAGTTTCTAAGCCTTGAATTCGAGTGAAGCAGTCACTAAGTTAGAAAATATTCGGCAATTGAGCAACTTTTTTAAAACCGAACGCTTCCCTTTATTTGAGTATAAAATATAAAGAAGGCGTAATTTGCCATCAAACACGTACAAGAAATAAGCTTTCGTTAATGTTTTCTATAAAATATATTTCAATTTATAAAGGCAGTCAAAATAAATTATATAAAAGGAATACTTTTTAAGTAGTCAGTTTTTACAAAACATACGTTCTGTTTGTGGCCAGAACGGAGCTCGTTAAGAAGCCGGCATCCTATCCTGACTGAAATGACTTCAGAATAGATTATCACAACTTGAGTCAATGCCGATTATCGAATGAGTATCAATCTTTCGCATAAGTCGGAATTTTGTATGATCTTTGGCGAACAAGGTAAAGAGTTAACTGTATGAAAGGTGCAACAGCTGGTACGCTGGCTTTCATCAGACGATTTAAGGGAAACCGCATCGGATAGAACCTAGCGATGACTGACGGAAACAAATTTTGTGAATGCACTCAGTAAACGTGGGTAACAGTCTAAGAAAACTCGATTTTATGTAGCACGATCAAACAGTTTGCACGCAGAAATCGCGTGCTGGAATGACTGGTAGTAGGGAACTGCTCCATAGCCCTTGGAAAATAGGGGTAGAATAGGTAACTCTCGATTTCTAAAAGGTTATACATATACCCATAATTCCTGAAATTGCCTTGACCTTAAAATCAACTCAGGTAATAATTTTACCTTTCAATTGGCCCAATTGCGAAAAATTAGTGGCCTTGGTTGGGTTTGAGGTTTTTGCACAGGCAGCGCTCTTCCAATGCTTTACAGAGGCACGCCGAAGCTTCAAATTTAATCACACTTGGGTCGATTTACCCACCCGGCTTACTGCACGTATGGAATCCACCATTACGGATGCAGTAAGCTCATTGCTCAGGCAGGATTTCCTAAGCAAGTACCTAGAATCCACCAGAATGACTACTAGGCTCACTTAATCATTAGGAGCATTTCGCAGATTTGAATAATTCTGTTGACCCAATTGTGAAGAATAGGTACTCAAGCCTTCCCTGCTGGCGTGGGTTCGAATCCCACTGAGGTCACGCATTCTGCACAGTTGGGTCAACTGAATAATTCAAATCCGCTCAACCCTCCCAATAATAATTTTACCCTTTTTATGACTGATAATAATGATTTGGAGCAGAAAACTGATCCGATCTATGAGAAAATGCCAAATAGTTGCACCTATGCCTTTTTTATTGGCTTTTTGGATATATCTGTCAACTGCAGACCCTAAAGGCAGCGTTTTCTTGCTTACTTGATATTGTCCTATTTCGTATAGGCACATTTTGCATAATGAACTGGTCCTTGACCTCAAAGACAAACCAAGCCCTTAGACATGTGCTTTTGGTATGTTTTATTTTTAAATCCTTCCCTTGAATGCTTGTAAAAAGGATCAGAAAGTAAACAGACACTTTTGTGGACTAAACGCGAAGGCAACCGTTGGAAATTTTCCAAAGATAACCATGCTTCGGCTTTGTTTATGAATATAGGCTCTTGTACCCCTTTTTGGTTTCAGCTAGCTTTGAATGTACGATGGAACACTGCTTTGGGTATCTATTTTTCTGGACAACTGAGCTTAGCTCAGCCAATATGGAAGGACCACATCAACTTTCATTTGGCCAGCTACCTAGGTTCTGCAACAATTTGACCGACTTTTGCGGTATTTTGCGCTAAGCTGTATAAAGCTCAAACAGAATCAGAAACAGTTATTTTAACCCTTTTATTTGGTCTGTGTGAGTGCAAAATTAGCACTGCGACAAAACTTCGTCTCCTCCTACATATATGAGACGCCAGCCGTTGAAATCGCAGTCAATGCCCCAGCACGTGCGGCACTTTTAAGCTACTAAGTACTCCGTTCAGTAATAAGTGCGTGACCACGAAGGGTCTGAAAAATGTTCCCTCCACCTGCATGTTTATTTAAGGTAATTAAGGAATAAAAACAACGAGCCTTCAATCTCCTTCAATTACACTATAACCGCTTTCGATTTATGTGTTTCTATTGCTTGACCAAACAGAATTGATTAGTATAGTAAGACGGCCATATATTCGGTTTCCTAATAAGTCTTTGAGATTGTGTATTTTATTCCCTAAGCAGAATGTTAAACAAAATAAAATCCACATGTAGCAGAGACTGCCGATCATAGCTCTGGTTCTGAAAAAGTTTTCTTTATAGTTTATGGGGCCATTAGTGATTTTCACGGAGGACGGTCCTGCCTTGGGTGTCGTCTCGATTTCTCTTTGTATAACCCCCATCCAACGCTTTGCATCGTAAAAATCTGGAAATGGTACTTAAACTCAACTTTATCATTGCCTGTGTACCACGTAAGCAAACCGGCAGTAATAGTGAAGAGTCAATGCCTTATTAGTGGAAAATCGACTGAAACCACTTAAAATCGTAGTGTTTAACGCCATTTCAAGAGCGATCTGAACCTCCTCGTGGTCAACATATCAAAATAATTACAGAGAAATGGGACGAAGGGAAACTTCGCTTTGTGTACACAAAATGGTACGTAAACGATTAAGCCTGACAATTCGATTTCAATGTATTAGTCACTACTCGGCATTTCCGCCCATGCGTTTTCGATAAAACGATGCACACAGTTATTTTTGCTCAAGTTCCGATTCGAAACAACCGTCAACCGGTTGACAAAATTAAGTTATGTCTTAACTCATCACACTAGCAGCACAGGTACCAGCTAAACGCCCAAACGCGTGTGTCGTCAGTATTCTGTTGCTGCTTGACACAGCTGCAAAGGGGATCCGGTTCATCAATGAGTCACTTAGATTACCCTGTTTGCTGTCTGATTTTGAAAATTTAGCTGGCTTAGGTTTTTAGCTGGTACCTGTGCTGCCTAGCATAAAGTTATCATACTGTTTACCCTTAAGCAGCATGTGTGTATGTAAGACGGTTACCCCGCAGTGAATGATAGAGTTTGAATTAAATATATACACAAAAATCCGGTCTGTAACTATAGACCTTGGAACATTCTGCAAATATTCCCATGGTTAACTTGACAAGTTTATTCGGCAAACATACTTTTTCACCAATTCATCATCAGATCAGTACAATTGCAGGGTTAGTGAACATCAGCAGACCCGCTCCTGCTACTGTTTTCTGCTGATGTCTCTGATGAAGAATCAGCAACCAATTTCGAAACGTCAGGTGTATAAAAGTGTTGTTCTAGCGATCGAATCTTCTTCTTCTTCTCCTCCTCAATAATGAAAACCATACTGTTGGACTGAGTTAATAAGTGTCTTATGATTACAACTCATTATTTTCACGCCAGCCGCATTTAGATGTCGGCGTGTAGAGATCAGTGCGCTGGGGAACGGAGGAGACGGGGGTAGGAGGATATATTTGGATAGGCTGTGAACATGAGTAATAGGTTGGGCACATGGAGTGATAATTACTGTCATTTGCACGGAATGAAGAACTGTCACCAGGGTGAGGGCGCGATATGCGATCACCAGATGGCGTCGGCGTCGGCCCGTGGCAATGCTAAAAAGAAAACAAGTTGGAGGTGAGCGTTGTAGAGCAGGCTGCGCAAAAGAAAAGGTGAAAACGAGAACATAAGTTACCTTTTGGTGGAGGTTGTGTCAGAGTTCTTCTGCAAACACGAACGAGAGACAGCGGCGTTGAACGCCAATGAGAAGCAGCAGCTGCAACAATACATTCTGTTGAATAGTTGGCTTAACGGTGAAATATTCGGGCTGGTATGATCACAAAACGGTCAATCGTTTATCCGAATACGTGTGCGCGCACCCAGCAACGTGAGAGGACTTGGTAAAACAGCAAGATTCGCATTTTGCAAAGTATTCGTGGTGTTTCACAGCATCTACTTCAGGAGAACTTGGATGGTCACTGCTGGCGTGTTATGGAAGGAAATGAAGATTGGCAGTAAATGGGTACTCGTCGCTCAGTTGATATTATTTTTTTCGGATTTAATTTTTGCAATATACTCTCTCAGATTTTTTCTTGGCCCCTAGTGATTTGAGGCAATCGGGTCTTCTGTAGCGGTTGCTGAAAACGTACGTTTATTTTGCTTTTTCTGGTTCACGTATTATTGGCGCAGTTGATCCATCATCAGACCTAATGTAAATTGCGAACCTTTCTGGGACCTGAAAGCTGAGCGAACCTTTCTTGTTGTTATTCCTCATTCTGGTGTCTTTTTTTCTTCCAACAATCTGACCTTTAGCCTGATATTTTTAGCGATCAGAGTACCAACCCTGCTTACAGACATTTTGCTACTTGCTTGTAGGTCGTGAAACTACAAGTTCGGCAGTCGTCTGTGAAAGTAATCACTTCATCATCTGTGGACCTACCCTGAAAACCATCTTTCCACCAAGACACATTTGATCACGACGGAACAACCGGTTATTGACAGATCGGGACCCTTGTCTGTGACAGCTTCTCTTCTTCACCTTCATCTGCGCCTGCACGGACAAGAAGGTAGGACGGTTTTCCTATCGAAGTACAAAACATGTCTATTGTAGTCTGATTTCTGCATTTATCGCAGAGGATTATGTTAGTTTGACCCTAGAAACTGCGATCTTCAGGCTCAGTCCCCTACGAGGAGAGATGTCATGGGAGGCCAGAATGGAATAAACATTTTATTCAGTTAAGATTAGGCAGAAGGAAACTGACTCTCAGTCGTGAAGTGACGATGGCGTAGGGGATTATCGGAATACCAGCGCATGCTTTGCTCCTGCAGCCAATCAGGAAATGGTGCACTCTGGTTGCCTTGACCTTGAGGCGAGCGTATGCGGCCGGTACACTTGCACTCGTTGGCGGCCGTAAGCGTTCGCCCGAGGTCGTATGCGCGGAGTGAGTCACCACTCCTTCATTTGATGTTCTTACTTCAGTGTACCCTTAAAAAAATGCTTTAATGAGATTTTTATACTGAAGAGGTGCGTGGTAAAGAAATCGTGTTAAAATATCTCCTCCGATACGGTCTCGTAGTAGAGGAAAGGTCTTGTAGCAAGTTAAGTGGCCGGTGGTGTTCAATCACCGGTAAGAGTCGTGGACAGAATGTGCTGGTAGGGAACTGCAGAAGAACGGGCTGCCAGTCCCCGCGATCAGACTGAGATTGAGATCAGATCTTGAAATTGGAATGGAACGTTCCACCGTAATTTCAAGCTCAGCGATATTAAAGAGCTTGTTTATCTCTGGGGCTACAGAATGCCACCAGAAAAAGCTCGGAAGAAGAAGAAGATGTGATCACTGGAAAATCACTTTTATTTTCCTGACCCTTCGGATTCTGCCGAGAGTTCTTAATCATGGGGAACCCTAGAACGGCTTGAGATAGGCACAGATTGGGGATATACATTCACAGATTGCGAGGATTTCAGACTCAAACGAGAGGTGGTAATCGTGTGAGCTGCGAGCTGCTACAGTCATGGTTCTGAGGCCTACAGTCAATGGCCAGGGGCAACGATTTGTTGTTCCCATACTGCGTACTGAGACATTGTCTGAGCAGAAAAATCAGGCACTTGGGAAGCGACGCGCCTAGCAGCAACTCCGACGACAGCGAAAATAATTTTCGCGCAATTATTAAGCCCTTATCCGACACCAACAACGAAATTGGGGCATTTAATGACTAGAAAGCGAAGTGCAGCGCCATCGCTGCACCAATTACGACCTCAAGCGGTAGTTACAGGAGCTAATACTTATGGTATGCATGCGGATGGCTGCTACGAACTATAAATACCGGGCAATCTGCTCATGCATTATCCCAATATGTGCATGTATCACACTATTTTATGGTAAATTATGACTGGGAAATGTTTGGATCCAAAACAAAAACAGAAGATAACTACGTTCATTCAAGGTTTGCAGGCGAAACGCAAACAGCAGTCGTGTAATCTAAATAATGGATATCGAAACAGCAGGCGAATAACCATATTGTCCCAGTGACCGAGTCTTCTTCTTCTTCTTCTTCTTCTTCTTCTTCTTCTTCTTCTTCTTCTTCTTCTT
>JAYGXS010000006.1:19387224-19398900 GCA_036362985.1 Ligula intestinalis | reverse complement strand
ACCGTCATTTAAGACGCAGCCCCTAACAGTTGCAAACGATAGTGCGGTAACCTTCATGGAAATTTTGTACGGTAGCGTGTCTGCCGCAAAGTCGAAGATGTGTGAGCAATTTAAATCCCTACTAAAGACTTAGGAGAGACAAGTATGTTAAACCCCAAGTGGGTCACAATTTTCATTGCTTAACTGCTCCATTCATGCCCATGTTTCTAAAGTTGTGGACTTCGTCAATCAACATGAGTTCACAATGCCTGCAGTAAAATGCGGGTAAGGTTTGCCGGAGGGTGTGTTTAACATCCAAACAGTCCTGTTTTAAAGACATCACTGGGGGAAGGTATGAAGCAGGTATCTGAAAACCTGTCGCCTGTGTGACATGAGGTTCAGTGTGCATGGCACAAGTTGGCAGATGAAAGTTGGCAAACTTGCTAAATGGATTTATTTTTTACCTTGGCCTTATTTAAAGGGTGACAAAATAGTTTATATTGACTTAGGCATGATTCACATGCCCAATGTGTAGGCAAACTAGCAAGGCAGCTAGTTTTAAATATATCTGATGTGAGCTAAATTTTCTGATATCATGTGCGTTCCACTTTGCGATTTTCTCCCCAAAGCTTTGCAGTAAACACAGAAGTCGTATTTAATTACTACTGTATAGATAAACAGTAGGCAAAATATATTATCTAACCGAAGGAATACGCTCCTAAAGCCATCGATTTGTACTATTTAGCCTGAACTAGAAGATAATAAAACGATCATTGGTTGGTTTCGTTGTTCGTTGAAGAAGTAACGGTGAGGTATGCGTAAAATATGGGGAGTTTAGAAATTGCAAACACTGTAAACACGTAGCCCCATTTTAATGAATTGACAATGCAAATATATAAATCGAGGAAAGGAAACTCTGTTATGTTTTCTCAATTTTTCACGGTGCTGATCAATACTTTTTTGCTATATTTATTCAAAATATCATTATACCTTAAGGGCATAATTTAAATGAACAAAATATCGATTAGAAGCAGCCACTGCTATTAAACTTGCTGCTTTTGACTAACGTGGGGAGGAGGGCTTTATGCCAAACTTCTACGTATTTTGTGACTAGGGCGAATAGTCGGTAGTCCCATGGGGCAAAAAAGGCGGTGTTTGAGGCAGACCACAATGAACTAACCTGTTCTGAGACCCTACTGCTAAGCGTTTTGTTCGAATGCAGATCACACTGGCAAGGGTATTGTTAGGCGACCTCTGGGTATAATATCGGAAAACTTTTGCTTCGCATTTAACCACAAAAATGCCATCCGTCTCGCATCTTAAAGGAGAGGACCGACACGAAACTTAACAAATCCACGAAAGTGCTGTCGTTTCTAAGCGCTAAGAGACTTTATTTTTGATCTTACTGATTATGACATGCCGTTTTTTGCTACTTCAGAATGACCTTTATTCGACGAGATTTTCCATGTACGAAACGTTTCACCAAGCAACAAACTGTTTCGCTACTGTTCCGCTAGTAGTTTTAAGGATTCATTTTTCCGCTACTCAAATAAGCATCTTGCAGGGCTTTACAGGGCTACTTTTAGGAATACATGAAATCATATTTGGATGTAATAGCATGACTTTACTTTACCGGTCGCAAATATGCATACTTTTTGCTGTAAGAAACAATTAAGATTTTCTGTTATTGTACTAAGTACAGAGCCATTTTCCGGAAAGAGATAATACTTTGTTCTCAGTAAAATAATTTGTCACTTTATGATAACCGATTTAAATATATCGTGGATATTTATCACATAGTTGGATTTGAGACATCCAATACTGGTAGTAAGGTAATGGCAATCACTATTTTTAAACGACACTTTGCAGCCTGTGTTTTCAATGCACTTCTTACAAAACACTAACCCATCAATATAACGTAAGTTTCAGATGACAAATCAATCACAGAGCGTCTGCAATTTCTTTGACTTCTCAATATTTGAATTAATGAACATGTAAATCTTTTTAGTGAGCTGATGTTGAAGCTTCAGGTTATCTGAACTGTCACCGAAAATGTTTGCAACCCTTTTGTCATCAATTTTAATTTGTCCCGTTATATCAGCGCCTAACATATACAGTGGTTCTGTTATATGTTAAGAAATGGAAACCGGAATTCTGAAATCTGCTTTCGATAGGATCAATTACTAAAAAGAGTTATGCTTTAAATTTCTGGAAAGTACAATCATAATATATGTGCGGAAAATGAACTGCATATAATAAAAAAACTGCAATCATATATGTGATGCACTCTATAAGCAGGTACTATTGCCGGTAAAGACATGCGTGACTGGAATGGCTAATTCTGCATTATCAGCCGTCGTTAGCAAGTCATTCCTAGCCTCAGGTCCTTCCCCAATCGAGGTTCGAACTTGCAACCTTTTTAACCAGAGTCTACCGCCCTAACCATTAAGGCACGACTATATTATCCTGCCGATTTAAGTCTGAGATATTAACACTCGTTGATGGACCTTCACTGACCGCTAACGAAACCCAGAGTCCAAGAAATGAGGCCCAATACAAAGGCAGAGCGAGACAAGGGAATTCAGGTAGTGGTCACTGAACGTTCATCAACGTGTTTATGTACTCTTTTGGTAGATAATTGCGCTTTCTTAACAGTTTAAACTTGACAAAATAAGATACTTTGGTTATAATAAACTCTATTAATTTACGTATAATGATAAACAACACCAAAGTTTACAGTTGCATTCAAGGATTGCAAACTACACATAGTATAATCTCAATGTAATAAAAGCCAGGATCTTCTACAGAATTGTAAGAAGAGGCCACATAAGGCTCATAAACGTTGGCAGGAGATGTGAATCATGTATTTTTATCGGCAGTATTAATAAACGGTCATCTATGCTGCATTGTAAAAGGACGTCTCGCTGTACGAAAATCTCATTATCGTAGACTTCGTAAAATCCGAAGAAGTACTTCTTCTTCGAAGAGGAATTTGTAAGAAGACGTAATCGGCTACCAAGAAAGTAAATTAAGGTGTAGGTTTATGCATGTTTCATATAAAACACATAAAATTTCGTATGGTCATCAGAAAGCAATGCAAAAAATGGTCACTAGTCGCTTTTTTAGGCTGAAGTTTTCGTTAGTGACTGAAAAAAGGCAGTTCCAAAGCCGAACTTCTGATAGGACGGAAATATGAGTGGTTATGGTGCACATTAATCAGAGTTAATTAATTAATTAGTGCCTAACTGATACCATATTTCAGTAGTTTGCTTAACATTTAACGAGATAGCACAACTGTTGTACGCATATACGTAGCAGAACACGTAGGTAACTGGCCCTGCATTACGGATGGATTTGCCTTAAACATTTGTAGTCATTTGAGCTAGGAGTACGGTTAGTTCTACGGTTAAGTTTTAGTTGGACAAAGCGGGAAAAGTGGCTCCTGCTTGAATTTACCGCAGCATATTTCCGCGTTTAATTTGTGGTACTGCTGTAACTACTTGAACTAGGCTGAATAATAAAGCAGCCCTGTCATTAATTATTCCCCTATAGTAATGTTTGTTATCTCGTCTGTGGAGCACATAACATCTCCGAAATGTGACTGTGGTGGCGAACGCTAACTCTGCGGTATTAATTTAACTACATTATTGATTCGTTTCTCCGTAGTCTATGCAGGCAGAAGCGACAGTCACAACTGTTGATGGCAGCAGTTTTTCTGTGCATATTTTTTTCCCAGTTTGTCAAATATGAGCATTAGACTGCACCAGCTCCACTATCGTTCGATCAATTGAGTAAAATACTGCTCCCTAGCGCATCCAGGACCCAATTCTGCATCGGATAGATCTTGGTTGAAATCCAGTACTTTGAGAAGTGCACTACATTGCCTGATGAGGCGCATATCGTTAAAGTTTAACCATACTGCCTGTTTACTTCTATTGAGGCAACATTGCATGTAACAATGCAACTAAAGTCGGATGATTGTAAGCATTATGAGCTCCTGTGGGAGACCTATCTCAAAAATGCGCGAGAACCTTACATGTGAAAGCAAAATGACCACGGCTTATGGCCTCGAGCTTAAACGGTTTTGCCATATTTTTAACGGTAATAAATAGGCAAAAAATAGGCCCTGGTCACAAGGCAGACGTCGACAGTATAAATCTTGCGGTTTGTCAGAAAACAGTGTTCGACTCAACTAACAAAGCCACCAGACGACTGGCTGATTTAAGTTCTTCTCTGCCTCTGAATGCTTGTAACTGGCCGGAACTGTAGACAATGAAGACGCACGAGTCCCTGTTAAATTCCATTTTCAAGCATTACCATTGTTGAATGCTTGCTGAAGCAGGAAGCTTTCGTTTTCGAAAACAATTGAGACCTTTTTTATTCAAGCGGAAACAAAGTGAGAGAGTGTGCGAGCTTTTCTACCGGGTTTCTGAGGGTACTCCAAGTACTGCGCCTCGCAGTCGTGCGGCAAATTAAGTTGCGTGTTTAAGATTTCAACAAGTGCTATCGAGCGCATCTTGGGGAGGGATCGTATCCCCCCTGAAGAAGTTATCCTTAATTTACAGATAATTATTTCAAACCTAACATAATGAACCTACAGGGTGCATGGACCCAGTAAGCACCTGCTTCTGCGGCAGATTTTTTTTCAACTCCTGTCTAACTTCATAACAGTAGAATCAGCCGAACCAATAAATAAATGTCGTATTACTGTAAGCTTATGCAAAGGTATAGTGTTTTTGGTAAAAATAACGCATCCAAATTAACTAAGGGGATCTAGATAGGGTTCGCCGTTTTCTCAAAACCACTGTCCATTAAGGCCAGGCATGTGGTTAATAAAACACAATTATTTATTGATATTGTCACTTAACATGCCAATAGCCCAGGTACTAGCTAACAGGCCTAGACACATGTTTCGCCGGTATTCTGCTGCTTGACACAGCCGTGAGAGGTCCGGCTCATCGGCGGCTCCCTCAGCTTTCTCTGTTTCTTTTCTGGTCGATATGCTGGTTTTGAAAGTTCAGCTTTTTAATTTTCTTCGAAATATCCTCAGGAAAGTCAAAAGCTACAACATAATTTTCAAGAGTGCCCGGGAAATATATTCCTAGCACCTGACCATATTTGTCCATGCGTAGATTGTGCAGTAGATTTTGATTGAATTCAGGGCTGTTTGGCGTAACAAAATCATCATTATCATCAGCAACAAAAAAACACAAGGAGCAGCGACAGGGACAGGGGAATGTGACGTCTGTCACGGGTGCTCTCACCCGCTCCCTCTCTCCTGTCAAAATATAACAAGACGCATTGTCCAAAACTGTTGTTCTGTGCGCTAATACAGCCCCAGAACCGGAAGATTGGCTGTCACAGACAGTGGGATGATGCAGAGAGATCAAGGGAGATGGCTACCGACCCTGGACACTACATCGCCAGGTCACTACAGCCAATGCCTCACAGTAGTACACCTAACGTGCTTTGAAACTATAACCAGGCAATGCAGGCTGACCGACTGGCGTACCGAGAGTCAGACGCAGTAGATTCATCGCAATGTGGCCTTCCCATTTAGGTGGCACTCCCGTCACTCCTCTTTTGCTGGTGCATTTAGTAGGTCAAGGTTGCACGTGTAAACGGGCTGGTTGGTTTAGTTTAGCTTGCCCGGGCCCGCCACCAGTCGTTGTGAATGTCTTTCCCGGAGGGTTGAGGACAAGTCAGATAACACATATTTTCCCCCCAAAAATAATGAATAGATGTAAAATCAAACGCCTTTTGGCGGATATTTTGGTGGATTATTAACCGCTTTGTTGTCGCGAAGACTGGAAAGGTAAAAAATTTAAATCGGACTCCTCCATTTCCTTTCCAACCATACATGCTTTGGATGTACAGAGGTAAAGGAGACTGGGGAAGTCATTACTGACTTGTTAATTGCCTTTTCTCAGCCTTAACAATCCCACCTTTTCACGACCTAGGATTCCAGCCGGATGCTTTGCCTAACGCTCCGCCACTTAGTCAAGGGTTCGTTGTCCTTTCGATTACAGTCATCAGGCATTCGGAAATAAGATTACGGAACGTGCGCTTCGCGTACGCTCTGTGGTTTAGTCCATGCTCTCTAAGTAAGTCGCGTGGTAGAGGCGTTGTGTCATGTATTGAAAACGAAAGACGTTTTGTAGACAGGAAGAATGTAATGTATGTAAAACAGAAGGCTGCCTGTAGGCAGCATGTTATGCAGGCAAAACAGAGGGCTGTCTGTAGGCAGGACGTGTACTGAGGACGAGAGCACAGTTTAAGTGGGGAGTCATGTTGACACCGCGGGGTATATGGTGTGGCGTAAGTGTAATAGGCTGAAGGCTGGCCGGTCAGAACAATGAAAGGTGTGAACACGTGTCCGTGACCTTAACCGGCGCTGACGCGCGCATCGCGTCATGATGTTCCGACACTACGGACGGGCATTCACAGCACGCTGCTATCAGTTAAAGCTAAACCAACGTCGCTGCATCACATCAATCATGCCGTGGAGCACACGGGGAGACATTGCTGGATTCGACTGTCGAAATATCGTGGTTCAGTCTGGTACCCTCACATGTATTCGCGTATAAGCCAGTGCTACAAGCAAGAAGAAGTACCGATAAAAACAACTCATTTTTCTACTGGCCAGTATTCAAATGCATTAAAGTGGAACCTAGGCATACAACCTTTCGTGAAAATTGATCTCCATTGGTTTTCGTTTACAGCTGACAGTCCGACCACCATTTTCGATGGTGTCAACTGCGAGCTTCAGCGGGTTAAAGGCAAACGCGCTGACCCGTGTTGGATTATAGTGAAAGTAGACTCGCGCAGAATCTACTTCTCTCTCCTACTCTCCCCCATACCTGTTGTCAAGACAAAAGTCAATAAGATCGGCGATGCGGGAGGGTGTGTACAGCCAGTGCGTTAAACAGAGGTTGTTCATGGCACCCTCGTACATGTTATAAACTGCGTGCAATAAAAAAATGTATTCGACGCCACAGACTTTCATCTATTCACCCCTCTCCTTGTGCAGGTTTATTTTAGCGTGACAAATGAAAGACGATGTCCATCATGGGATCCACAGTACACTGGGCCAAGAGAACTTACTTTGTGCATAAATTACTTTAAACTTATAGTAATCCTGCGTAGTACCTACCACATCCACTCTTCCCTTACCTACCGGACGACCAAGTTACTACATAGTAGACAGGAAGTGGGTCTGGATGCGATTGGCCACAAAGGTAAAGACCTGTCTACGCGGGCCACACATTTGCTCGCTCTCGATAAAAAAACCCAAAATAGGACACTAACCCGCAGAGGAGGGGGGGGGGGGGCTTACATCCCGTCTGAGTGGAAATTTCATAGAGGTTGCGTTAAAAAAGAGTTATATCTTCACTTAGTAGTCTTCCACGTCACTGAATTAGGGCATCCCTATACTCTAAAAGAACTGTTTTTGCCTTTGGAGAAACCAACCCAAATTAGCTCATTTTACGCATTCAATATCAGGATATTTTATTTACGAATAGAAAGTGGGGCGTACTGCAGTCGAAGTAGGCTAATGACAACATCGCTCCTCTCCTCTCTCGCTCTCTCAAAATGCGCACTCTAATCAATTTTTGATGAGCCTTGCGGATCAATCGTATTTTATTTTGTCTAACTGTCCTGTTAGTGGGCTGGAGAACACAAAGCCAAAACAAGATAGTCGAAAAGCTGGACTTCCGGATTGCTTTAGTCTACAACATTCCTACGTCGTTGTTCTTGGCAACGTCAGGGCAGTTATTTCACGACTAAGTACTCTGGTCTGTCTAATGGTTATCACTGCTTGTCTGCATTGCAGATCAAAGTCGAATATTTAAGCTCTTTTGTTCAAAAGTGCAGTAATTTTTTAAATCTGTGGTCAGCAAATAGGAGTGTAGGTAAGCATATGATTAACTTAACAAGAACATGGACCAGAAAACAGTCGAAATCCATGCAGCTTTATGGCAAATTCGGGGTAAATTAAGTTACGGACTATGGTAAAGATTAGGATTATATTAATGGTTAGATGTAAGGTTGGGTTTAAGGCCATGGTTGGGTTTAGGGTACTGCTTTTATTAAGGAATGCTTTCGTGTTAACTGTAGGGTTTAGGTGAAGGGCAGAACAAGGTTAAAGCTGAAGGCAGGACAGGTGAGCACCGTTAGCGGCAGGTGAACGTTAATCAACGAGTGTCCATATCTCCCGACCTAAAGCGGCAAAACAACGGGCTTGCGGTTCAATGGATAGAGCATTAAATTATGATCGAAAGAGTCGCAATTTTGATCTTCGGGTGGTGCACCAATTGAGACTGGGTATGACTGGCTGCCACCGGCTAATACGTCCGAAATGGCAATTCCAGTTTCCCGTGTCTTTGCCGGCCCCACTATCTGGTTACAGCTTAGTTGGTACCGGTATGTTCTGTCTACGCCTATAGACCTTAAATATATTAATGTTTACCTGGAACAGCAATTAATTTTTCATGAAATTAAAAAACTGAACTTTCTAAACCGCCAATCAACCAGAAAGCAGACAGAGAAAGCTTGGGGACCCACTGATGAGCCAGACCCTTCGCAGCCAAGTAGCAGCAGAATCCCGGCGAAACACGTGTCTGAGCCTTTAAGCTACTAACACCTTTTAGCAACTAACACCAGGAGCATTTGAAGCGGAAATGGTGATAATGGGGTTTTTAAGGATGGGGCCACACTTAGGAAAAGCAGTTAAATATGTGAAAAAGAATACGAAAAATAAGTAAATTTCCACCTAGTGTATTCTCCTATGCATGAAAATTGAGAGTGGCATTAAAAATATCAACAAAAGGCCCTCAATAAATAAACCTTTGAATGAAAGCAATTGAAAGAAAAAAAATTTGTGCACGTCATTTAATGAATGTACTAGTTATTATTGAGAGGGTAACTTCCTCATAGTGAGTAAATTATAAAATAAAGCAGGCATGGCAATATAAAGTATGGTAAGCAGTATGCAAGCAAAATCCCACAATTTGCTAAATTTTGGTAGTCACTTGCAAGCCAACATTAAGCAGGATTGTAATATTGATCATCATGTGGCGTACTTCCAAGTTTTTTAAAGTCACGTCCAGATACCGGCTTTTTAATGATATTCTTTCTGAACGCCTACAAAAAGTACAGTATTTAAAAAGGGTTACTAAATAAGTATGTA
This sequence comes from Ligula intestinalis, assembly GCA_036362985.1. Classification (NCBI taxonomy): domain Eukaryota; kingdom Metazoa; phylum Platyhelminthes; class Cestoda; order Diphyllobothriidea; family Diphyllobothriidae; genus Ligula; species Ligula intestinalis. The sequence goes on along the minus strand of JAYGXS010000006.1, from coordinate 19,389,731 downwards.
TTTTTACCATAGGTTTTGACTGCCTTTTTAAATCCAAATGTTGTTTATAGAAATTTTTCACTAACAAAGGGCTATCTTTCGGTCAAAGAAAAATTGTTAATCATGGAATGTTTTACGACTAGGAGATGTTCATTCATAATAAATCGTTTAGGTCACATTATTAATGCTGCCCATAACGCAGACAGCATGATCCACATCTATTGCAAAATTTTATGAGAACTTTGTGGCTTCTTTCCCCAACCCTAGGCAAAAACGTTCCATTTCTGCAACAGGGTGTACACAGCATGCAGTTTGAACTTTGGATTCAGGTGTAGCAGCCGGTAGGTTTCAATATTACTCGGCAACTTAGAAACATTTTTAAAAGCGACAAATACACATTCTTTAAGTATAAGATTTAGTACCGAACGAATACAAAAATAATAATTTCGTGCATGGTTTCTAAAAAATATATTTGAATTTCAAAATCAGTCAAAATCAATGATTAAAATATATACTAACTAGCGCGGAAGCCCTGCTTCGCCTTGGGCTTCCTTACATGTTGTTGTCCCTTATGAAGCAAAACTTATATGAGAACCTCTTAAAAAGTTAATGTTCAGTTCAGTTTTATTAGGGAAATATAGATAAATACCTCTGAACACCCTCTTAGTACATAGCTGTGATGCAGAATATGTGGCGTTGCCAGAAATGAAACTCCGTTAAAGGGGGGCAGAACATTTGTTCATGTACTTGCAGACGTATTTGATGGACTTCGCTGAATTTCAAAATTCAGCATTGATGTGGGCTTCGAATACTTTTGGCAGTAGGGGACAATACGGCTCAATCCAACGGTTATCAATTAAAACCCCATCGGTTCGCTTTTCATTGATAACTGCTTCGAATCCGCCAATCTCAGGTTGTCGCCTTCTGTAGAGAGGGTAACCATCGCCATCAGTCAGAGTTGCACCTAGGAATCGCTTGGGATATCTCTTGGTACATTTACCATCCTTCATGCAAGGACTGTTGGGATTTATCTGACCACATGGGCCATGCAACATTTGAGTTTTGATCGTTTCAAGCAGAACAGGGTCAACGGACCGGTAAAACAACTCTGCGCATATGAATTTGTTGACAGCAGAAGAGTGCAGACCAGACCATTGCAGGCCAGACCAGATGTAAGCATGGGGCCGTCCTCTCTTTTGCCACTCTACAATGTACATATGACACTGAACGTCACCGAAAATTTTGAATTTTGTGATGAGTTTCATCATGGTTTTCAACTTAAGCTGGAATACCCACGTGGACAAATCATGGCGATCCTTTTGCATTTGACCGGGGAGCAGCTCATCGGTTATTTCAGGCCATGATGGGTTTCAGGTAGAAGTAATGAATAGATCCGGGCGTCCAAAATATTTAACGTAAACCAACGTACCCTGAGTGTTCTCATGCATCAGGTGAGGTAGACGGCGTTCCCCAGTCCTCGAAATCTTAGCGGCCTCGCCCTTTGTGCTCCTCCACCCCACCCCCGCCCACACCCCGTGGCGTATTCACATCCGCCTGTCACGTCGGGTGTCAATCTCGAGTCTGAAAAAGCTGCCTGCCACCAATGATATAGGGGACAAACACAGACACAGTGACACCGGCACTGTCCCCTGTGTGATCGACGTACGGACTGGCGCGCGAAAGGCGCGTGAAAGGCGCGCGAAAGGCGGGTGGCGCGTCGCGTGTGACTGACATATGGACACGCGCGCATGTGCGCGTGCAGAAGGCGTTAAGGCATTTTAATCTGACCCCTGGGACAAATGATAATGGAGGTCCACACAGAGGCAGCCGAGACTTTTATTAAGTATACAGATTAAGTAGCAATTTTTTACAGAATGTACTCTTTGTAAGCAGTCAGTAAGAAGCTCATTAGAAAGCCAGCATCCACATGTGACCGAAAAACTTCAGATTAGGCTGCACGATAATCAGTATCACAATCCTACATAATATTGGTTTGCGGGTGATTACCAGAATTTAGCTAATTGTGGGATTTTGCTTGCAGCACGAGCCATACTGTGTTTTTATCCCTGGAGCTTACATCACCTATCATTACCTTTTGGATTGCGACACCCACCCTGAGATTTACCGGAAGACCACCTATACTTTTGTGGGCGGGGCTTTTCTATTCCAGTGTCCCGTGTCTAAAAACAGACTACATTACAACTTTGACGCCTTTGCAACTATAAGATTTCGTGAAAACTCGTTTCTGTTAACTCAAAACTAACTGGCGTTCTTGTTTAACGTTGCACTCTTATTGTCTACGAATATTATTATTCCCTTGATAAATTGACTAATCCTTCCCAGGAATTCGCAATCGTTAACGATAATTTTATTCGGGTTCCTCGAGTTGTCTTTGATAAGCCTGGCAAGTATGACTCGTGTGACCACATAAACAGGAAATGGGACAGAAACCATCCGCACGACATGCGGCTTTTTGCAAAATTCCAATGAAATTTAGTTTGGGATAAAGTAGAGAGAAAGGATCAAAT
>JAYGXS010000006.1:19319345-19387214 GCA_036362985.1 Ligula intestinalis | reverse complement strand
TGTAATGGCCATTTCAGACGTATTGGTAGTCGTCAGGCAGCCATACCTGACCCCAAGTGGTGCACCAAACGAGGCTCAAACTCGTGGTAGTTTCTATCAAACTCTAACCATTGAGCCACGGAGGCGTTGTCTTGCTGGCTTAGATCAGGAGAAAGTGACACTGGTTGGTGAACGTTTACCGAACGCTAACGGAATTCACTCGTCCCCCTCTGCACTGGGTCTCAATTCTGAGGCCCTGACAGCAGCCGTAGTGGCAAGGAGCCTTAATCAGAGTGCCTTTGCAGCCAATAATATTTGTCTAAGACAGCTAGCCACTAAGCAAGCGGTGAACGCTCATAAAAATGCTCTTTCTGTTGTTTCGAGGAAGAAAAAAGACTAAAAAGGGTTTTGAGTACGAGATTTTTTGAAAATGCGTGTTGACTAGCCAAAAAGCGTTGCGTCTGTTCATCTATAAATTTTCACTGGAAAGGATACAGCAAAGTCCCAATCCATCTCAACTCGTCACTACCCTCCTGTGTGATATATGTTTTGATGACAGATAGAAGTTTACAATTTTCGTTCTTTTTTGACATCAGTTCTAGCAAAAACCTTTTAATTTATATGGTTATCGAAAGTTTCCGAAAAAAATCCATCTATTTACTTAGTAGTAGTTTCATTTACAAAATAAGCTTCGCAGATGGACACAAGGCAGAGTGTATTTAAAATCCAGGATCTTAGCGTGACCGGGATAGTTTGGAGTTATGGTTCTGATACCGAATGTGCTGAAGCATGATCCGAATGTCTGGAAATAGTGTTGCATGTGAACCAATATCACACTTCCACTTAACCTTCTCGAGCTAAAATGCACATTACACTGCCAGTTAACATTTAATGAGATTGGCCAGTCTATTCAAGTTATGCGAAATGCGTGATGTGATCCATCGCATAGGCCTACATTCATGAACTGCCAGTAATCACGCTGACTTGATATCAACTTCCTTATGAGAAACTTCTGATTAAAGTTTAATGACCTTTTCAGAAATATAACGAACGGAGTATGGAAAATAAAACTAATCTGTTTTGCGTTAACAAAAAAACTGCAATACCGAAGCACAAAAGCGTAGATACCAGAAATTGGTTTAATGCTTCTAAGCATGTGAGCCATTTCCCTGTAAATAAATTTGGAAGTAATCCAATACAAAAATAGCAAATAATTGATATATCTTTTTGATATAAACCGAAAATTGATGAGCCCTCAACAAATTGTGTAATATGTGCTATGTCAACTCATGAACTAGCTTTTTCGCTGTAACATGTTTTACTATTTGTGAAAATGTTTCGTTTTCCTACGTTAGAAAAGCTCTTGACCGTGAGGTGGTTCAGTTTTCAGATGCTCGAGATGTTGAACTCACCAGATTAAAGGTTTTCATAAGGCCATATTTTCATTCTACATAATTAGCATCCAAGCACAAAATTGCAGGAGGGTAGAAAGTACGCTACGCCCACATCAAAGTACTTCATGCTTTCTGCCAAGGAAGCACTCCACTAGATGAAGTATCAAGCTGCTGCCTTTGATCAAGCCTCTGGAAAGCAGCCTCCCTAGGTTAATTTGGAGCCTTGATAATGTATCCAATGGAAACCACAGGACCGCCATTTGTTCATATAGAAAACAATTTGTATGTAAAAAGGTGTTTTAGGGAAATTCGAAAATTTATTTAGCAAATTTTCGATGCTAGTTCCCCAGTTCGTCGGCAGACATGAGTGAATGGGCAAAAACATGCATAAGCGGCTGCCATGTGCATCAGGCTTTCTTGATCGGCTCTTGTTGTTTTTACATTAACTCAAGTCTGTCGACAACCTGGGGACCCAGTGTCCAAAAGTTAAAATAAGTTTCCCTTATTTACCCTTGATAAGTATTGATTGGGATACTCGTTGATGCACACTTACCGACGGCTAACAGAACGCAATTGCCCCGCTCTGTTCTCGGTCTCACTTCTCGGGCTCTGACAGCAGCCGCACCACGCCAAGTAGGCTTAGGCAGATATTATTGCCGGTAAAGGGAATGGAGACTAGAATGGGCATTTTAGCTTATAAGCCATCATCAACCAGCCATACCCAATCGGTAGTAGTGCACCAATCGAGAGATGCCAGCCTTCCAGTCCAGGTAGGAAAATATATGTTGTTATGCAAAATAATTTAACTGATCCTGCACATTTACGAAGAAATTCGCAAATAAATGCAAGCGTTTGTACTCCAGGTGATTGTGTGAGTAAGGAAAATTCTGTTCAAGCATCGGATTGATTCGGTTATTGTTCTGAATTTTCAAACAGGTATAGGAGTTCACCGCCGAAGATGATGTTAGCGACAAACGTGAAAAAGTAATGAGTGCAAGCCAATAAACCACCAGCGACGCACTTTTGGGACTGGCTGTGCAGGGTTCTATACGCTGGCTCCAAATCGATACATTAATTGATTGTTTTCCACCCATAGACCAGATTACAATCAATACTCGGCTCGTCTTGTTTCCGTCGTGGGCGAGTACCTTGACGACTGCGAATTTGAACTCATGGCCCGGTTCGCAGGAGTGAACAGCAAGTTACGATAATTCTTCGTTCTGTCGCACGATTAGCTTCGTTCCTTCCATAACCGATTTAAACATGCGTTCAGTTTGACCTGTGTAATTCCAAGGACAGCTTAGACATGTTATCCGATACACTACTCCAGATTGCTATTTGGAATTAGGTCGGTCTCTGATTTTCATTAAGCTGCTGCGCATGGTTGCTTTAATTCGGCGTGCAATTCAAAGACTTACTCCCGAACGATGCGCGCAGTCGCTTCCGACTCGTTCTCGATGTATTGCAGAGCGTACCAGAGCATCTGTTGCGGGTTCACCGAGGTCAAACGCGCAGCCATCGGTATATAAACGCGTTCCAATATGCGTTGAACAAAAACTGGTCACGGAGATATCGACCCTCACGTACCGTTCTTTCCAGCCAGCTGCAATGAGTGTGTACCCACTTGAAGAGCTTTCTCACACAATTTCGGTTGTGAGCAATTTGATGGTTTGCTTTGAAATCTGAAAAGTTTACTTGTGTTTGCTGCCTTTTTTTAGAACGGCATCTCGATCTCACCATTCAAGTTTCGCTTGGCGGGGAAAGATGATTAAGCACAATGACTGCCTATTTTTGAACTAACTTCATATAGTATTGTTTGATTATTTTCATGTGAAGAGCGTATTGCTACCGCAAAGGAGGATCTGGATAATAAAATATGCGCAAATCTACTTAATTGGCCAAAAACTCTTTTTCAAAAACGAATCAACCGTTAGAAAGAGCATTTGTGTTAAATAAGCTAAATATATTTGCCGCTACTGAACGTAAATCTGACTCATAACAACGTTTGGAATCCTCTCCTATCTAAACCATCAATTAAATATTCCAAAATAATTCACATAATATGCGGCATGCGGATCGTTAACATCTCATAATCATCTATTTTTGTTTCCAAGTAGCAACGAAAATAGCCAATGTTTTTAATCATTATATTTGCAAGACTATACATTAACTTGTTCGACTTCTGAGGGAAAAAAATGCCGAGTTCATGCAGGTTTTTATATGGACATCTGCTGAGATGTTGGTTTCTGCCTAATTAATTGGAGCATAATTAGCAAACAGGACTGATATTTTCTGCATGTAAAAGGAATGTTTCGTCCTCAAAGTTACTTTGTGCTTTCCAAAAACACGGGGATCTGTAGACTCTCTAGTTTCTCTTGAATTATTGAAGAAATATTTGTGATGAAATATTTGGCGTCCTTACTCGTTGTTCGGAAAAGATGTATATCACACCTTATGGTTAATACAACTTATATTAAAGGAAAAAATCTTTTTAGCATATTAGTTTATGCAGAAACTTATTGAACCTTTTTTATTGGTAAATGCAGATTAAGTCTTTTGGAAAGAAGGAGCCCTCACCTATACAGAGTTATTGAACTACGGTCATTTTGACCCAGCCAGAACACCAGGTCCAGGTGGGGGGGGGTGCAACACAAAATGTGAGGTAGATGAGCTGCAAGTTTATTTTTGCACTATAGTCTTATTCAACCTCAAATAACTTTCCCTGCACCACTTTGTTCTGGTGCAAACCGTGGACTTAAGTGCAATCAACAGTCAAATTGCGTGTGTGCGCCCCTTTAGTGGACCGCGTGATAGATGCGCTGGACCTACGTACGGGTCAGACCAGGGTACGGCAGGTGTTATTCAGGTTGCGCTCGCATAAAAAATGCCGAACATGGGTGGGGGGGGGGGGGGCGTGATGCAACGCATAGGGACAGCTTTGACCGCACCAGCCGCCTGTGCCCGGTCCCACTTCCGGTCTTCTTGTCTGCGCCTTGTCACCGGACAAGCATGAGGGGAGGAAAAGAGAATGCGGTAGGTGCGGTGAAACTCTACTAGCACTTGAAACTTATTCACGTGCAAGCCACAGTCTCTGCACCGCCCTTATGTGGAGCACATGGTGGACATAATCAAAATCGATGCTCAAACTGTCCAATCTTGTAGGAAGTAGAGGAAGGGAGGGTGAAATAGATGCAGTGAAAGTCGCAGTTCTTGCTTGACCCTGCTGGGGAGCGTGCGGTACACCTCGTGAAAACTGACGGTCGAATTTTCGTGCGTTACTTGTTTTAGACTCGCCAACAGTTTAACTATAATTGCAAAAAATAATGTATTTTAGGAAGAATGTCCCTTAGTAAATAATTGTCTCGCAAAGAGATTTCTAAGATTATTTAATTTTATCGTGTCTGAATTCACAGTATGGCTTCAACATCCTACGAAATGCTGACATTTGCGAAATATAAGTACTCACTAGTTAGTCGGCATTGAGAAGGGTTGATTATCCTGTAGCCTGTTGTCAAGTCACTTCAGACAACATAGGATGTTGGCTTTTTAAGAAGCTTCTTATCGACCGCTAACAAAAATTCTGTGCTGCAAATAAATGCCTACTTAAACAGTATGCATTCTTATGATTGATTTTGAATTCTGTTAAAATTAAGACATATTTTATGGAAAACATGAACGGAAAAATTATTTCTTGGACTGCTTTGGTAACTAACTATGCCTTCTTTAAATTTTATACTGAAATGAAAATAGCCATTGGCTTAAAAGATTTCTAAACTGCCGAATAATTTTGAAACCTACCGACTGCTACACCTGAATTCAAGGTTTGCAAACTGCAGGCTGTGTAAATTCTGTTTACGGAACAAACGCTCTTGCCTATGGTTTGAGGAAGAGGTCACATAGTTCTCATAAAATTTCGCAATAGACGTAGATCATGCTGTATGCATGATAGGCAATATTAAAAAAATGACGGATTGGATGTATTATGAATGAACACCTTGCAATCTTAAAAATCTCATAATTAGAAATTTTATAAAACCAATGCATGCATTTTCTTTATGTGTAAAATGTAAACAAGGCCTCATTTTCTACTTAATGACTACAAGAAATAATGCTTGGTGTATATTTTCCATACAAACTACTTAAATTTATAAATGCAGTCCACATCAGTGATAAAAATGCAAGCTAATCGAGTAGCCATTTTTAGAGTAAATACCTTTTGCTAGCCGTCAGATAGAGGCTCATTAAAAAGATGGCAACCCATAATGACTGAAATAGTTTGAGAATAGGCTACATAATGACCAGTATTACAACCATACTCAATATCGATTAGCGGGTGAATATCAATGTGTCGCAGATGTCGGCACGTTGCTCGAATTTGGGGCCGTACTGTATTGCTTCCTTGTTTTTGAAAAAAATGTTATTATCACTGAACTGTTCTATACTGGATAGTGCGTTTACATGCCATAAATCGCGTTTACTATTTTCAAATAATTAGGCTTTTATCCGTTCCTTTTTTGACTGTAAAAGTGAATTTTAAACTTGAAAATCGTCTCAAGTTATTTCATTTGTTTTAGCTTATCAGGTGTGAGCTTTGCTGCATTTCAAGATATAAAAGTGCGCAAATTTTGAAATAATACATTTTAAGGAAAAGCTTTGATTTAGCTTGTCTGAAAAGAGCGTAGTTATTCATGTGCAATATCAAGTTTTCGGTTGGTAGAATATTATTCAGTGAAAGTGTGTCTCAATTGCGTTAGTGCGTCCCTAACGCATAAAAAAGCATGGAAATGTTGGGAGGCAGCTCATAACAAGTATTTGTCTTGGCAATGGCCTGGACACGAGAATGTTTCATTTTCGGCAAAATGCACACTCCTTGTTCCAAGTGCATATTCCGCGCAGTGTTAATTGAAGGCAGGCACATAAATAGTCACATGATTACCAGAGTATTTATAAATACCCATGCCATTAACTGAACAAAAGTTTTCAGAAGTAAACTAACGTTCAATGTATACTTGCCGGGTGGTTTGATTCCTGATTTATTTTAAAAAGTGGACTAGTATTCGAATTCTAAACCAGCTGACGGAAAAAAAGCCTTTTAGGCGCGATGGGGTTGCTACTCGGAGGCATACTTTTAAATCAACGCAGTTCACCCAATGCAACATGCTATTATTAGTGCACCATGGCTGAACTCTTGCCAGCATTTAACCTATCAGTTTCCAGATTATGCTCATTTTTTATGAATTACAGCTCCATTTTGAAGCCCGGCTGGCAGCCACCGTACCTCTCAAGCATCTGCGCAGTAAGGGAGAAGGTAATTGCCATTTCATTCTTAGGAGGTCTGTTATGCTCATGACTGGCTCTATGAAACAGGAGCCCCGAATAAGGCGCTTTTTTCGCTTTATGTCCGGTTACTTCTCGGCCCATTGTACTAGAATACCTCTCTAAATGTATTTGAACCTACTGTGAGGTTTTTTTGAAATATGGGGAAACTTTTATCGTTATGATTTCACTCTAATCTTTTTATTTCAATTTCAGTGCACTTTTGCACATTTATCATTTTCTGTTGGCGGTATCTCTCATTGAACTTATCGCACGCCAAACATAAAGGTAGTTGCATAATTAGCTGCCTCAATAATTATTCTGCTTCTATGAACTCTACTTATTTATTTACTTATTCTTTTTCTCATATAATCCACTCATATAAATGCTTCTACCACCGGTCTCCTAAGACAGAATACTGCGGTTGGGAGTAAGTAAGGTTGCCAACCAACTTTAATTTTGTTCAATGACCTTATCAATTCAAATATTTTTTGTGTAAAGGGAGCATCAAAATGTTTTTGTGCTAACGTGGCAGCACAGAAGGCCTGCTTTCAAGTTGCTACTAGGGGGTTGTGTTTATTTTACGGTCCCGAGTGGTTTCGAATGGAACACCTGGTTACAATTGCATTGCGGATATTTTAATTCGATGAAATATACGTCCGGTGTATGGAAAATCCGATATTTTTTGCGCTTTTAAGCAGGCTAAGTAGAAAGGCCCTGCTGCGTATGCGTAAAATAGTGTTGCTAATAGAATAGACAGGATGCTTTGTGACCATATTAAAAGCGCAACCAGGAGAGAGGTTAAGTATTAATCTGCTAATGCCATTGGGCTCTCATTGGGGTTCTATTTTCCAAAGAATTTTAAAGACTTATTACTCTCACAAGCTTCTCTTTAACTTTATCCCTTTTCTAGCTTAAAAAGGAGTTGCCATTAATGCGATTTGGTGTTCTTTATTAGTTTTCACGTGCTTCAGCTTACGTTGCTTCCTGAGAAGTTATGGTCTTTTTTTTGAACTACGAACGTGCTATGAAAGATGACAGACGGCCCAAAAACAGATTTACAAGTGATTTCTTTTCTAAAATTCAAACTGACTTTTTTCGATCATCCAAAAATAGTGCTGATATTAAACCACGTCACCACAAACCACTGTGTGCTGGTTAATTCGTTTCTGTCAACGATCCAGCTGCTGTCAGATTTATGACTGCAATGAGCCAATGCAGATGGGAGTAGAAAGTTATCGGATTCCTTGTTGAGACGCAGCATTGATAGTCAAATATGCGCAAATATTGGTAGAAAAAAATAACCACGCTACGGAGCCTGCAAAAATATTTGACTGTTTTAAACATTACGGCCAAATGCTAGTACTGCTTACTTGAGAGCGTCTCATTCGGAATCAAAATGGAATATATGCGAAAGGTACAGTAAATTGACTATCTCATGAAATGGTAGCCGATATTCTGAGATGTGCTTTAGATTTGAACGTATTAATTAAGCATGTTTGTCACACTTATAAGCATACGATTTTATCTCAGTATTTTTCGGTCGTTTAATGGTGCCGGCTTCTGGAAAAACTTCCATTTGACCAAAAACAAGAAGTCAATAATGCAAAAATGACTACTCAGATCATGTCTCTTTTTCTCTCTGCTCTAAATCATTCAAATATACTTCCTAGAAAAAATGCATCAAATTAGTTTTTCTTGTACTAGTTGGACAGCGAGTTACGCCTTGTTCGAATTGTATAATTGCTGAAAGTACTTTTTGGTTCTAATTTTTTTAAATTTAAGCGTGCTTAGGACCATCAAATGTGCATCTATAAAGCGACTTATATGACCATTTGCTAAATACTGCCTATGAATTATACAACTTGGTCCACATGCATAGCAAAATATAATGAGGATTATAAGGTATGCAAATATTTACTTATCATAAGCCAGATTTTATAAAGCATATGATTTGCGGAACATGAAGTCGAGTTTAACAGCCGAAAGAGTTCAAATTATGCGACATTTAAGAAACCTTTAAAAAAGCAAAAGATAACGTTTCTTTAACCATAAAATTTGAAGAAGACGTTATTCCCTACCGAACTAGTACAAGAATGATACTTTTGTACCGTCTTATATAGCATGTATTTGAATATATAAGGGTAATACAATCATTAAGAAAAGGCACTCCATTTAAGTAGCTATTTTTTCGTAATAAACCTCTTACTAGTGATCAAACGGAAGCTCGCTCGATAGCCGGTATCCTGAGGTGACTGAAATATACTGAAATTAAGTCACCTGTTAATCAATATGACGACCAAACTTCATTAATATGTTTAAATTGAAAGCACATCTGAGAGTTTCAGCTACCATTTTATAAAATAAACAATTTACTGAAGACCACGAACTCAGCTTGAAATTGATTTAATTTGGGCAGGCTCTCTACCTCCATAACAAAATGTCAGTGAAGGATCTAGTAAATTGTTAATCAAAATTTGGAAATCTGTTTTGAACTAAAACAGTGTCTAAGTGGGATTGTAAGCTTTATTATCCTGAGGTGCTCGTCATAAGTAATGTGCCTTTTTTCAATTTATTTCCGATACTCGCAAAAATGCAAAGATATTTCTTATAGTAAATAAAAACATGCTTCCCTACGTTCTCGCAATAGCCGCCCATGCCTTCTTAGCACTTCATGCTCAAAGGAAATGTTTTTAGGTTTCAAAAACCATTGCAATAGATGTTGGCTGGACCGTACACTTTACGCTGGAAATAAATATACGAACAAAAATGATGCCTGAATAAATGAAAAAGGTTGGCGTTCCAGGTATCTGCATGGATAAGAAAGAAGACTTGTTGAGAACTTGATCAATAGATTTATTGTCCTGAGCTTTCGAATTCTTGCAGGAGTCCATCTTCAGAGGTGAGAAGTAGCAACAAAACAAGGGTAATTATATTGGCCATAGGCCAATCAACTGTCAAAAATAATCAAATTGTCAGGGTGTTAGAAACAGATATCAGCAGGGATGGGGGAGGGAGGCACTTAGCTGTCAGTGGAGTCGGGGGCAATAACGGTGGTGTTTGTTAATTAGCTGTCCGTGGAGCAGGGGGTCATGAACAGAAAATAGTGTAACGCCTTGTTACCTATTCGAGGGTCCTAGTATCCCTGGCTCCTCTTCTGCCTGGCCTGTCGGGAGATCTTCTTCGTTGAGTTTTGTCCTGCTTCGTCCTTCACTCTCATAATGGCGCAAGACTTTGCAGGCAGCAGGGTGGTCTAGATGCCTGTTGATGGAGTTGGAATTTGAGTACCATGCCTCAAGCATCAGCCTTTCAGCTTTTGAGTTCAGAATTTGGATATAGTCTCTCAGCTCCCCATTTGTGCTCGTGAAGGCGGGTCTGCAATTTGCGGCCTGTTTCTGCAACATAATTGCAGACTCTCTCGTTGCAAAGTATCTTGTAGACAACTGCAGAGGTTTCTGTAGGAGGCAGTATGTCCTTAGGTTGCATCACGAGCCGCCATATTGAGTTCGAAAGCTCAGGTCAATAAATAAATTGATCCAGTGCTCGAGAAGTCTTCTTCCTTAGCCAAAAACGATGCCATTGGAATCGACGCTGCGCATGCAAACTACTTTTGTAGCCAAACAGATAGACCTTCAAAAGCTGGCACGCTGGCGAATTCGAAATAGTTTGGAATTATGTTACACGATAATCAATAACAATCTTTACCACTCGAAAACACACTTAAGAATTTTGGTTAAATTTATCCTGAGGCCGGTATCTGCGTGCAACACAGTGTAAGATGCTGAGAGTTTTCGCTCTTGAGCCAGAACCTTTTACATGCTTTTAAATTCAAAGTGTAGACCCCTGAAAATGATGTTTGTTTTTCATGTCATTGGCGGCTAGCTCTTGATATGCGCAAGTATTTTAACCCCAGAACTACCTGAAAACAAACTGATCGATCATATTGCCAGGGCGGTGTCTAAACAATACCACAAACGGCTAGGTGTCAAACCTTAGAAACAGTGTACCTGCATGATGAATGCGTTTTGCTGAAGACTATCATATTTCTATTTATCTCGGTTTTACCAACGGTTTTCACCTGAACCCAGACAGCCTAGCAGTAGGTGTAAAGGATGCTTTTTTCACAATTTTGTGCCACAAATCTTGCGGTATTTTCCTATTGACTGGAACAAACCAACTGATTGGGGAATAGTGTAAGAAGGATAAGTAAGTGCTTCTTGCCACATGCATATGACAAGAAGTAGCTTCATAACCGCTACTTTAATGGTATTACGTAAAATTAAATGGAATACCATCTCATTTAGTGAAGTAAAGAGATATGCGAAGGCATTTAAAGGCCACTAGCTATGCATTGAACTGTAGAGGACACAAACAGAAGATCTATAAAACGACATGATCCACTCTGTGGTAAATAAGGAACGTCACAGAAATGACTGAACATACAATTGCGAGGCCAGATGTTAAAACTGCACGTCAGCCCAAAATTATGAAGCACAGTAAGGTCACTAAGATTTAAAGTTAAGTAAATCTTGATCAGTAGACTGGGATAGAACATCGCATTATATGCCTAAACTGTCCTTGAAACTACACCGTTCAGAATTCCATGGTCGCGAATACATGAACATAAGCTGACTGTGCGACAGGTGGGCGAATTACCGCAAGCTACTACCCAGACCTACGAAACAAGACATGAATTCAGCTTTGCAACTGTCAAGATAATCGCTCACGCAGGATAAGCCGAGAAAACGGTCTAGGCGTAGTTTTAAGATGGTAATGCGATTAAGCGTTGGATTAATCTGGCACCGGCGTACAGAGCCTTGTATGCTCGCATGCTCCTGGATAGCGTCATTGTTACTTGATTTATATATGCATATATATATAAATATATATATATATATATTCATATATATCGCCTATGAGTGAAATTTCGCCTTCAGCTGATACATGGCCTGACGACAGACGAGTTCCAAAACCCAAAAAATAAATTTAAAAAACTTACGGTGCTTGACCAATCATCTTCTTTGCATATAAATGATATTTCCTGGCGATAATTGCTCCTTAAGGATTAACTCTGCCAACAGTGCGAAAAATAGACTAATGGTCCAGTCACTTTCCTGCATAACCAGCTCTACACATTATCTCTCCCCCTCCCCACCTGTACGCGCAGAAAAAAAGGCCTGCCAACCTTTGTTGAGGGTCAAAGCTGCGAGGAAACATGCCGCCGGGACTGCTTCATCACACTTTTACATAATAAACGCAAAAGCGTTTGCTACACCCTGTGGCGGTTGCCCTCGGTACATTTTAGGCTGCAATTGTCCTCCGTTGGCGCAGCCTAATGGACACTGCTATCAGACATTTGCTATCTCATTCGCAGAAGCCCCTGAGAGCACTTTTGTCCATGGTAGTGGAAACTCGGCACTATTTTACAATATGAGCGAATTTTCACCTAAAGGGGAAAATACTCTAAGAGGGGGGGGAGGGTGAGAGGAAACGATGCCATACAATCGCATTTCACAGTAAGGTATTGCGTAATCTGCGTACCTCTCAGTGAACACTAACCAAACTTCTGTCAGGAGTTTCGGATGCGAAATAGAGGACCCAGATTAGGCTCAAACATTGATCCGAAGCTCTTTCGCTCACGAGAAAGAGAGAGAGGTAATCTTTAGTTTGCAAGAAGCACTCCATATTTTCAGTAAAATATCCTCTACTCACGTCAAATAAAAGTAGGTATGCAAATAAAATAGCACGGGAAGATTGCACACGATGCCGAATGACCACATACTGTATCGTCATCATCATAATCATCGTCGTCATCATTATGGACAATCGTCAATGAACAAATCAAAAGATTAAATTGCGTTTAATTAATTTCCTTCAAAACAGTACTTGAGTAGTGTGCAGATGACCTCCTTATTGCAGTTTGAATAAGCAAACAGGGGTAGGAATCAGTAGAAAATTACTGAAATTTGGCCAATCGGTGTGCATATAAAAGCTTGTAATTACAGATTGAAAGAGAAAAATTTATGAGTGAATTTCAAAAGCCTGCGCTAGCTTATTGGCATGCTCCTATAGATTCAAGTAAATTTTGTAGTAAGCGTCCTTTAATACACTTTGTGATGGGCTCCCATGATATAAACTCACGTCTCTTCCAATGCTGTACTCACAGAAACGTGTAAATTACCGTTTTTTAAATATTTCTTATTTTCTATTTCTGAGAAAAAGAAGATTCGATCGCTGGGACAAAACTTGTATATGCCTGAAGTTTCGACAATCGTCGTTGAGTCTTTATCAGATACATCAGCAGAAAAATGGGGCAGAAGCAGGTCTTCTTAATTACTTCCTGGGACTCACACGTTCGCTTTTATTGGAAATTTCCTACCACTTTTAAATTAAACAGATCTTGATGAGGGTTCACCGGCTCCGAAATATATACGTGCCATCACTAGCAAATTACTCGAGCCTATAAGCTTCAAAAATTATTGCAACTGCAGTATTTTCTGTATACAGCGGGGTGGTATAAAATGGACAGAGAGAAAAGTACTTTGATATGACCTCCACATGCTTAAAAATCCCAACCTTTATCTCTTTTTAACCTTAAAGTACTCCTCGCGTTTACAATGTTAAGTTGGAAGAAGACGCTTTTAGCTACCAAGTGAGTAAGATGAGAAAAACACTGAACACGTTTTATGGCGTTATGTCAAATTTATAAGTTTGTCACCGTGGTAGAGGAGATGGCTCATCGTACATGTTTGGCAATTTCGCATTAACTGCCGCTTTTACTAGCGGCCAAATAAAATATAGTTTAAGGTTGGCATCGTGGCATAAATTACTTACATTTTGAGAGAATGCTCCACCGAACTGACCTAAACAGCTTCACCTCGACTGTTATGCTCGGTTGCTTTCCAATGCCTATATTAAAATTTAATTACCGATTTTAGTTAGAAAAAATTGTGCACAAAGTAATATGCTAACAAGTTTTTGTAGGAGTAGTATTTAAGTCAGAAAAAATGGCCGCTTACTCTCTTTGCCGGATCTTGGACTATATACTTTCAGTCTAAGCACTGGATAATTAATGTGTAGAATCTTATTACCACGCAGATTGCAAAATTTCTGAAATATTTGTGCATAAAAGTAGATTTTTTTATTCATAATAATTTAAGTAGAAGAAGTTCTTTGCGAAAATGTTGTTTATTGGGTTAGAATAAGAACTTCTTTTACCAAATTATGCTTCTTGGGATGCTGACGTTCCAGTTCATACTTATGATCATTTATTTATGATTTATTACCTAGACGCGTTTACTGTTCCAAACATGAGCCCAACCATGCGCTCAGCTTGTATCAACCCCCAGGAATGCACGACAGTGCAGATTTCGATTAAAGTTGATCATAATGGACCAAATAATAATGCCACAAATATATCTTGATGCCATTGTTGACTGTTACGATATCCGCCACAGACATTTTTTTCCGATACTATCAAGAAAATACCACTTAACTACCTTTTGTGCCGTTTATATATGTGAGAGAAAGAGGGGATCATGGGAACAATAGATTTAATTTCCTGACGTTTCGCAATCAAACAGAGTTCCACCGTCGGAGGTGGGTTCTGTACGGCACCTCGCAGTATAAATGTGCATCAAGCTCGCGTTCTGTTGGTGTCGCTCTAATCAGCACGAATCCGCCCTATTTTCCTCTTTTTAAGAGACGTTGAATGCGATATATATTTAACCGATATACGCAGCCAAAACTTGCTCTTAGCAAGCACAAAACTCCCTGGCACAGGCCATCCCCACTTTTATTCCAAATAGGAAGCATCGTACGCAGAGCAATTTTTACAGAGATGGGCGTTTACCTTGCGTTCTGCACTACGGAGTACTTATTGTAGAACCTTTGTTTATTTAAAATCGGCAAAGCTGTCGCTTTTCCTTCAGATGTTTCTGTTTGACAACGTGCTGCCTCTCTCGTTCGCTCTCTCTGGCTTGGTCTTTGTTGGCCAAGTGAAGTGTGCATAAACACACATACACGCACAACCACTTACCCGAGTAAGCAATTAAAATTTTACTATTGGAGTGTTTTTTTTTCGCTGCCGTTGTGAAACTTTGGAAAAGTAAAGTAGAACAGGACCATGCTCTTTGTTCTACCTTCAAACAGCTTGTATTAAAGGCAGCCAGGGTTCTTTGAAGTTCTCAGTAGTAATAAAATTTTACCACGGTTTCCATTTGGCACGTCAATATCCCTGGGGAGTAAAAAATGATAAACCGCGAAAACCGCTTATGTGCGCATATACATGAATGGGACTGGCTAATGGTTGGCTACTGCCTCTGCTGCTGCTTGCCTGGTAAATTTAATCAGCGCATAAAGCGTAGACACCTCCCCATCTCGCCTTCTCTCTTTCTAGTGGGGACAGTAGGAAAAGCCAATTAATGGTCCATGGGGCTCATTTGTGTTTACATGTGTGTGTTTGCATTAAACTGGCGGCAATTTGACTCGCCTTTAAAAAGCAGCTACTTCCAGCGCTTTGGAAATCGCACATAGAGTGAACGTTATTGTATTCCTCAACAAGGTTTTTTCAGACTGTGAAAAATAAGCAAAATTGAGATTTATATTTTTTTTAAAAACACAACATAATCGGCAAAATACGGCGCGAACCTAATCTGCACACAGTCAGAGCTTTTGCGCATTTATGAGGTTCGAGAAAAAACTTGACCTTAATTCCTCAAAATGGAGTCTGTAAAGAACATATGGACATCACCGATCTGTTAGTGAACCAATTAAAATTCGCTCCGCCCTGGAGGCAGTCATATAATGACTATGATGATCTGATGCAATGGATCCGACAGAGCAACGAGAGACTAGAATGGGCATTTCTGACTTGTTAGCCGTCATCAGCTATGCATACCCAGGCACAAGGGCCGGAACCCGCGAGATTCGAACCGGGGACCTTTGGTCATTGCGTTCTCTACTTTATCATGCTTTCACTGCCATTTGTCGGATTCATTCCATCCTATCCTCATAGTTGCTGTGTGACTGACTGCGTGGGCTCTATTTGTGATCTCCAGGGCAAAACAGAACTCAACTGATTCACTACATGATAGGCGATGCCTAAATATTCATCATATCCCCGATCTTAACCGACCAAGCAACAATCCTGTGGTTCAATGGTAGGGTAGTAATTTCAATGACCAAAGGTCTCATGTTTGAATTCGGGGAGTTCCAACCCTTGCGATTAGGTATGACAGGCTTATGATGGCTAAAAAGGCAGGAAGTACAAACGGTTTTTTTAGCTAAAAAAGCATTTGATTTTTCATAGCTGGCAACCAGCTGCTGTAAATTTTTAGACACGGAAGAACGGGAAATATCAGGCATTTTTGTCCGTAAAACCTTCGGAGCAATAAACTTCAAATGTTTCAAATAGCATGTGTTTGTCTGCATTAAAAAGGCCACGCACCACATCCACAAGCACCCCCAAGATATGTGTATTTTTTGACATTATGTACAGTACGGCCTAAAATTTGTGTAACATGCCGACATGTGCGAAAGATTGATACTCTCTCGCTAATCAGCATCGAGTAAATGTGTAATACTTATTATCATGTAGACTATTCTGATGTCATTTCAGTCATGATAGGATGCTGGCAGCTAATGAAAAGCAGTGGGCCCCTTGCCTGACCCTCCTTACCTGCCATGGATTAAGAGTTCCTCGTAGATCAAGCCTGCAATTTTTTCGCAACACTTTATACTTTAGTAAGGTTACCCCAGCCATCATTTCACAATGCAAGCTTGATTCTGACCGATTAAAATGGATACTTAAGAAGTATGCATTTTTTCAACGATATTCTCCAACGCTTTTTCCTTTGACACTATATTTTAAGGGGAGCTTACATAAATTGATTATTTTTGTCGTTGTTGGGTAGCAAATCATATCTTCTTCATATTTTATACTTGAAGAAGGGATGTCTTTCCAGTTTACTAAATTTTATTGTTATGTTGTTTAACAGGCATTCAACTGCCCATTTAATAAAGCATCTCATTGATCCCTTCATTAATGGTATTTTTAAGGTACACAAATTGGTTCATGTTCCGTTCAAAAATGTATGCAACTAATAGTCCGCCTTCCCAAATGGCGCATATGCAAAGTATATAATTTGTGGTTTTTCAAACTCTGAATCCAGTTTTAATGGCAAGCAAAGTTCAAAATTATATTCAAATGTGGAAATTTTGTAAAACGGAGGTTTACTGAAGCTATTACTGTATAAACATTTTAACAAGATGTCAGTTGCAACCAAATAAAATGAATTTTCTGCTGTACTTTGTGTAATAAAGTTCTTTACATATGAAGCGGCGTTAAAATAAGTTGCCATAACGTATGCTTTATAAGCAGCCATTTTTAAAAGTTAAGATTTTGAAGGCTGACGGGAGGATGCCTTTTCAGAAACAAGCAGCCTAACGTGACTGAACTATATTTGCACGATTCTGTACGGCCATTAGTGTTTAAATTCCACTTGAGCTATTTTTTCTTAATAAAAGCAGATTAAAATATTTTGGCCACGACTGCACTCCGCTTGCTTAAGGTATATTTTTGTATGCATGCACCACTCACTTGACTTGAAAACAGAATTACTCAGTATCCAAATCTTAGGCTGCAAATTATCATGCAATCCTTCGATAAGCCCATAATATTAGTCCTCTGAGATCGATCTTGCACCGATATTTAGGGACGAACAAATTAAAACACTGTTCTTCATGTGTGGAAAATTGGGATCGGTAGTGAAATATACTTTAATATTTGTTTTTGCTTTTTAATTTTATTGTATTTCAAAATGTTGTTGATTATTATGTGTAGATTTTCATAATATATAGTATCATTTAACGTATTATGGAAAACCCCGAATATTAAAATTCATATTTGTTGAAATTTTTGAAAAATAAAAGGGGTGATTAGGAGGTCGTCTGCTTCAACTTACCGTTCTGGAGTTAGATAAGTAAAGTTCGCAGTGCGAAGCGCTGACCAAACTGTCAATCTACGTGTGGAATAATTTACACCCAGCGGCCGCAGGAAACGAATTCCGCTACCTTTTTCTACTTTCTATTTAAGTCTACAAATGTTTTTCGCTGTCTAGCCTATTTCCATATGCCCAAAAACACTTATAACTACCGTTTCCGTAGAAAAAATGTGGTTTATGAGATGCATTACTTACACTTCCCTTGCGCAAAAACCTTCCTTTACAAAAGAATGATAACAGGAAATACTATTTTTATCTTTTCTATTCAGGCAGTGTAACTGAGCATGCACACGCACAAAAAATAATTTTAAAAAATTACGCAGGGTATCTCCAGGAATGTGGTTCTGCGTCCTTACTTTATAGATAAGTATCCGAAGCCCAAGTAACTGGTAGCCTCCTGCGTTGGTAGTCATGTGAAATTTTTGCGAATGCCGACGTTTTGTGTGTGTGTGTGTATTTTAGGTAAAGACTTTTTTATTCATAGTTAGCTTAGCTGAGTGATAAATGGACTTGTTGTAATAGTCACTGGAATTAATACCTTTCTTTAAAGGTAAAAAATCAGCCTACCTCCCCCCTAAGCAGATCACTTAGGCCATACTTCTCATGTCTCTTCGATTGCGCGTGCTCCTGGGTGTGTGAGGGCGATGGACATTAACATTTAAACATGGTTTACACGCTACTTGCGAGCACCCAGGGGGCCTGAAATTCTATCACACGCAAAAAAACACACTATTATTCAGCAAAGTGGAGTAAAAAGCACTGATTATTTAAACCTAAACAAGTTTGCGTGCGGAGCCGTCTAATGCGCAATTCCAGACACCTGCCAGAACAAAGTGGTCGACAAAATTTACTTCCGGTGACAATTTGCTTTGTCATCTGCCTGTAGCACCATTTCCTGTTGGCCCTGCTCAGCCCAAACAAAAAAGTAGCCCGCATGCAGGCTTTATGTGCTTCATAGACATGCACTCACATACAATTATATCGACAGGAACAGTTCAGCCTGTATGGCGGTTCACGAAATGATAAGTGAAATTATTTTAAAATGGATTTAATTGTGAATAGATTACGCAACTAACGTCGTAACAGTAATCAGTATGACGGAAATTGCAGGGCTTTTATCGAGGCCCAACGCAGAGTGCGGGACAGCCGAGTTCCGTTGGCGGTTGGGTAAGGGTGCGTCAAAGAGTGTCAATATACCTTGACCTAAACCGGTGAGAGAACAAGCTCCTTGTTCAGTGGTTAAGGCGAGTGTGACTCTGATCGAAAAGGTCGTGAGTTTGAGGCTCCAATCGGACAACACTTGGATCTGAGTATCATTAGCTGATGTTGATCAATAAATCAGAAATGTCCATTTTAGTCTTTCTTGTCTTAACAGGTAGTGTAACCTATTGGTACGACTGTCAGGGCTTCCGTCGAGGCCCAAGACAGGGCGCGACAGACGAGTCCCGTTAGCGGTCCGATGAATGTTCACCGAAGATAATCAATTTACAGCTTTAACATAATATTTTTCAGCCTCTGCGCGGGGCCGATATCCAGACAAACGTCCTTTTAAATGTCTGAAAACGTATGCTGTTAATAAATGCCTACTTTTTGCCGAGATGAGGTATGTATATTTTATGGAGAGCATGCATGCATACGTTTTCTTATCATTTGGTGTATTTCACATTTTCAAAATAACTCTAAGCCCACCTGGCGGTTGGAACTGCATTTAGGGCTGCACTTATTTCTATAGGCTGTGAGGAAGAGGTTTCAAAATATTCGTACATATTTGCAGTGGATTTGGAGCAATTTTTGTACTTTCTTAGCAATATTTATAAATAGGAAGCTACAATGCTTTATCAGTGGATATTCAAAGGTCTTATACAATCTGAAAATCAGTTACTACTTTAAAACTGGAAGATATCCCACCTTAAGATATGAAATGTGAGAAAGACGTATGGGGGGTCCTTGTTGATAGTACTATGCCTTACTGCCTATACCATACTGTTCGGTGTGCGGCCGTTGGAGCGGCTCACGAGTGAGCCAAGCGTGTCAAATTGTGCGATTATTCAGCCCTCTACCACTCTCAACAGGATCAAGAGTCCGTGGCTCATTCCTTAGGACATTGCAATTTTAACCGGTGGGTAATGCAGTCGCTATTCAGGTAGTTCAACGCCTAGGACTAAATATGACTGCGTATTGCCAGCTGATTATCCAGACATTTTTCTCCGAATTCCTTCGTCGTTTGTCTCGGTACTGTTAATCTAAACTGGGTCCTAATACAAGTATGTCATAAAGCATACTTTCATACCTTGGGTTTGTAGCGGCCGCGATGCAAAAATTCAACCACCTTGCATTTATTTCTACGAATTTCCCGGCACTGTCTGTCCCATTTCCTCATCCAAAAAAATACTACTAACGCCAGCCTCATAAGAGAGATTGCTGGGGTTTGGGGTACATAAGGCCCACTACTTAAACTACCTTCGCCCATGTTTTCTATAAAATTTATTTATTTATTTATCGAAATTAAGTAAGAAGGATGCACATTACTTCAGTCAACATTGCTGGAGTGCGTTTCATCTAGGCTGTTAGAAACTAAATCGCTGAAATGCTGACATCCTGAGGTGACTTAAATACCGTGTAATTATAGTCTATGATAAGTAATGTTGCAACCCTGCTTAAGTTGTATTTCTTGATTCTTATACGCATTTCACAATGTTGGCTCGAAATTGCACGAGATAGCAAACATATATTATAAGCATAATTCTTGAAATTCTGCCAATATATTTCCTTATAACCCTACAGGTTGAGCATTATCATATACGCTTTTTGCCATAATTCGCGCACAGAGAAGGGCGAGAGCAGTTGCAGTTCATCCCATTTGGAAACCGACGTCTACTTCTCCTCCCCCGCCGTCTACCGCTCTCGCCTCTCATCAAAGGACCACTAAACAGGTAGTTAATGTGTGTGAATTATAACGCCGGGTGCACTGATATTCTTTAATTCTTGACAGACGTACTCATAAATCGCTATCAAGTAGACACTTGAGTACATGCTTGACGGAACAGAAAAGTCGTTTATGAATGTCCTCTGCCTACTGCTCGACGAGCCTTTGATGGGATTTAGGACCTTGAAGGCCCTGAGTCTGTAAAAAGTGGGTGTTTGCAGGCTTGTTTGTCCTAGTGTGTGTTACGAGAGCAATTTTGAGACCATAGGCTGCTCAAATAGCCATTGGGGAATGTGGAGACACCAGGCATTTTCCCGGTATCCGTTTTCTCTTCATTTGAATCTCTGTGTTTTTTGAAATTAATCTTCTCCTTAAAATGCTTTTGGCCTCCTTCACCTCCCAGTGAATCTCTGTGGCTGTTGGAAAACGAAGTCTATCAAAGCATCAGTATAATAAGTAAGAGGTATACTTGTTTTCACATGAGGCTGATAAGTTTGCTCTTTAGGCTGAGGAATTTAATGTTTGCTAACAATAGGAACTCCGTTTAAAAATTGTATTTATTTGAAGGATGCTTGCTTGGCTCTTGAAAAAGGGGACAAAGCCGTAAGGTGATAAAATAAGAACATTTTAAGTGGACTTCAGCTGCGATTTTTTTCCTGCCTAGGGTCCGTATAACTTGCCTGCAAAATAATACTCACGTCTCTAGGATATCTGCAGTTCCCGTAGTAAATGACGTCGGCTGTGTTTATATAGCATTTACATGTACGTTGCGTCGTAATAACAACCTATAATTTCTTCACTATCTGCGATATCTTTCGCGTTCTTGAAAATTAACTGCCCTGCCAAAACCAGGGAAGGCAGTTGGATAACAGATCATGATATCATAAAGCTTGGAGAAATAACATTTGAATTGCTGCACTGCTAGATAGTCTACCCTGCAAAGATGGTTCCAACTGATTAAGTATTAAGAGTTGGCGTGCAGAGACTCATATTGGCAATGACAGCTTGAGCGTCTTGGCAAAGACCAGGAATAAAAACAGAAAATGTCAGTTTTGAGATTTAACATTTCTTTGTACATTTGCCCTTACTTATTCTTACTAACTAAATCTTAACTTATTTCAACACTGCAAAAACCATATGGTTTATTATTTGCTGTACCCTAAGGGTCAGTCAGTAACTGCATTTCGGAGAGTTGACTCATATTCGTAGGCATTATTTGTCCTTTGAAAAAATGTGATTGAATACCGTCGGAGTACTAGCCGATACAGGCATGATTTTAAGTAGGGGTAAAATATAATCATGCCCCCTAACCACAAAGCCAAGACCACGCTTTATACCTTCGTTGATGAATACTGTTCACAATATCAGCTAGAGCTTTGATTGAAGAACCAGCTACCAAGATTACTTATGGATGTGTTTTAAGGCTACGAATGTTAAATCCTAATGGCTGCGATCTTTCAGGCCCGGTTCCTCAGGAGATGGGAGAAAAGTCTTTGGAAGGTCAGATTGCTAAGAACAATATATTGTGTACAGAAGAGTTGGAAGGAACTTGCCACTCGGTCTGGCTTGGCGTTCGACCGTGAGGGCCCTGTGAGAGCTTGGAATCCTCTCAGCGACCAACGCAACTGATTTCATCCGTCCCGTTAGTGGCGGATTCCTCTGTGTTCGTCAGCGTGGGAATTGTCACATGGGTCTCAGAGCCAACTTCATGTGTGTCAGCTTCAGGATGCTGATTGGTCTGACCAGTCTGGGGTGCGTGTGTGCCCCCTAGTTGAGCGAGAGCAACAGTTGCGTGTTGAATGCGGACGTGGGCTATTGCGTCGGGTCGGTGCGTCTTGGCGACCAAGATTGCTTCTGCGAGGCCACTTTTGTGGCGTCTCGCGTTTGAAGGAGGTGGGCTGTAGAACCGCTACATACCTTAACATAAACGCAGTCTGCGTAAGATATCAGCAAAAAGAATACTCACGTCTTTATGATACTTTAAGTAATCGTACTAAATGACATCGGCTGCATTCACTTACAGGTGCTTTCTGTTGTAATCACAAGCTATAATTTCGTCACTTATTTCCGATGGGGTCCGCACACTTGAGAACCAAGTGCCCTGTCAAATCAGTGTAGAATACTTAGAGGACAGATTATGGTAGCATAAAGCCTGGAAAAAACTGCTTGCATTGCCCGGCTGCCTTATAGTCTCTTCCTGCAAAGATCGTTTCGACTGATTAAGCATTAGGAGTTGGCGTGCACGGACTCAGATTTGCAATGACAACTTGAGCGTCTTGACAAAGTCCAGGAATAAAAAAACATACCCTGGCAGTTTTGCGATTTCGCGTTCATTTTCAAATTTTCCCTTTAATATTATTTAAACCCAAACTCACTTCACTGCTATAAAAATGACACATAGTTTAACTATCATCCATACATTAAAGATCAGTCAATTATTGCATTTATTAGGCTTGCTTCACAGATAGTAGGGAGTATATTGCTTTCTACGAAAACTTGGTTGAATATCATGAAAATACAAGCAAATGAACCCATCACTTTGTAGTAGGCTGGGTGGGCAAATCGACCCAAGTGTGCTTAAATTCACGGCTCTTGATAGCCCACTTGGCTAAAGCGTTAGCTGTACTGAAGCCTTCTCTTACTGGCTTGAGTTCAAATTCCATCGTGGCCGCCAAATGTTTCACAATTGTGCCAGTTGAATTATTAAAGTCTACCAAACCCCACCTAATAAATCCATAACTGTTTCCGTAAGGCTGAAATATAATCCATTCCTCCGAAACTCTAACCCCAGTCTGCATTTTATCCCATTACTCTTTATATTATCCGCTAAAAAACCGACGCAAGAATACCATCGTATAAGTAGGCCCAGCTTTGTAGCCCCCCATTCTTTGAGTTATTAATACTTCTTTTTATATGCATTTGTTAATAATCTTTTGTCCTCTATCATCTCAACAACATTAGTCGACATCGTATTGCAGTAGGCATTTAGCTGGTGTTCCTATTCTTCTTCTGTGCACTTATATCAAGCAAGTTGGCACGGTCAACATTCGCTGAACTGCAGTATTTTAGAATAAGTTATTTAAACAGTGGCTGAATTAAAGGAGCCTGCATAGTTATACGGTGTTAACGCACTCAGATAAATCTTTTTAGTTCGAAAATCAAATATAGACATCTACATAATGAATCGAAATAACAACTACGCAAATGTTGATTTCCGGTTGACACGGGCATGCTTTATTGTTACCGTTGCGTTTAACGTTCAAGCCTCTTGTGATTGCTTGCTGCACATAAAATTGCGGTCCTACCACTCATTAATAGCGTGCCTTGATTGGCAAAACATGATGTCGGAATAAAGGCTAGCTCGCGAGGATTTAGATAAGCATAATCTTAAGCGTGAGTAGCATATAAAACTCAATATTTTTAAATTGCATTATAAAATATCTAAAAAACGATAAAATTATTATTCAATTACTATCATTGAATCTATTGTTCAAAATGCATCGAGGAAAAGGCATTATCAAGTGTGTATGTTTGCAAAAATGGATTCATTTAAATAGCTCTGTGTGAAATGTATCCATAAAAATTGTATATTGAAAATTTTGAGGCCGTGCAATGAGTGGTAAAAATTCTTATTCGTTCTCTGCCCACTCTTCTGCGACTAGGGCTTGTTGTTTTTGCACCGTGACATTTATAAAGGGGTATTTGGAATTATGGATGTAAAATGAGGATGACAGTGCTGATTTATTCTGATCTGGTTTTCAGCAGACTTATCACAAGGAGAGCTTATATATAGGCTCAACCGCTGTTAGCGATAAGAACTTCCAATGCTATAGCCTTACAATATTTAAAGCCACCTTTAAGTAGCGGTCCTACATAACCGCTTGTTGGGGAACAGAACTAAGTAAAGGCTTGTACATCGACGATAAAATATCGGCAAAATCACTGTAACATAATATCTGTCCTTATTTGCCGCCCATAAACAGCTAAGGAAAGATTTCTATTGTAGCTTTCCATAAAATTTCCTGTTAAGATAACATTCCGCTCTCTTAACTGAGAAAATGGACATCGTCTGACGTCCTGTCAAGTTAGGTGTTTCCCTTGACAGCTTTCGGTACAGGGAAATGACATTGAAGTCATTTTCCTACTGATTATTATAGGCTAGTTACGACGATGTGAAGACTATTTGGAGTGTATCGTTGAAGGCAAAACTCCATGATTGTTTGGAGACGCTACGGCGTCCGCAAAATGCAGAGCTATGAAGGCATTTTGGGAAGTGTAACGAAAGGACGGTTGTTTTGCTCGAAAGACTGTCTTAAACTGTCGTCTTCTGCAGATGTGTTTTTATCTGCATTTATTTACTCCATGATTGGGTCTAACCATTAGACGTTGTTGCAAGAAAAGCTGCCGTGATGAGTAAAAGAGCCCCACAGTTTTTTCAAAAAAAATAATGAGCAGTTAGAACATTTTCCTATTCCCACTAAGTTTGCCATATTTTTGTCGTATACTTTCACATGTAGGGCAGAGGAAAATAATTATAGCGTAAAAAGTTGTTTTTATGTTTCCTAAGTGTTTTTTACAAATTTAAAACGGCAATAGATGTATTATAAAGCACATTTATCTTTCAATAAATTTTATTAGTATAGTTTGTGCTATAAAACCTTTTCTGGAAGGCATGCGTCTGAAACGTTTGAGCAAAAATACTTTGAACGTTTTGAGTTTGGTGATATTCGTACAAGGGTTAAGGAATTGAGCATTAAAATTGATCAAGAACCATATTAAACACCTCAAGATGTGTCAGAAATATTAGACGTTAATTGAGTCACCGAGGAAAACTATTTGCATTCATTGGAGTTAATTCATTTACCTTATAGTGACCTAAACTGCTAGATAAAAAGTACATGCCCATGAGAAAAATGAGCTTTTAGGGCTCTCATGTTTGTACCAGGGATACAAAATATTAATTTTTTTGCTTTCCCGTGTCGCCAGAAATAAACCTCTAACTCTGAATCAGGGAGGCCGAATGACAGGCTGCGGTCCATCAGCCACTGCTAGAATGATCGCACAATATTCATTTAACTACTAACAGGCTGTCAGTAGTATATATGGTGGTTTCATGATACACCATGCTGGCAACATAGGCACCAGTTTAAACCGAACCGCTTATCTAACCGATATTCTGCCGGTACAGGGCACATCAGCGAGGAGTCTGGCTCATCGGTTGGTCCACCATAATTCTCCGTGTTCCTTCTGGTATGTACTCCAATTTTCGAATTACTACCTTTTAATTGCTTTGAAAATAAATGCCAACTTTGAATAAATCCGCGTAACTTTGAGTCGCAGTTGATCAGTCACAATAAGAAAGAAGGCTAGCTGAGCAATGCGGATTTTTTTACTTATTTTTAACCTTCAAACTCTGTAAGAGTCCGTCTTTCTAAATGGACTAATGCACGACTTCAAAAACTCAGACTGATGAACAAACCGTTTCCTTGCTCGGGCAATCCTATACTTTACTTCAGCAAGTGTTCGAGTTTCAAAAATTAACATTTCATTTTTTGACCGCGAATCGGTAACTAGATATATAAAAGTAAATTATAATCAGCGACACCTGGTTATTTATCACAAATGACGACGTAGACTCAAAGTTATGCCATGTATCTGGCAGAAACGATAGGATGTGGAGTTCTTTGGTTTTATGAATTCTTTTCATGCCATTACTGCTAATTAATATCAGGAGTAATTAGTTTATTTGCGTGGTGATAAGAAGAAAAAGGCCACAAAGTGATGGAAGAAAATATAAGCTAACTTTTGAACACTGCAACTCTGCGCTCCATGTTAGACAACAAAGCACTTCAATGGGAAGTCCTGTTCCTCTAACAAACAGAGGTCCATCAATTTCTTTTTTTTTCTATCGCCGCACAATGTCCCTACCGAGCAGGATTTAAGTTACAATGAAAAATCAAAAAATAGTCTTTACCAATTAAGGCCTTCAAATGCTCAACGAATACTGTAGAATACAATACACGCCAGAATTCATGCAACATGCCGATATATGTGAAAGATTGATACTCTTTCGCTAAACGTCATTTACTCAGGTTGTGATAATCATCATTGTGTAGTCTATTCTGAAGTTTTTTCAGTAACGATAAGCTGTGAGCTTTTTAGTGAGTTTCATTCAGACCACTAACAAAACCTGTGTACTGTAAAAAGTAACTTCTTCAGTAGTATGCGTTGGTATCATTGATTTTAACTGCTTTAATAAATTCTTATGTATTTTATGGAAAACAGACCCCAAAAATTATTTCTTGGACACATTTGGAAGAAAAGTATGCCTTCTTTTAATGTTGTGCTTACGGAAAAGGTATTCTTCGGTTTTAGAAAAATGTCTTATTATTAGCTTTTTGTGAATTTTAGATGTTCAGTCATAATGCCTCGTATCCGTCAAGTTATTAATGCTGCCTATACTGTATAAAACATGTCCCACATCTATTGCAACATTTCATGAGAACTATGTGACTTCTTCCTCAAAATTTAGGTGAACACTTACTTTTCCTTAAACAGTATGTGCCCACTGAGCAGGTTGTAAACCTTGAAGTTGAGTGTAGCAGTCAGTAGGTATCAAAACTCTTCGGGAATTGAGAAACGTTTTTAAAAAACCAAAAAATACTTTTTCGTCAGGGAAAAAATTTAAAGAAGGCATTTTTGCCACTAAATGAGTACAAGAAATAATTTTTCTTGTATGTCTCCATAAACTATATTTGAATTCATATAGGAAGCCAAATTCAATGATAAGAACGCAAACTACATAAGAAGTTACTTTTTACAGTACACACTTTCTGCTAGTGGTCAGAACGAAGCTCGTTCAAAACCCACATCCTACCATGAATGAAATAACACCAGAATAGATTACACGATGATCAGTTTCACAACCTGATTCAATACCGATTAGTGAAAGAGTATCAATATTTTGCATGTGTCAACATGTTGCACGAATTCTGGCGCGTGTTATGGAAAATTCCTATAGCTGGAAAAATGCCGTACGCTGCCCATAATAGAAGATATTGTAAGGTTTAAAAAAATGCGTTTTCAGTCGCAAAAAGGAAAAAAATTACCGCCACATGGCTTATACAGTTCGGTCGGGAAATCATGAAAAATGCCAAATTTGCAGAAAGTTGATAACTACAGTAATCGCCACAGACCATTTAATTTTCATAACTTTGTATAAGTTTGATCATTACTCGAATACCAATGTAAATACATTTAGGAAGATTTTGAAATAATAATGGACTGCGTCAGGTATATTAGGTACTTATGCAAACTATAGGAATTACTAAGTGTTTGCAAAGAAAAATAAAATTGTCTCCATAATCTTGTGATTTTGGAGACGTAAAAAAGAGCTTTAAATTAGAACAATAAATTTAGATATTGTGTTAAATTAAAAACTTGAAGAAAACAGTTTCTATATATAGAAATACCTTTTATTTAGTGAGGACATTCTGCAAACTTAAGTCTCACGGGATAAGTATTTATTGAATGTCATCAACAAAAGTGTGTAATAATTTTCCTTTGTTTTTGCTGTCTTTGTTAATAAATTTATAAATTCTGCATTTGTTCGACGTATACACCAAAACCTTTTAAATAAGATAGATAAAAAAGCCTTCACAGAAATAATGTGTTTTCCGATATTAGTTTTAATGAAAATGACAACGTTCTAGATATACAAAAATGTCTAAAAACAGCAAAACACATTGTTGAGTGTAAATCTTGTCCGCACTGGAGTTGTAAAACTATTATTCCTAAGATTAATAAAAAAACTTTCCATTAAAGATTACCTCTTAGAAATTGCTTTGGTTAGATATTTCGCTGACATACTTCTGCGTATATTTATTATTTTTTAAACGTTATGTCACAATGAAATGTGATACTTTTGAGAATTTATTTAAGTGTACTGAAGATAAACGATTCAATTTGACTGGAGAGGAAAGAACTCTCTTTTCTCTTTATAATGGACTTCCTTCCGCATGAGTAGATTAATAAAACATTTACTTAAAAAATGGCAAATTCAAAAAACTGGCCGTATACATTGCCATTTTTTGAACTACTTATTATACTTTTGTCTGTTCCATTTCTAAATAAAGCAAAGGTGGAACGTAAAGTATACAAAAAACTATATTTCTTCATGACTTACATTTAATAAGGCCTTATCTGTCTTAAATTCGCATTATCACAGTGCACATTTTGCGTTTGCGCTAGGACACATGACTGCGTCATACACTCTGTAATGGCTGCGGAGCGTTGGTTTGCATAAAAGGCCTCCCTCTTATGCTGATTCAAATCCCACCGAATATCGCGAGTTTTTTCACAATTGAGTCAACTAAATTAACCAAATCTGCCAAACCAACTTAATGACTACCAAGCTCTTTTAGTGGTCGCTGCTGCCCGACACCCTCCTAACTGTTGATGCCACAGATGTAGTCCTTCTGTGATAATCTTGGTCGCCCAGATGCGTACGACCAACTGCGATGGCCCGTGTCCTCATTCGATGCGCCCTTTGCCCTCGCACAACGGGAGCGCACACATGCACCCCATACTGACCGAACCAATCAGCGTTCTGAACCTGGCCAACACGAAGCTCGCTCTTGGGGGCCTTGTGACAATACCCGCATTGGCGGACACTTGGGATTCCACCCCGACTGGGTGCTAACATAGGCAGCGTCGTCGGCCACTTTTACGACTCCGCGCTCTCACACGGCCCATACGGCCATGCCAGACTGAGGGGCAACTTCCTTCTAACTCTTCTGCTTTCAATGTATTGTTCCTAACACTCTGAACTTCTCAAGACTTTTTCCATCTCCTAAGTAGCCTGACCTAGGGTTAAACTGTAAATAGTCATAACTCCTCCACGATATTCTCACACTTAAGGGGCTGCCCGCACGGGCATGGGCTCTTGTTTGTCCAGCTGCCAACTTGCTCCAACTTACAGTAAGACGAGTGCTGCAAGCAAAAGGCCAAAGTTTAAAAAAGTCTGATCATTACTCACATATTGTCGTGCACAAATTTAACAAAAACTAGGAAATAATTATGAGTAGCATTGGGCGCATTAAGTACTTAAAAGAATACCTAAGCGTTTGCTTAGAAGAATAAAACATTTTCAATAATCCGCAAGTTCCAGAGACTATTTCTATGAATAAGAACAATAACTTTCAATATTTTCTTAATTTCAATGCATAATCACCCTATCCTTTTATGAGATAAAAGGAAATTTTATTTACTCAGTTATATATATATTACTATTAATAAATAAGTAGTTATTTGATATCACCCTTTACCTTCTGGCATATTTTCGGGCGTTTTCAGCGCTTTCACGTGTTTGTCAATCAATTAAAATTCTGTTCGACGTTTACACCAAAACCTTCAAAATAAGATAAATAACAAGGTCATTTACCGAAATAAGTTTTTGGATATCAGCTCTTACGAAGCTCGTCGTGTTGACCATGTGTAGAACTTCGGAGAGCCATTCGCGAGCATACGTATACGTTCAATATATTCTCATTATGCTATTACATTTATCTGGTAGGAGGCGTTAGTGTAAAAGGTAAAATTATGTTCAAAGTAACAAGCAAATTAGTCCAGGGAAGAGGGGAGGGGGTTGGCGTAGTAACAAGCGGCTCATTGCCACTTCTTTGTCTTAAATCCGCAAGAACATGTAAGAAATTTAGTTTTTATTGAAGGACATTCCAGGTTCATTGGTGCATTCAAACAAAAACTCTTCTAGTATTGCATTTTGTGCGAAAAGACTTCACCGAATAGCTAAACATAATTTTAAAAAAACAAACTGTCAATGTAACTGCAAGCAAATTTGGTTCCTTTAACTTGGCTTCACTTCAATCTCAACAATTTTGGATAAATTTTTCCAGTTCTAGGAGGTATATTTTCTATACCTTTTTTACTTATTTTGCAGTTCCTTCCTTTCGTTATCAACATTAAAGTGTAGTTGGGTTCTCTCTTTCGTAATAGCATAGTAAATGTCTTCCGTATGAGACTACTCTCAATTTCCCCAAAACTAATGACCATTTCTCTTAATAAACCTGACTAAAATGACGATTTAACTAAGTAAAAGGCATTTGCAGCATTCAATAAACTGAATGAATCAAAATTGTCTGACTTAATATACGCTTAAGTACCAGATCTAATTTCGTAATGAATGTTGCATGGTCATTGGCAACTATTGTTCTCACAAACCGGCATTAAGTGGGGTTGCAAGACTGAGTTTTGGGCCGACTAATCTCATGTTATTTCCGTTACGTCAGGATGGTGGCGTTTAAAGAAGCTTTCTCCTGACCACTGTCGAAACGTTTGCTCGTTAAAAAATGGCTACTTAAGTAGTATGGATACAACACACTGATTTGCTCTCCTCTTATAAATTCAAATGTATTTTGCAGCAAACATGCACGAAGATATTCCTTTTTGTACTCATTAAGTAGAAAATTACGCCTTCTTTGAATTTAATACTCAAAGAAAAGCACCTTTTGAATTTTAATGGTTTTTCGATCGCCGAATAATTTTAAAACTAACCACCCGTTGCACTTGGCTTGAATGTTCCAAAACTGCCTGCTGTATACATCCTGTCAAAGAAAAAGCACGTTCTTTTCTGCGGCATTAAGAAGAAATCGCATAGCTGTAACAAAACTTTTAATAGATGACGATTATGCTGCGTACATGTTACATACTGCAACATTTATAAATTGAAGAATACGATGTAGTATGAATAAATATTTCACATTTCCTGAACATTATCAAGACAATAATATTTTTCAAAACCAAAATAAACCCCACATTTATGTATAAATTTTAATTTAGCGTAGTATTATACCAATCGAATACATGAAATAATACTTCTGTGAATGCCATCAATATTTGAATTCATAAGAGAAGTGAAAATCAATTAACTAAATACATGCGACTTAAGTAGGCATTTTCGACGAAAATACTTTTTGTATGCCGTCAGAAAAAAAGATGGTTGAATACCGGCATTCTCTGGTAACTAAAATGACTTGAGATTAGGCTGCACTATAATTAATATATGAATCCTACTTAATGCCAATTTGCGTTTGATTATCAATCTTCTACCAAGTTCGGCTTTTTGCATGAAAAGCCGACCGTACTGTACACATAGGAGGGACCGTATGGGGTTGACCGATACGGGCACTCGACAAGGATTACCTCCACACTGCAGATACGAATGGGTTGTTGCTACACCGCAAACAGGTTTTATAATTTTTAAATTTCTACGTTCATGCCATTTCCTAAAGATGATGCATTTTTCTGTCATTAAGTTGTGTATCAGTCTATTTTTTGGAGACTATCCCCAGTGGTCTATATATCTGTCGGAGTTTACTGGTCGGTCTAGCATACCATATGACATCAGTATGCCAAGAGACCTGAAACCAGGTAAGATACTGTCAGCCTAATGTGTCTACTAAAACTTAGTTGCCGCACCGGCAAGCAAAGGATACGGAACCGATGCGCTTCACGCATGACCGACTGACTGCCAGGGGTTTGGTTATTTTCTACATATTGATAGAAAGAACCTCCACAAATAAGCTATACTTTTTCCTCATTTTAAGTAATCATTACAACTTGTTAAAACGATGCAGTTTATGCCATGCCACAAAATATTTATATTTATTTTGGTTTTTAGCATATCTGCCCTCTTTTATTTTTCTTTTGCATTTAAACGAGGTCCTGAAATGTTAAGTAGTTATTTCGGAAAATATCATGCACTTCTCTTACTCTCCTCAAGCCTGTACAAATAGTATCGAAGAAATTTTAATAAGTCTCTAAGGAAACGTATCAGATGCTCTTACTTCCGGAGTGAAGTAATAGGTTTGCGTTTAATAGACGAAAAGCCAAACCCTTCCGAGTTCTACAAAATGTAAGGATGTGAGAGAGATAAGCTTTATTTTGAAAATATCTTTCTGAAACTTGCAGCAAAAAACTTTCTCCAAAATGTAGCAAATTTGGCCCATGAAATCACAACACCGGGGTTAAATAAGTAATCCATAATGGCCAATGACTTCACTTTTCGTTATGTGGATAAATATCCTTGTAATATTTGTTGAGCATGGGCCAACTTGGACTCCCATTTAAACGACCTTAGTGTCATGACCTCGTTAACTAGACCTCAATGTAGTACAAATAAACAATGAGAGCTAAAAATCGGTTTATATAGAACGAAGTAGGCCAACCACCATATAGTAAACAAAATTTACATGCGACTGGAGAGACGAAAATAGCGGTGGCCCAATTCGAAAAACCCTCTGATAGATTTCCCATCTCAAAAAATTACAATCAATTTTTGAAATATGTTCTCAAACCAAACTGCCGAGGTCAATCGAACTAAGTATATATACAAAGAACTTTGAGGCAGAAAACCTTCCTTTGATATGAAGGAAATACTATAAAATGGATTCAAGCCGATTATCACATTTATATTTATCGATCTAATTTAGAGTTTTTTTTCAAATCTGCGGAACCTGAAAATTTTGTAGAAAATGAGTTTTTTTCTAAAGAAGCCATTATTATTTTTGTATTTCTTTCAATATGCCTCAGTCACGTCAGAAGACCAACTATTGAACGATTTTCTCCATGACCGTTTGCGAGCAGTATATTCTTTAAAAAATAGCTACATAGTTAGTATGCATTTTTAGCATTGATGTTCCCTGCGCTCCCACATTCAAATGTATTTTATATAAAAGACACGAAATGTGTCTTTCAATATAACAACTATCTAATTTCAAAAACCTCCTTATTATGAGATTTTTTACGACGACCATGAAGTTTGCATTTATAAAGTAATTTACATGTCCATTTATTAACGCTGCTTGTATATTGCATACCTTGGTCCCCATCCAACGCATTCAGCGCACAGTTCAAATTCTGCATGTCTAAACCAAATGGAGATTTCTTATTTCCTTTAGAAAAATAATTAGAAAGCACCTTTTCCTGCGAGCCTATTATCTTCTACATTTATACGAGATCCGGATTTATTTTAGAGTTATTCCGACAAGAAACTAATACATTTCTCTCATTTCTCACATCTATACAAATAATAGCTAGTGGTGTTCAATAACACTTTCAGGAAACGAACCAGATGCTTCCACTTCCGGCGTGAAGTACTTAGTCTGTTCGTCCATTAGGACGAACAGTACAATACGGTGAATATGTCGTGTACAAGGCCGAAGTTTGCAAAAGATTAATTATCACTCACAAACCGGTATTAACACATAAACGAAAACTTAAAAATGATAATTAGCAAGCTTAGGCAATTTTTACCTTCAATAAACATAAGAATTACTATTTGTTTGCTAAGTAAATGAAATCCTTTTTTCATCCCCAAGTTTCGGAGATGTAAAAAATTGGTATGACTAAGAACAGTAAACTTCAATCCTATCGTCAGTTTAAATAACAAAATGTGTTCTCACCTCAAACGTTTTAGTAATAATGGCTGTTTTAATGATTATCGAGCAACGTAATTTCAAGTCACGTAAGTCATGCCAAGTTGCCAGCTTTTGAACGAATTTTTCGTTGACCGTCAGTAAAAAGTATATTTTGTAAAAAAATTACGACTTACTCAGTATGTATTTTTCTCATCGATGTTCACTGCTCTTCCGCGTTTTAATATATTTCTTACAAAAAGGCCCAATATAGTAACAGTATTTTTCAGGTAACGAAAACTATTCTGATTATGCTACTTTTTAGAACAACAAAGTGTAAATTTATAAAATTATGCCACTGTCCATTTACTAGTACTGCTTGTACAACTTCATTAACTTCCAACGCATTCAATGCACAGTCCAAATTAACTATGCCTAAAAAAAATCAGAAATTTCATATTTCATCTATGAAAATAAGGAAAAACCACCCTATCCTGGGAGCCTGTTGCTGTAGACAGTAGCTTTGGATAGATATTTTTTTATCTGAGCCTGCTGAAATGTCATGCCCTGTCCACCCCTCGCTAGCACTTCCTAATTCTCAAATGGCTTATAGTTGGTTGACTGCAATGTAACAGTTCACTGCTGAAATGTACCGATTTTCTACAACATAAATTTGGGGAATATCTACTTCCAACGCGCGTTTTTTCTGCCTCTTTCTATCTGTCGGCTACATTTCTCTCTCCAATAAACGTTCTTGTCTGCCATTTGGATAAAAATAGATAATATCTTATCAGGCAGGCAGTGTTCTCGTTTTTAAAGGCAGTTTTCAGTTTAGTTGTTTCCCCCATCTTCTGCTACTGTTTTAATTATGTACGAAAAATGTAAATCCGGTATTCCGCACGCCTGTGTAGCCAGACAATCAAAGGTAGAAAATATCAGCTAGACGGAAGCTGAATGCACAACAAAGTTTCAATTAAACCCTGCAAGATTTATTTGGTGGCAAAAGTTATAATTCAGGAACTTAAGTTAAGCGAACGAACATTTTCGATTAATTTATCATCAGGCAATACAACAATATAAGGGAAGGAAGGGTTAACTAAAGTTTAAGCAACCAATCAGTAGTAATTAGGGAGACGATGGGGGGAGATATGTAAAGGGAGCAAGGGGGTCAGATTCTCGTCTTAATCGGGGACCAGAGAGGAGAAAGGGTAGGGGAGGAGATGGCTTCTGACAATTAGTGACAGAAGTTGTAATTGTTTGTCCTCCTTTTTTGCTCTCAGTACAGTACAAGTGCAGCTGTTTGTACAGATAAGCCTCTATAAAAGACCTTCAAATTCTTAAGAAATAACTTAAAACAGTGTAGGTAGACAAGTTGTAGAGAGTACTGACGTAGTATGGGCTAAAAGTCTTTGACTAGGTCCTGCCTGTGCCAACTCCTTAGAAACCGTTTGGTGGGGATAACAGTGAGTTGTATGAAGATGCATGTTTTACTCGTCAGTGTTCATCAAAAGGACAAAGCACAACACAGAGAGAGAAATGACAGATTATACGTTAGAGAAACCTGTAGAGTACTTTTGAGACAAGTCACAGACAATGTAACCGACTCCACTTCTTTGCTCTGTAATTTCTTGTTGAAGTCTGTGGTTAGCAGAAAGACAAACAATACAGCGCTGCTAAGGGAATAATCACAGAAAACAACCAGCGTTTGCAGAGTTCGATAACATGTGTTGGCTTTTACTGCATTTAAAGTCGATTCCCTGCAATGTCAAAAAAAAAATTCTGAAATGTGCCTCCGGTGCGACCATATTAATTTAGTCTAGTTGCGATGCGGATTACCGCGCAACCTTATCTCAAAATATATACTCTTTACTCACAGCAACATGCTGACTTTTAGGTGAGTTCCTTTCTGACCACCTGCACAAATTAACTTCTGCAAAAAATGATTGTTTGAATACCATAAACCTTTGTCTTTGATTTTCACCGGTTCTTTATATTTGAGCACATGGAGGCAAAGGTTGGCATTCAAGCGTGTGCGAAGATCAACACATTTTATGGGAAGTATGAATGCAAGCGAAAAAGCGAGTCCCAGGAAGTAATTAGGAAGAAGAAGATGCGATCGCTGTGACAAGACTTTTATTCGCCTGACGTTTCGACATCCAATGCGGTTTTTGTATCTGAGATATCATCAGAAAAAGGTAGTAGAAAGGGGTACTGCATGCACAGGAAGCTGCAGTATTTATAAGCTACAGTCATTACTGCACACTTATGATAATTTAACGATAATTGCCCTCTTGAGCGCGAATTGCTTGCTGACCGACATGCGGCCCATGACCTGCTGAACTTGCATCACGCGTGGGGGAATAGGACGTAATGATTGCTCAGACACCTGGTTGTCCGGTGTTGGTGTAAGACGATGCGGTGGCCTGTGTGTTCCCCAAGTGGCCAAATAGGGCCTCAGTGCCGAAAATAGTCGCTGCAATTTTTTGTGGACTGGGGGATCGTGAACCATGACTAAATAAATTCTCGACTCACCTCCTTGCGGGCTTTTGGGTTCCCTTCAGTGTGCCTGAACACTCCGTTAAAGTGTTTCTACGTAACCGCGTTTGTGGCTGATTAGGGGGGGGAGTTTCTGTTGATGTTTAGTACACGCATTGTTTTGTTACTTTCCTTAACACTTTAGCCTTTAAGCCACCACAGTCCTTGCGACAGACGAGAACATCAAAGAAGGACAGTTGTTTGTGTTTTTTTTCCTCCATCGTAAATGTTAAGTCCGGGAAGATGCGGTTGAGGCATTCCTTAAACGTAAGCACCTTATACCGTTCGACGATGACATATGAATCATCCACACACCGCGCCCAGAATGTATCTGTGGTTTCGAAGGACCAGCAAGTCTAGTCGTTGCAGTCCCACCTCGAATATAAGTCCCAAAATCAGTGAACCCACAGGTGTTCCCCTCACCTGCCCATACATTGTTCCGTCAAACGTGAAGGACATCCTGTAGGATTTGGGCATGTCAGAGCAACCAGAAGTCGTCAGGTAATGAAACCAAGTCACCCACTGCCGCGACAAGAATTGTCTAGAGTCTTCTATAGGATATGGTGCAGTCGTGGACAAAACACCTACGTCGAAGAAACTGAAAGACCCCACAAGACCCGATCTGCCGAACACGCGGCAGCGGTGCGCAGAAATAAAACCAATTCTCAAGTGGCAGGTCATTCGATGAAACCCGGCCACACATTAGAGCTTAATGCGTCTGCCATTTTCGCAACAGGTGACAATCATGTGACCCAGAAATTATTTGACTCAGGGCTCATGAGCCTTCAGTTCATAAACAACTGCACCGACCTGCCCACCGCATATTCGGTCCTAGGGTTCAATGTGATCGAAGTAAATCGCCATTTGGGAAACGTATAGGCCACCATGTTACCTTACGCCAACACCAGGCAACGAGGTGACCGAGCAATCATCAAGTCCAATTTCATCACGCATGATGCAAGTTCAGCACGCCACGGTCCGCAAGCAATTAACACACAAGTGTACAGTCATCTTTAATTGTGACAAGTGAACAGTAGTGTCTGTATCCTTTAAGTACAGCAGCTTCTTGTGCGAGCAGTACCCGCTTCTGCTACTGTTTTCTAATGATATCTCTGATAAAGAATCCGTGACGTATGTCGAAACGTCATGCAGTCAAATCTATTGTCCCAGAGCTTGAATTTTCTTCGTTTTCCCATTCTCTTTTGTACCCATCTATTAGCAAATTACGCCTTCTTGTATGTTTTACTTGAAGGATGTTTCATTGAATTCTAGTGAACTCTACCAGCCATTCATTAGAATTCAAGGTAAGCAAACTACATGCTCTGTACATTGTGTCTAAGGAAATTATAAAATTTCTCGAAGGTATGAGAAAG
This sequence comes from Ligula intestinalis, assembly GCA_036362985.1. NCBI lineage: Eukaryota > Metazoa > Platyhelminthes > Cestoda > Diphyllobothriidea > Diphyllobothriidae > Ligula > Ligula intestinalis. Next base: position 19,349,255 of record JAYGXS010000006.1, on the reverse strand, counting down.
AGATCATATACTTATTAAATTTGGCAATGGGTGTGGACATTATTGTATAATTTGTATGCAGCATAAACAATTGCACAGATACGTTGCTTTAGGAACGCATATTTTATGGTCGCAAATATTCTTATAACTACATACGTTTATGAAATATAATGATACCCTATCTTCAAGTGTACTAGCAGAAGAAGGCGTAATCGGTTACGAAACGTGTACGCGAAAGTATACTTTACTTTATATACCCTGTAAAACACATTGAATTTCTAAGATCGTTAAATATCAATGAGAAAAATGCATAGCCATTTTTTCCAGAATTTACTTTTCTATCGGCAGCCAAAAATGAGCTCTTTAAGAAGCCGTCATCTTTGCGTTACTTAAATTTTGTTGATATAATTGCAATCGAGTCAAAAGCTTATTTCAGAATTTTGATTGGCATTTCATGACATAAGGAATCTATTGTTGTTAAAAAAACATTAACCTGAATCGAAAACTTGGTTAAACCTGAAATCATCGACTATGCTGATGTAATGTTAACTGAAATTCTAAAACTCCATTTAGAATAAAAAGGATAATTTCTATAGGGTTGTAGGAATTATCATCTTACATTATAATCCCGTGACATTTCAGATACTTATGTTTAGTCAGCAGACATGACGCCACCTGCTAAAAAGCCAATATTTACAGACTGTGTGTTTTCTCTGTTGCTTTTCGGTGTCCTTGTAAATTCAAATTTATTTTATAAAACAAGCCCCATAATCCAATATCTTTCTTCCTTTTGACATTTTATACACAAACAAAAAGTACATTTATGCTTTTTAAGACGTTTTTCAATGACAGACTATATCAGAGCCCCGTCTAGTGTTTAATTTTTTGTTCGATATATTACCATTTTATTTCTTCTGTAAGGGAAATTTTATATTCCTTTATGGAATTATCACCAAAGCGCAGTGACATAAAACGTCTTTTTTACTTGATTAAAATACACCCGTTAAGTACCACATAATGGCCTTGAATAACAAATTAACGTGAATTTGCTTCTTTTGACCAATTGCTTTCTCCTACTCTCTGGTGGCTTATACAGAGCCTATTTTAACCTCCTCAACATAATAGCCTTCCTCAACCCCTATAATGGCTCTCATATCTTCCCAGGCCCCAATCAACCGGATAACCCTGCGTTTACCCTATCCCACCAAATCAAATCCATGAGCCCAGTGGCCATCGTGTCTGTTTATCTCATCTTCGCTACCAACTTGTATACTGTACTTAGTACTTCCTCTCATTAGCATTTTTAACTCAATACTCATAAGATGCCCGATAAAAAGGTTTTTTATTTAAAATGCAACCGTTAACCAGTTTGGATTTTGAAAAAACGCACGGCCTCAGCAGGAGTCAAACCCACACAGCAGCGGAGGCTTTTGCACAGCGAACGCTCTACCACTGAGCTACGAGGCGTGCCGTGCGCCATGAATTTACTTTCACTTGGATCGATTTTACCCGCCCAACTTGGGCAATCAGCTTGCTGTTCCGTAATGGTGGATGCCATACGAGTGGTAATTTGGGTGGATGAAATCGATCCATGCGTCGTTTAATGTACGGCACTTGCTTTTACTCACTTCTATACCTTTCGAGCGTTTATGTCTTTCATATCAGAAAAGACGGATTCGTTTTCTTCAATACTGAAGGAACTTCCTAGTGGATGTGGACGATTTTTATTACTTTTTTCACTAGCATGAATTCAAATCATACAAATACTGCAGGATTTTTGTAGAATCAAACAATTTCGTGATGGCTCGTCAGCTGCTACCTGTCGCTGCATAACATTAAAGACGACTGGAAGGATACACTAATGTGAATTTCCTACAGAATAAAAATTAATGCAAATCAATAAGACCATGATGTATGGCCATGTAGGCTAATCAGTATAAAACTTTAAAATAAAAAAAGAGGGGAAGGAGTGTGCAAATATGCAAGCTAGGATGTTACAAAGGCAAATTTAGCTTTGACATCTGCTCCAACTGCTTCCATAGGTCAAGTTTCCACCGCCATGTATAAGCCACCCCTAGGTAGCGCAATTTACGAGTCGATCGTGTCTGAAAAAGTACTCGGAAGGTTGTTTTGGGGTCCGCTGTGTGATGTCTTGCCAGTGCAAGCTACTTCAAACTGTGTCCATGAACTTACATGCACCTGTAAATGCACGTATATTGAGCGGACGCGACGAAAATTGACAGGCGGACCTAAAGAGCGCCTATCTAGATGACTGTTAAAGCAGGAAAACAGAATTCCGCACTCATGCATTACCAAAACTTTGCGTGATACGTGTCAGTTTGTGGACCCCAAAACGTCCTTCTAGGCATTTTTTCCGAAACTAACAATACGTACGTTGTGCTACCTGGAGTTGGCCTATGTACGTGGGAAAAACCTGACTTTTATTATCATTTGGAGCACACGATTAACTTACATTTGCCTTGGTACCATCCAGATACTAGATTTGCACATTCCTCCCCTCCCTTGTGGCTTTAAATTTCTTCCCCTCACCTTTGCTTCTCCTGAGGTTTTTTGACTTGCTGACTCTACTAAATAGCTTACATTGGAATAAACCATGACCGCGCTGTTTTTGCATCATTTTTTTCTGGAAGAATTCAAGGTATTCTACGCTCCCATTCCCGCTTAATGCTAAACGTAGCAGCTGACGAGCAGTCACGTCATATTTTGGTTCCAAAAAATTCAGCGGTACTTGGATGTGGCCAGCTTCATGTGGAGTATTAAGAAATTTGCATTAAATAATGACCGGTTTTCAAGTTTGATACATTAAGAGGTGATTGGCTTTCAAATTAGCACAAGACAGGAAATTTTCGTGCAAACCTCCTAAGAAATACGTTTAAATATAGGATAAAACTTTAAATAAGTGAAAAGATATCTCAAACGTGAAGCATTTTTCCTTGGTGTACTTTGAGAGCATGCTAGAACTGCACCATTTAATGAAACTCATAAACTTCGCGAATGATTCCTAGCCGTAGCATCTTGCTGCATACCATGAATATTGTATGAGAGAATAGAAGAATTTGAACTTGTACAGAAGAAGCTATGCGAACAACAAGATCATAGTAAATTACTACGTGCGCTAATCAATAATGTAAGCAAATTAAAGCACACCATGAGAAGCAAAAGTGAAGAAAAATCTTTTATGGAAAAAGGGGAGTAAAATGCGTAAATCAGGGAGCTGGATGTTATCAACGCAAATTTAGATTAACCACATGTTCGAATTACATTGTCAAGCCTGCTTTCACCCTTTTTCATAGGCAGCACAATTTACGAGTAGTTCTTGCCCAAGCAAGTATTCGGAAGGATGTTTTTTGAGTCCACAGAGTGATCCGTATCAAGCAAGTGTTAAGTAATAGAAGAACATTTGATTTAACCTTCTTGCTTCGAACGTCATCGAGGCAGATGCTCTTTGGATCTAGTTGCCAATTTTCATTGTGTTTGCCCTATGCACTTGCATCCACAAGTGCATGTAAATTTATACACACATAATTTTAAGTAGGGTGCACTGGCAAGGCATCCTATGCAATTGAAGGCTATGTTGGACGTCAAAATATGAGTTCAGTCGCCTTATATATCCCGTCGGTGGTACAATGTAGGTGTCGTTTGGTGCTATTTAAAAGGATTTCACTCCTCAAGGGAAAATATATATAAACAGGCTTTTTCGGAACAGACTGTTTTGTAATTTTTGGCCATAAGGGTTTGCTGTAGAGAGGAGCCGCATAAAATTCCGCAGTCCTGCCATGCTTTCAATGTTCCTTAAGTCACCACTTATACGATGTGTGCTTTATGAAGGTGACTGAAACTTTGCATTCAAAAGACGGTATCTTCACACGACTGAAATAAAATTGGATTATGGTGCAACATGTTCGCTATTACTACACACACATTTAATCGAAAACACATTTCAGAATTGACGTTGTAAATTACCATGCTAACAGCCTAGGTACCTGCTATAAGGCCCAGATGCACGTTTCGCTGGTGTTCTGCCGCTGCTTTGCACATCTGCGAGGGCCCCGGCTAATCACTGGGTCTCCAAACTTTCCCTATCTGCATTTTGATTGATATACCGGTTTTGAAAGTTCAACTTTTTTACTCACCTGAGAAATTTATTTCTGTTCACGGTATATATCAGTACATTTAAAGTCTATGGGCGTAGACCGAAATTGTAAGTGCATATTTGTTTTGAAACTCGTCAACCTCTGTGAAATATACACCTGCTGCCATCAGATAGTCTTTAGTCGTATAAAAGGACTTTGTAACTTACCATTCTAACAGCCTAGGTACTTACTAAAAGGCCTAGACCGTGAACATAAATAAGTTTTTCTCAGGAGACTAAAAAGCTGAAAATTTCAGAATATCAGGTACCAAATCATACGGTAATTCACTTAACGTAGGGTCCACAGTAAACTGTACCCTGACGGCAGGCTAAGTGATTTGCCAGAGCAAGCGACATGTGTTTCGCTAACATTCTGCCGTTGCTTGACACAACGAAGAGTGGCGCTGCTCATCGGTGGGCCCCGCAGCCTCGTTGGCGTACCTGCAGACAAAGACTCCAGTTTGTAATTTGACTCTCGTTGATAAATGCTCACTGACCGCTAACTGAACTGACTTATCCCGCTCTGCCTTGGGTCTCATTTCTTACGGTGGCTTGTTGTCTTAGGCCGGTAGTATTGCCTACAAAGACAAGGGACACTGAAATGGCATCCAGTGGTGCACCACCCGAAGCTCAAACTCTCGAGCTTTTTAATCAGAGGCTAACCTTTGAGCTATGAGCTAGCTGTCTTGCCGGTTTTAGTCGGGAGAGTGCACCGCGTGGAGTTTGATGTGACTGGCTGACGAGGGTCAATAAGTCAAAAAGAGCCATCCCATTCTCCCTTGCCTGTACCAACAATATTATCTGCCTAAGACTACTGGCCACTGTGTGACTGCTGCCAGAGCCCAAGAAATGAAGCCCAAGGCCGAGCGGGAAAAATGAGTCCTGTTAGCGTTTGGGTGAGCATTCATCGACGAGTGTCAATATCTCCCGACGTAAACCGGCCAGACAACGAAATCGTGGTTCAGTGATGAGAGCGTTTGACTCTGATCAAAGAGATAGCAAGTTCGAAGCTCGGGTGCGAAACCACTTGGGTCTGGGTATGACTGGCTGACGACGGTTGATAAGCCAGAAACGGCCATGCCACTCTCCCTGGTGTTTACCGGCAATATAAACTGCCAAGTTTTGAAGCTGCCGATTATTTTTCAATTTTCTCAGAATATCTTTGAAGTTACTGCGCACAGACAGAAGGCTGTATTCGGGCGGAAGTCTATCAGTAAGAAGAAAATTAGTTGAGTGCCGGAAAGAGTTTTTCATTCTTCTGAGTTTTTTAACCCTGCTGGACTCTATCTTCGGAAATAGACTGCTGCAGACGTCTGAAAGTTCACAATAATAAGCAACTTGTTCCGGTGCTTAGCCAGTTCTTTTCTGTCCGCGAAAATACGCCAAAAACACGAAACTTCTCATCTAGTTTTGAAAAATAGATACATTAAGACAAAGCTTAACGTAAAAACCATTGTGGTCGACTGACGGTTGGTATTTCAAGACCTACAACAGCATTTATGCCATTGTGACCGTTGAACCTTGACGTAAATATCCATTTCCACTTTACTGCTATGCCTATTAAACTTACTTTAGTCTAAATTAACATGAGTTACTTCTTAGGAGTTTAAAATTCCACGATTTGGTTGCAGGTATTATTTAGCTCTTTCGCAAAGGGTTTGCCCTTCTAAATATCAACAATCGTTCATTGGTAAGTTGATTTTTAACGTTTATCCGGATTCAGATGTATCAAACTGTTTCCTTTTTTCCGTTACCATACCTGCTTCTCAAAACCCCATTTTCTGATACTCTTACCTCAGTTCCGAAAACTAAGCAATCTTGAGTTGGGAATTAATTTGAGAGGTTTCACGCTTACTTTTTGGCCTCCATTTATCTGTAAACTGACTCAAGATAAAATTTGAAACAAAGCAGAAAGAAGGGTTTTTTCATTAACTTGTTGCTTTACAATTCAAGCTTTTGCAAGAGCCTAGTACAGGTATTTAAAAGGAGCTTTCAAACCTCCCAGACAGTGAAGAAATAAGTAAAAAATGGGTTCAGTTGTGCAAGCAATACGGTGGGAGGAAGCTAGGTCACATGCGCTTTCTTCCTGTCAATCATAAATTAATCAGTGGCGGAAAAATGATCAGCAGAATTACTTCTAACGCTTTGGTGCAAATTAACAATTTCCTTCAAACATAACCTTTCAAGGACAATTAGGCCAGATTCCATTCGCAAAAATTTTTCCCCTAGTTCAGATGCGCTTGCTCATACACCCCAAAATAGTTCATTATTAAACAGCGTTAGTCACCATTAAACGAGTCCTTTCAAATGCCAAAGACGTCGATTTTATCATATGCTGTCAAGATCACCGGGATTGTTCACTCGATTTGTCGTCTAACAGACAAAATTGTGTACTTTGTGTCAACATTAATGGCTGTTTTGTGCAATAAAAATTAAAACTGATCTCAAGACGCATACAGGTCATACTTTTATGTCAAAGTTTTGTTTCATGACTTAACTATTAATTTTAAATATTATAATATTAATAATATGGCTATTCATTAAAGTATACAGAATAAAATATATTTTATTTATTTTATTTATAATATTATTCACTCATTATTAAATAAGACGTGCAAAAGTTCTGAATTTATTATTCGCAAAAACAGACCTGATGTTAGATGCACTTTTGACAGGGTGACGCTATTCCATCAAAGGCTAAAAATCACGCATACCTTAAGAATACTCACTTAACCTCCCCCCCCCCCCCTTCCGCCTACTGCGTCTTATTAGGCCTCAGACTCTTAACATGCGAGCAACTTGAATAAAAAAAATTCGAAGTGGGTGTTTCCACTTGACTGGTTTCACTTATGCAGTCACAGTGCACATTGGAAGACCCCAAGCAAAATTATGGGTGACAGTGAGCTGGCGCAGCAGCCGATCATCAGATACTGTCCTCCATTACTTGTGCCCTATACTGAGGCAGAAAGCAAGGCAAAACTGCCAGCTCATATCCCCTTCCACGTGCATTTATTCATTAATCTGCTTCAGTAGCGCAGAATATATTTGTCGCACGAGCCGGCGTTTGTCCAAACGGATGCCAGAGCACATTCCAACATGGTTGTGGAAGTACCAAAGAATGGACACAAATGGCTCTAAGTTCGCACACTTGGTAGTCTCAGTGTTGATGCCTGAGAAGTTTTCTGAGATTGCCTCAAGCTATTCAAAATGTCTTGAATAGCGGTTGTTGGCTACGGCACAAGCGGCTGCAATTGGACAACGCAAACTAGTCCTGTGCATCCAAAAGCACCTCATAAAGGTGCCACAATTTCCACGGTCGAGGGCTACCGCAGCTAATTACACTTCTCGGAAACCTGATGCTAGTCAGATTACTGAACAGAATTTTGGTTACTCCCCTATCTTGACAACTGCATGATTTTTTTGACTAATGGGTTACATAACGATACAAAAGGAAAGACCTGTCTAGAATTGATAAAAAGCAAACTTATGCTCGAAAAATTATCTTTTGAAAATTTTAACTTGACCTTTTCGAAACTTTAAAACCAACATGATTTTTGGCATTCATAAAGTAAATGGCAAGCTGACATATGCTATAAATAACCGCTGGTTAAATGAATGCGTGTAATTTCTATCCCCGCACCATGTGAATGGCAGCTGTTCACCTCGAAAATGTGATTTTTTATGAAGCACACTGTTCCATGCAAAATGCAACGGTAAATCTGTATGTCTCAAGCTCTTTTTGCCTTCATTAACACTCGCGTAATCAGCTGACTCATATGCATGGAAAAAAAGGATTGGATAAATCGGAAGGTTTCCGCATAAATGGCTTTGATTATTGTATTGATATCTATTTAATCGCATTATCTCTCTGTTCCTCAGTCTATTAAGGAGTTGCTTTGGTTGCTCTGTCATAATACAAGACGAGAAATTATAAGCTCTCGCTTAGCCACTGACTAGTTGCTGAGACAGCGCACTCGTCAGATGTTAATGCACCTCTCGAACCCACGCAATTGGCCGCCCAACTGACCAATCAGCATCCGCCTAGTTGGGCAGCGTTTTGTGCACATGTAGGCCTGATGTCGACAGGCGCCGCATTTGCTGTCAACCCGGCCAAATATATTGTTTCCCCGTCGACGCTGATCTTTGTTGTTTTTACGAAAAAAAAGCGGATAGTTTCGATCTGGACTTAATTTGCATCATAATCATCATTAGCTTTCCTTGCCCCCTCACACACGCATCCTATTTCTGCTTTCCCCCCTGTCACCTGCTCGCTGGTCTCGCTGGTCACCGAATTCAGTGCTCGCGCCTGCCTGCTTATCGCATGAGGGTTTTCCGTCGCATGCGCACGGAGGACCAAGCATGAGTTGACCTTCGGTGACACGCATCAGGCCATCGAGAACGCCCACGCTTACACACAGAGAGAGAGAGAGAGAGACAGAGAGGGACAATATGCTCTCCTCGGCTCAAGGACTCCTCCTATCACCCCCTACAAAGTCTTTTCACTATCACCGCCACCACATGGTCTCCTTCACCAACCTAGTACTGTGGATATTCCTCCTCTGGTTTACAGCTGAAAGTTCTCACGCCTACAACAGGATTGGTGGTATGTCTCCTTTTGCTTTTTTTGCTCACACTGTACTTTTCACTGTTGCTGAAGACGATTTTGCTAGCGGTTACTTTGCCTGCATGCTTCTATTCTGTTTAAATTTTGACATGCTTTTTTCCCGATCTGCATGGAAGCGCACATTGATGCAGTTCTGGAAAGTTTCAGAGGGAAGAAAATGAGACCAGTAAGTCAGAAGGTCACCTGTGAAAGGGAGCGTCGGAGTAGACGCCTGGATTCGGTTAGGCCTTCCTGAGCAAACAAACAATATACACATGTTTATGAAAACATATGGCGATCTCGGGAACCAGTGGTGTAGTTATCTGACGTTTCAAAAGCCCACAGGTTTCTAGCATCAAAGATAAAAATTTGTACTGCGCCTCACAGTATTCACAGGTAGTGGTAGTCATAGTTAATAAGGGTTCAGCATATTCAGAGGGAGGATGCCATGGCCCGGAGGGACGCTCAATCAGCGTTTACGCTTTTGAAACTTCAGAGCAACACATCAAATGTTGCCGAGATCACCTTATCCTGGCATTTATGTCCAGGGACGCGCATTTTCGCTTCTATTACCAATATATAAACTATAGAAGTTGGGCGCTCGCCTATATATGCATAACATACTTAAACTATAGTCGTTTAAAGTAATGTTTGTGTTCAGTTAAAAGTTAAAAACCAGGACGTGGGAAATGACCTGCAGAATGTCAGCGTTAACGTCCTGGAAAATTTTCTGACGTTCGGAAGAAATTCGTCACTCACCTTTGTCCGCAAAATGTCACTCAGTTTTATCGATACAGATAAGGCACCCTGCTGGGCATAATCAGGTCACGAGCAATCTTACAGAAAACAAATATTTTCTCCGGTGAAATTGACCATGCAACTTCTCCTGGGACACTAGGCTGACAAAAGTCACATTGGATCTGTGTCGTGTGTACTTTTAAATGCATTTTTTTCACAAAAATGTATGTTGACTTCTTTTATTTATTTGCGCATTCTTATTTTATAAAAAGGGTCTAATTCTGTGCTCCAAAGCCAGTATTGGGGTAAGGAGGAACAGCTACCTGTGAAGAGGTTAGATTTTAGGCCCAAGCGGGACTGCTTTTGTTTTTTCTGAAGCTGCCCTTCCAAATAAGTAGGTTTGTGGCCATTTTTTCCGGTAAATTGGCATAAATATGGGTACGTCTTACTAAAAGTGTTAGGCAAGCACTTCGGGATTTAAAATATTAAGCCGGCTTCTACACTTGAGAAGATCTGTGCTGCTACATTGAGGGAACCGTCCGTCATGCCTGGCCTTCCACTTAATTAAATATGACGGGAAATTAAGATAAAATCTTCGCATACAGTCATTCAGCCAATGTAGACGGCCTAAGAGGCGACTGTATCCCTGAAGGCAGTAGCATACCCCTTTTTAGGTCAAAACTATCATTATTTAAAAAAGATTCACCTTGTGTTCTTAAAAGTAGACGAACTTCCATGCATATATCGGTCTAATATTTCCCACAAGGCTTTTTAAAAAACTTGAGGAAGCCTATATGCCAGTTATCCAATCACCAACTTTGATGGTTTCCCCATTAGCAACTTGGTTGGTGCATTTATCAGGATTTGCAATTTACCGGTGCAGCAGCAGTAAGTAGGACATTTTCGCTCACTTAGGACCGGCGTTTATCTCCGCGCGCCTTGTACCCTTTGTTTTTTTTCTGGCATGTATCCAATGAAAGTGACAGTTTGGTTAGCGTACTGTGGCTGCGAGCCGAAAGCGTTCATTTTTTTCGAAGGCACCGTTACCTGCGGTTTTTGTAACGGAGCTAGCTAGCGGTAGCCTTCCAGTTAATGCAGCGTTGATAATCGTCTTCTCGTTCAGTAGGAGTCAGTTGCTGCTGCAGACGCCATCCTCTGTTTGGTGATATTAACCTCGCAAACGCATGCCAAATGAGTATTGCATTGGATGAGTAGGCCTGTGACAGTATCCAACGTAGCCCTCAAGCAGTGTTGGCCAAAACGCCCACGCTGCCTACTTTGCTTGTTAAACCGCAATGAGTTGTGCCCCACCCTCCCCCCCCCCTCCCTGTGGCGATCTACTTTTGTGCTTCGTTTTCGGAAGTTATCGCTATTTCCAGAGCTTATTCCTGGCCAGTATAAACGCTGTTATAACGGAGGCAGGACAAAACTAGTGGGGGAATTTAGCAATCACTTGTGCAGGAGTGTGTGTGACAGGAACTGGCAGGTTTCGTTACTTGCCCTCCTGGCGGGTTATTCAGGAAATCCTGCTGGAAGTTGTCGTTCTCTCTCTAATCCCACTCCCTCTTCTGCTGGTTTATGTTTTTTGGCGTTTTTTGCTTTCTTGTTGGTTAGGCAACTGGTAGCTCTCAAGGCATAAGAAGCCTGCACTGTACAGTGTCTTTTTATCCTAAATGGGTCTCGGTTATTACTAGAGACCGATTGCTAATTTTTCATGATTCGCCTTCAGCTAGTGTGTGGGCTTGGTTATTGTAAGCCAGCAGCCAGATTATTTTATGTGTGAATATGTGTCCATGCGTGGTTATGTGTGCCTGTATTTTTTCCTGACTAAGGCATGAATAGCATTCCTCATTTTATGTTTGACGTGTCAGTGGGGTGGGGTGGGGTGAGTAAAAAAACAACAACCACGAACAATTTATTACTAGTGACTAAGCGCACCTGCCGCGTCTGATTAGATCATTCTAGGAATGTATGGGTTTACGTAGGGGAACAAGTGCATGTCTTGAACAAAAGTACCTCCTTCGTTTTCTGGTTGACATTGCATATGGCGGAGTTTCCGGATGCAGTATTCAGTGCAACTGCGATGCATTTTATTGATTTCGGACTCCCCAAACGACAGAGTGGGAAAGAGTTCTTTCAAAATCACGCATACTACTCATCCTATTCGAGCTTCTCATCCAGCGAGGGGACCTTAAACTGACGTTGTAACTTACCGTACTAACAGGCTAAGTTCTTTCTGAAAGGCCCAGACACGTGTTTTGCCGGTATTCTGCCGCTGCTTGACACAGCTGCTAGAGGTCCCTCGCTTTCCCTGTCTGCTTTCTGGTTGATATACCGGTTTAGAAAGGTCAGGTTTTTAATCTCCAGAGAAATTAATTTCTGATCGTGGTATATATCAGTATAAATAAGGTCTATAAGCGTAGACTGAAATTGTAAGTGTGTGTTTGTGTTGAAACCCATCAACCCCAACGAAATATACACCTGCTGCCACAGGACAGTCTTAAGTAGTATAAATTGACGTTGTAACTTACCATACTGACAGGCTAGGTACTTGCTAAAAGGCCCAGACACGTGTTTCGCCGGTATTCTGCCGCTACTTGAAACAGCTGCTAGGGGTCCGGCTCATCAGTGGGTCCCTCGCTTTCCCTATCTGCTATCTGGTTGATATACCGGTTTAGAAAGTTCAGGTTTTTAATCTCCACAGAAATTAATTTCTGATCGTGGTTTATATCAGTTTATATAAGGTCTATAAACGTAGACCGAATTTGTATGTGTATATTTGTGTTGAAAGCCGTCAACTCCAATGGAATATGCTCCTGCTGCCACAGGGCAGTTTTCTGTAGTATAAATTGACGTTGTTACATACCATGCTAACAGGCTAGGTACTTGCTAAAAGGCCCAAGTGCCTAGCCTGTTAGTATGGTATGTAACAACGTCAATTTATACTACTTAAGTCTGTCCTGTGGCAGCAGGTGAATATTTCATTGGGGTTAACGGGTTTTAACACAAATATACACTTACAAATTTGGTCTTCCCTTATCGACCTTATAAAAACTGATATATGCTGCGATCACAAAGTAATTTCTCTGGAGGTTAAAAACCTGGACCTCAAACTTTCAATTTAATTAGGAAAGCCAGGATTTATGCTGCATGCAATTGCGACCAATAATTAGTGCGGCTGTCGACGTTGTATCTAAACTGTTTTCCTTAGGCATTAGGGTACCGCACAGCAATTTAAAGTAACGTTCTATCGCCTTGCCCCATTGTGATCTTGTTTTTTAGTATCGGCAGATAATATTGCCGGCAAAGGCACAAGGGACTTGAATGACCATTTTTGGCTTCTTAGCCGTCGTCAGACAGTCATATCTGGACCAAAGTGGTGCCCAACCCGCGCCTCGAACTCACAACCTTTTGATCAGAGTTAATCACCTTAACGACGTGCCACGAACTTGTTGTCTTGCTGGTTTAGGTCGGGGTGTACTGACACTTGCTGGGCCTCGACAGAAGCCCTGACAACCGTAGGAGCAGAGCTGGAAATATGAGGTCCGTTAGCAGTCGAATGGCCTTTCGTCAATAGGTAGCTTTTAATATCATTCTTATTCGAAGTCTAGACCTTTCAGTATAGTAGAATTTAGAAGCTTTTAAAAATGGTACTGAAAAAAAATGTCAATATATGATTAATAAGTGATTAGAAATAGTAATTTTATGTAGTTTTTGCTTGCACTGACAATTGAACCAAAAGGTCATTTCTGGACAGCGCAAAAGAAACGCGTAGATAGAAGGGTGAACACGCTCTGACCTTTTTGAAGCATTTCATAGGGGGTTGGTTGCCCAGGTGACAGATATTGCAAAAAGGCAACTTCGGTTAGGAAAGATTAGGTAATACGGCCTGTGAACGCTGTCATCGTGCGGCCCATGTGTAACATGCGGTAGGTTTTCAATTTCTGAATGCATCTGTTGTTGGTTGCTGGCAAAAAACAGAACTCAATATAAAAGACTTCTTCGGAAGCATACATTTTTATTGATTTCTGATACCTTTACCCCCTTCGAATAGGTACATATAGAAGGTGAAAATCATTGTATTCCTTATTGCATTAATTTGGTAGCCCATCATACCTTCTTCGAATGTGTACACGAATAGAGATTATCGTTTAATTTTAAGAACATTTCTTCTGGGGAGCTTTTTAAGATCGTACAGAGTCCGGTCAAGTAGCATTGCATTTTTGTGCTCATTAATACTTCTCATGATGCATACGCCATGTGATATTATCGTACTGCCATGGAGAATTTATGCTATTTCTTGCGCAGACAACTTACAGCCTAAGCTCGGATATAGCGACAGATCGGTTCAAAGGTATTCAGACCTTCAAAATAAACTCTTAAGACGCAAAAAGATATTTTATTCTAGTGTGGAATTTGTAGAATGTGTGACTAGCTAACAACGTAGAACAATAAAGAATAGTTGTGCTTACTTTTTCCATCAAATATACTTTATGTATGGACGTCGCAAAAAAATTTAAAAACGCTTACGATGCACGCTTTTATTTTTACCGCTTGCAGCTTTTGCAGATGGTCAAAAAGATTTGAATTTAAAACCTGGTATTTCGCATATGGGACCTATCGTGGGTTTTTATTGTACGATGCTGACCCCAATTCGGTAATCCTAACTACCTGAACACGTTTTGCAGAATTTAAGCTAACATTTCACGAGATCACTCATCCAACCGTAAATACGTCTACATGCGTTCCAGACTGCCCTCTTCCCAGTGAATGCTTGACTGATTCCGTGAGGAGCAGAGCAATTCCGTGTTGCGGACCCCGCCCCACCCCACCCCCCCCCCCGCCTCTTCGTGAGCCTAGCAGTAATAGTAAGGATCATTTCAAAAATCTGACATCAGGAGTTTATTGATCTGAGGCCTGAGCCCTTCTGTGTGAAGGAATCTTAATGCATTCTACAGCATCGTGCAGACGGCGTCCGCGTACGTGATAAACTGTGAGCAGTGAGCAAACCCAGACATTTTCTATGAATATCTGGACGGATATTTTTTCGTGGACTATTTAACCATATGATGTTAAAGCGACGCACCTTCTCGCTGAACAGAGAACCCCTTTCTTCCCCCCGTCTGAATCTTTCGGCGCAGCGACGCTAGGTTTTCCGAATGGTGCGCTGACGAACGAAAACTAGGGCCTTCCGATAGCGTGCTCCACCGACAAAGAAGCAGCGTATTCCGGTAGCCCCATGCTGCTGAACTCTTTCAGCTAACGACTGTCACCAGTCCTCTTTGGTTGTCATTTGTTCATGCGTTTGCCAGGGACACTGCTCGGCGTTTTTTGAAAACATTTGCCTGGCCTGCGCAACCCAGAGTGTGGTTAGTAGGAAAAAAATTAGTATTACTTTGTCACTTCGCCGATCAGCGACTGTCTCCTCATCGGAAAGATGTTGAAAAGGTTGACTCTAGAAAAACGCCTATTGGCATCCTTGTTTGCCCGTGTAAAAATAGATGGCGCTGGACAGCCGATGCATTCAGGTTCAAGGTCAGTAGTAAAAATACACTAAGAAGCAGAGTACGACAATGTTTGAAAAAATCAGGCAGTTCACGTAGTCAGGCTACGAATCGTTAACCACAAAATCTGGCGCGGAAGTTCGTCCTGGATAACTGCGTCAATTTGGTCATGTCGAATCAGGAGAAAGATCAGCTACACGAAAAGGGGTTCGAATTTTCAAAAGAACCGAATTCTTGAATAATTATCAAAGCGTACTTCCACTACTTTTTTAGTCTGGTACTTCTAGAAAGCAAGTGAGCCATTTATTAGAAGCAGACGACCAAAAGCTTCAACGGGAGATGAAATGATTTTCCTGTGAAACCCTGCCTTTTGCTTCATAAAATTGCATTTTTAAACCCAAAAATACCCACCCTTTGGCCATATCAGTCCTTGAATGGTCCTATATCACGCGAAAGCGACAATCCCAATGCCACGCTTATGCCATTTTGAAATGACTGCAAGGAGGTCCCTAGCTAAATCAACTATCAGTGCTATCATCCCATATTTACTAACACCCAAATATACCCAATATAGTTATGTGTCCTTATGAGTAACAGTTTGGCACTCTGTACTGACGATATCCACCGTGCGGTGGTTCAGGGACGGTGACCTGCGTATGAATTAAGTAATGGAAGGTTTGCGCAGGATCTAACGCACTCTCTCTCTCCCTTCGCTCCCCCCACCTGAACCCGGTGCCATGAGCTAAAGAAGACGTTAAGCGGAATAAAGCACAGGTTGAGAAGAAGAAGAAGAAGACTCGATCGCTGGGACAATATGTTTATTCACCTGACGTTTCGATATCCGTCGCGGATTCGTCATCAGAGATATGAGTAGCAGAAAGGTTAAGTTTGCACAGATGTTTGCAGTATTTATAGAACACAGTCATTACTGAAAGCATACAGCGACAATTAACGTTAATTGCCTTCTTGTGCGTGGACTGCTTGTTGGACGGCACGCGGGCTCTGACCTGTTGAACTTTCGTCACGGGCGGTGAGCTCGGGCATGATGATTGCTCGGCCGTCGGGCTCCCCGGTGTTGGCGTACGATGAGGCGGTGGCCTGCCCATTCCTCAAGTGACGGCTTGCTTTGGCCACATTGAAACTCAGGATTGAATATGGATTGGGCAAATCGTTGCACTTGTTGATGGATTGGGGCCCGTGAACCATGACTCAAGTAGTTCTCGGCTCACCCGATGTCACCTCTTGCAAGAGATGACAGAGCTCATCTGGTGCCGTTACCACCCTTTCTCCTTCCCCCGGCTTGGTCTCGACGTAAATCGTCACTGCACAAATAATTATTATTATGCAATTAGGTAGTAACGTCGATCGATCCTCTACGGGCTATGCAGCTGAACGCTGGTGAAAGCGTTCTGGCAAAAATAACATTTCAGAGGTCTATAATTAAACGCAGACTCCTCACCAACGAAGAAAAACAAGCAGTCAGCCTGCAAGTATGCAGGGGATATACAAAGGTCTCTTGCCCACAATGATAATGTCAAAATTAGATCAACAGAATGCCATCAGGTGAAGCCGAGGTTTCGTCCTACTGTGACACTTGATTATGGTGATTTTCGGGGTCCTGAAAGAGAAAGAGAACACTAAATGCTACCTTCACGTCTTAACCAACATGATTTTTGCGCGCTTACTGTTTTAGAAGGTAGCAGAGACGCCTTCCTTTAGTCCCTACTTAAATTGCTCTGAAACGCCCGGCAGGGTGACGTAAACACACGAAGGAAATGGTGTGCGAGAGAGAGGCTCTCGACAATTGGGAGTGACAAAAAACGTTCTTCTTCTTAGCTGGGAGACCGATTGCTTCGTCTCTCGAGACACTTGTAGGGGTGGGGGGTTCGGAGGCTTGTTCATTTTTCTTTTAAACTGAGGAGCAGTCAAAAGTCGCTTGCGATGCGTAAAAGTGAATTTGAAGTACCTTGCTGACAGACGGAGAGACATACCGTAGAAAAGTAACTTTCTTAAATATCAATTTGCAGAAAACGTTTTTGTTTGCCTTTTGAGATGTACCATACCTAGCCATTTTCACCAGGTACTGTCTCCTCAACCGCTGAAAGCTTACTGTTCCTGGATTTTTTCTGTTTGTGAGTTTCTGAGCAAAAGCATAGCACAAAAATTATCGCATATGACTTACATCTTTCCCGCTGTTGGATTCTGGGCTGTAGGACTGGGCGCAGAGCGTTTGCCATTGGAGTGACTATTTTGAAATCACTAGGATAAGGGTCAATATGAAGGTGAACAGGTGCCTGGTAAGCCAGTCACATTTGAAAAGCTTTGTCTATCTGGCGGTCTCTGACGTCGGAATAAGTAATTTTTTGGTCACGGCTTTTAATTTCAAGAGACCCTACAATTAAATTTCAGTGACTCACCGGCGTGAATGAAGTTAAAATCACTTGCAAGCAACTGTAGACGACAGAAAACACAATGCAATAATAAAAGCATCAGGATAGGTTGGCTGAAGACCTCAATTAACTTGGTTGCATGAAATTAAACCTTAACGGCTCTCCATGGCCTAGATTGCATATTGTTATGTGCTGTACACGGCTGCTGTAGTCGTAAATGGGAGAGCAAGCTAAGTGCTAGCAAGGTTAAACTGAAACTCAAGCATTGGGATGAATTTTCGTATCCTACGTGTCTGTATAGGTACGTTCTTCTTTACCTGAGACTCAAGCTTCAGTTAGTGTGTGGATCCCTCAGAAGGCAGGATAAACAACATGCTATGTAAACTGGTGACTTCTCTAAGAACTCATTCATTTTTAATCTCAAAGTTAGGTCCCACAAACGCTCAAGGACCAAATGCACGAATCAAGAGAGGACAGTCCTACGCTCCGTTATCTGAGTCGTAGCAAAGATTACGTTTTCAAATACCTTTTGTAGCAAACACCTGGTTACGGTATCGGCAGGGCCAGTCGGCCTAGTCACCGGATCGAACCCCCATATCTACTGTTGGAGGTGACGTTTCTACTTCCTCCCAACTGTCCGAAGGCCTTGATTCTGCTTTGCGGGGTGAGTTTCACCAAGGCATAAAATTCGTTGTTCCCCTGGCTACTGTGTCCTGGTGAAAGCGTTTTCCAGTTCGGAAGAGGCCCCTATTTCTCGTCACATCATATTAATCCGTGAGTTTTGCGTGGTTTGGAGGTTGCATCCTCAAAAAAAATGACATTGGAATCGACATGAATGTTCTAGGTTAGAAAAGCATGCAAAAGGTGGGGAGGGTAGAGACCAGAGAGCCTGGAGTGAAAACTTCCGCCTCAGCGGATATTATCAGCTAGTGCTGCCCGATCCCGGCTGGTTGATTGCTGAAGTAGGCCTAAACCCGCTGGTTGCATTGAACTGAAACTTTGGCTATATCCAATGCCATGCTACCTAGTCATCCTTACACTTTTTCTGAGATAAACATACTACTAATCCATATGCCTTTGCTGCGGGTCTACCTTAATTCTAGTAAATTAGTAAATTTTGCACGCCGAACACATTCAAAACCTCAGTATGGAAAGCTTGATCGATAAGTGTTTCATGTTGTTATTAACTGCTTTAAATAATTAACTGTTGATCTGTCCTAGGCATCTTGAAGAAAGCTTCGTAGTTTATTTTACCTCTGTTAGGAGGGTTTAGCAGATTTGAATAATTCAGTTGACCCAATTGTGAAAAAATCGCGGCTTCGGTAAGTGTCGAACCAACTGAGCACAGAAAGTTTTTGCGCAGCTTAAACTCTACAATTGAGTTAAGAGACTCTCTGCATTTATACATTTTATATAAATATATATGATATCCCATTCTGGTAGATTCTAGATAATTGCTTAAGAAATAAGGCCTGAGCAGTCAGCTTACTGTATCCTTACTGGTGGATTCCATACGAGCAGTAGTTTGGGTGGGTGAAATCGAACCAAGTGTGATTAAATTTGCGGCTCATGGTGAGCCTCTTAGCTCAATGGTAGAGCGTTGGCTGCACAAATGTGTACGCCCGACTCCCATCCCAAGCCGCAAGAGTACTTCATAATTGGGTCAATTGAATTATTCAAATTTGCCAAACCCTCACTAATTATTATTATTATTATTATTATTATTATTATTATTATTATTATTAGTTGGAAGCTTATTCTGAAAGTTTGAATTTGAATTTTCGTCGCCCACTTTTTCTCGAGGGTTGTCGATTAGCGAGTAAATATCAATTTTTCGCAAATGTTGGAATGTTGAACGAATTATAGACCGTGCTGCATATAAGGCCATTATTAGGACGAAGCTTGCTGTCAATTAATCCGATTGAGTGAGAGAGGATAAGACACGCCACAAGCCCCCTGTTACTAGACCAACAGCGTTGAGCAATGCGTTGGACGCCGTCAGCTGTCAAAATTTGAGCATGCACGAGTACATCACATTTTTATTGTGAGCTCTTGATAACAGAGAACCAGCCTTAACGGCCGAGAAGACTTCATTTGAATACCCGCAAACAGGGAATGCATACAGTAACTTCATGTTGTATTTTGTGCCTAGCAGTGGGATAGACGCACCTTATTAATTATAACTATTAAACTAGTGATTAAATTCACGGCTCATGCTGAGCCTCGTAGCTCCATGGTAGAACGTTGGCTGCGCTGTGTGGGTACGAATCTTATCCCAGACCGCTAGTTTTTCACAATTGGGTCAACTGAATTATTATTCAAATCTATCAAATTCTCCTAATAATAATAAGTTGAAAGTTGACATTTTGTCATCCAGTTTTTGTCGCGAAGGTTGTTAGGGCGTACAGGGTGGAAAATGTTTCCATTTATTCCCACCCCCCCCCCCAGCCATCACTAGCTAGGGGTTTTGCCATTGTTGAACTCAGGAGTTGCGCGCACTCGTGTGAGCGCGCGATAACTTCATTTCCTTCAAGAAGTTGCGGGCGTAGTCAGCGGACCATTAATCAACCTTAAGCACAAAGAAGAAACTTCAGTTCCGGTTGGTTAAGTTATTAGTTTTCTCTTATTGAGGCAGAAAAACTACTACTAGAAGAGGTGAATTTAAGAGAGAGAGAGAGAGAGAAAGAGAAAGAGAGATAGAGCGAGAAAGATGGGCGGCTGAGTTTAGAGGGAAAAAATACATACACACAAAAACGGGCAAAATTGTCTTGAAGGCACCGGAGGGGAGAGGGTGAAGACCTCATTAGTCACGGGGAGGGATGTGTGTGTGTGTGTGTCTATTTTGGAATCAAGGATCTGCCCTGCTAGTCCGTCTTTAAGCAGAATTTAAGGGAGGGTTTGTTGAAGAGAAAACAATCCATCCGCAGTGAGAACAGACTGAAACTAAAAAGGGATACAATAGTTGACAGACCAGAGGATAATTGCATGCAAGCTATGCACATGCTAAACCAAACGAGTTACAGTAGACGCCGTTGATCATGCAATATTTCGACATATGCGAAAGACTAATACTCTTTTGCTAATAAGAATTGACTCCAGTTGTGCTACTGGTTAGCATTAAGTGTATTCTGAAGTCATTTCAGTCAGCATAGGAAGCCGGCTTTTTAACGAGAATCGTTCCGACTCCTAGCAAAACGTATCTACTGTAAAAACTGACTACTTAAGTAGTATGCATTTTTATCATTGACTTCGACTGCCTTTATAAATTCAAATATATTTAATGAAAAACATGCTCGGAAAAATTATTTTCTGTACTTGTTTGATAGCAAATTACGCGTTTTTTAAATTTTATACTCAAAGAACGGGAAGCTTTCGGCTTTAAATTAGTTGCTTATTATGAGCTTTTTTAAGATTGTTAGGTCTTCATCCATTATAAATCGTATCCGTCAATTTATTAGTGCTGCCTATACTGTATACAGTATATTCCAAATCTAATTCAGTATTTGATGACTGCTAAGTGACGTCTTCCTCAAACTGTAGGCACACAGTGCGCAGTTTTTAAACCTTGAATTCGAGTGGAGCATTCACTCGTTTAGAATATTGTTCGGCAATCGGGCAACTTTTTTAAAACCGAAAGCTACCCTTTCTTTGAGTATAAAATTTAAAGAACGCGTAGTTTGCTATCAAACAAGTACAAAAAATAATTTTATCGTGCATGTTTTTCATAAAATATATTTGAATTTATAAAGGCAGTCGAAGTCAATGATAAAAAGGCGTCTACTGTACAGTCTTCTTAACTGAAGCAGCAAATTATAAACGTAGAAGAATCATGATAGTGCCCGTTCACCTTGCTTTGGCTGGCAATAATCTCTGCCTATACTATCAGCTGCTAGGGTGGCAGGGCTTCCATCGAGGCCCAAGTCAGAGCGAAATGGATGGGTTCTGTTAGCGGTCAGGTGAATGTTCATAAAGGAGTGTTAAATATCCCCTGACATTAACTGGCAAGACAACGATCTCGTAGCTCAATGGTTAGGGAGTTTGACGCGGATTTAAAGGGTCACGAATTCGAGGCTCGGGTGGGACACCACTTGTGTCCGGGTATGACTGGCAGATGACGGCTGATAATCCAGAAATGGCCATTTCAGTCTCCCATGTCTTTTCTGGCAATGCTACCTGCCTATTACTGCCAGCCTTTACAGCTGTCAGGGCCTCTATGTGTCGTAGCCCATAGTTGGATCAGGAATCCCCGCCGGAATCCAAACTGGGAGTAGTTGGGAGACGGAGAAAAGCCGCGACCTCGACCGGCTTGAGCCACAGGTCGAGGCCCAAGGCAGAGTGCAACAACTGAGCTCCGCTGGCGGTCAGGTGAAGGTTCATCAACGAGCTTGTTTATCCACTTGTTATTTGGACAACAGAGGATTGTTTACACGTAGAACTAGACTCAAAGTTGCACCACAGCACAATTTATATGAGCGCAGCTGGCTTCTAAAATGCGCATTTTGGCCAAATCTCTGCCTAGTTGCCACATCATTTGATGTGCTCAAGTTACATTCTAGCTGACCAGATGGTCGGGCTTAGTATTTAGATTTTTGAAACTTAAATGCCAAAGTAGAGTCTTATCTTTCTCAGGCTCTTGGTATTTTGTGTGTTTTTCTCAATCTTTTCGTAGGAACTTTTCTGCGGTCAGGTGTCACGACTCACAGTGTCATTTGCGTCAGACTAATCCCACCTCTCTTGCCACGATTTGAAATTCAATCTTGTCCTCTGGTCTCACAAGATCTGACTGATACCTGTTGGTCCGATTATTTGTAGTCTAAAATACACCCTTCGCTGAATGCCTTTATGGCTTAGACACCTGACCACGGCAGTAGTTATGCCTTAAATAGGGGAAATTTTGGATATCATATGAACATAATAGAGCGTATGCGGTAATTGGCCTATCATCTTACGAAATATGCCTCTGTATTAATGATTCTTAAGAAAAATACTCTCAAAGTATTTTATTTAGGCGCGGCTGCCGAATTCTGAGCGAGTTTCTTTTCGGCTGCTCGCTTCTTAAAGCTGACCGCCGAGGTGCTGTGTATGTTCCGACTGATTTTCGTTACCATTCTAAACAAAAAATTATGAGAGAATAATATTAATATTATAATATCTTAATATACTATATATTTTATTGGTAGGTATGAATACACTGATCAGTTACAGGACACGCTCGTCTGCCACGCTACAAGGCGGCTAATGATAAAGGCAGTAAGACATTACTGACGAAGACAAGAGAGACCAGGAAACCCATGTGGGGCACCACATGGGTTTGTGCATCACTGGCTGATGACGACTAATAAGTCAGAAATGACCATCCTAGTGTCCCTGGTCTTTGCCGGTAATGTCTCTTGTCTAGAATATAATACATATAATATTAATAATGCGATAACTATGTTTTATATAATATGGTACTTTGATACGATAATATTAATACGCTTATACTAATTTGTATACTGCAAACCCTATGAATGAAAAAATACATTTCAATTCCTAAATAGGTTTTAACATCATCTCCATATTCACTTCCACCAAGGATTTTTAAGCTGCGGGCTCTATGCAATTCGTGTAATAAAAAAACCCACCGTGCCTCTGTAGTACTAAGAAGGGGTCATATAGGACTCATACAGCTGTCTAATGAATGTGGGTGACGTTGCTTACTTCAAAATCGGAATCAATTCATAAACATCGATTAGACTTGTGTCAATAGAGATTGTCTGGCATAAAAAACTGCATGATTATAAAACGTACGCGAAATTGAAAAACGGCGTTTCTTGAAGGATAACATTTAAAGCAGATGGAACCGAGTAAGAAGGAAAAAGGAAATTTATTTTTTTGGGTTTTCCATACAAAAAAATAAAGTGGCAATGAAGATACTTGTGAAAATGCCTCAAAGGGCAAATATGTGTTGGAAAACTTGTGTTCTCATTTGATTCCTACCGTATCTGTAGACAAAGTCATTCTGCCGCAGTATTTTTCACCTTGTTTGCCTAATTAAGGACTAAAAAGTCAAAAAGTCAGCCTATCTCATTAGGCTAGTTGCCTACTATTAAAGAACGTCTTGGTGGGATTCCATTGGGCATGGATAAAAACATCCCTCGAATTCTTCAGAGAAGACCTAGCCTATTTAAAAAACGTAATTGGAATTTAAAAATAAATGATTACCCGGACTAGTCTATTATTTTAGTTTTTGTTCAGACCAGCTTGCCTTTCATATTGAAGGACTTTTCATCTGCAGGGTTGAAGAATTACCGATTAAAACAAAAATACGAGTTTCAGGAGGTAATAAAGAAGGCCCAGATACCATTTATTCATTTGACTTTAAATTGCCCTCCGTGGACCTGTCCACAGTGGTGGGTAGTTCGTATGCAGGCAGTTGCAGTATTCTCGCAAAAGGTGCCAGCCGTTTTAGCCAAGAGTTGCTTGGCTTATGGTTTCCGGACGCTCAGTTCATAGACAAGTGCCACGAACCCCCCAACCCATATTCGGTGCTGAAACTCAGTTTAGCCGAAGTAGTTCGTCACCTGAAGAGCACAGGGGATAACACATCTTTCAACGCCGGTGCCGGTGATCTACGTTGCCTGGCTACCATCACGCAAATAATTTCATTAAGGTCACCATCCGCACGCCGGTCATCGACAAATTAGCGCGCAACCGGCAAATTATCCTCAATAAAGGGGAACCGTTAATTTTCGCAGCTATGCGGTAGCATAACCACCATGCCCTATAAATATTGCAAAATCCTGTGAACACCCTACTTATCTCTGCTTATGTATCTAATGATGAATTCGAGAAGAGATCCGAAACGGCAATCGAATAAAAATGCTTGTCCCAGCGATCGCTTCTACTTCTTCTCGGGTAGGAAAATGTTGAAAACACACAGTAATTACATATCAGAGCGGATAGTCATGGTGTATTTATACCCCTCCCCAAACACTGTCGTGTTTTGACTGATTTTGATCTCCGCGTGTTGGGATACGCTATTATTTTTAAATTACAGACAGCGTCTGATAATAATAACTCAGGCGATAGCATTCCGCACGAAAACACTCCTCGCTTTAAGGCAAAACTCGACCAATAGGTCTTACATGCACTCTGCCCTCTCAACCATCTTTACGTTGACCAGTGCAGTTAATTAGTCACTCCGGCGTTCTACGAGATTTGTTAATTCACTGACTTAGCACTCTACGAAAATGCGTAACTTATCACCCGAGGCTAGTCGTTTGACGAAAGGATGACCCTTTTCCATGCTAGAACTAGCTGACGTTCAATTTTATTGGATGTAAGAATCAGTTAGTACTGTTTGTCAAGAAAAAACAGCGTTTAGTTAAAATAGACTGTGTTTGCCTTTTATATTCTAGGGACTGTCCATCTGTGGTTATAACCTTCTCTTCTCTTTCGGATGGCAAATGGTTTCTGCAGTATAAAAATTTTGATCTTTTGCAAAAGTCCATTGAGCGGAAAAATTGATACATTCCTCTTGATATTGCTCAACGGTAGCACCCTTAGATGGATTCACCGACTTCTATGTCACCGCTTAGTTCTTATTTAAGCAGATATACAACAAGCCTTTAGTCCCTGAATATTATTTAATGTCGTTGGTGTTAATGATTGGCCGAGTGTCGCTAGGGTTCTTTAACTATTCGGATTATCTTAGTGGATAGAGTCCTCCTTCCCCATGGGCACGGGATGCAAACATGGCTGTCGTTGATGAGCATTCAACCATCGCTAACGAAACTCACTCCTCCCACTCTGCCTTATGACTCATTCTCGAACCACGTCAACAGCAGCATGAGCGCTAGTAGTCTAAATCGATATCACTATTGGCAAATCTACCTTGTCTTTGTCTGCAATACTCTCTGCCTAAAAATAGTCGTCTTTAAAGCAATATTTCACAAACAGTTATACGCAGGTCACTTTTTGTGGCATTTCCAAATACCGTTATCAGACATTTTCGGTCATACCTTATAATGCTTGAAGGAGATCACGATTAATTAAACTTTCCAGTTAGTCGTTTTCAAATGGCTTAGGCCCTTCTCTAAGTTCCTTCGATTTTATGTCGAAATCGCTACTTCTGAAGCGTTCAAAACATTTCCGCATGTCTTTGACGCGCGACAATTTTCTAAGATGACTTTTATGAGTAATGTTTTTGACTGCTGGTACTGTGGAACCGGCAAAGACATGTGCGACCAGAATGGCCGTTTCTTGCTTTATAGCCGTCACCAGCCAGTCCTTCCAAATTTCAGCTGGTAAGAACCCGCAGCTCGAGCCTGCGACCATTTGTCAGTGAATGTAACACACTACAATTGAACCACGGGTCCGCTATTTTATCGTTTGCGTGCGGGGGTGATAAGATAGCGTGTCGGACTAACCAATCTAGTTGCGGAACATGCATGTCCCGTTGTGCCTGGAAGGTTTCATTAAATGCTCGCCTTTGACGCACAATTCTGGATCTTCAATAGATAATGGTAGGGTGTAGGTTATGTTGGCCCTTAAACCTCATTTCTGAAGAGACATGAGACCTCAAGACTCATGAGAACCTCCTTTAGTATTTCAACGGTTGTTTATATCCCAGCTATCGCGGTATATATACTAGTTAGAAAGTAGCATTTACGTTGCTCTCCAATGGCTGTAATGAATGGTTCCTATAAGTCCACATAGTCATTTTTATTTACTATTCTACATGCAAACAAAGTAATCTATACATTAGTATTGTTCCCGGATTTCCGATTTCCAGGGTAATATGATACTATGATGACACCTGCAGTCTTCACTGAACTTTCCCTGTGGTGACCCCTTCAAAGCAATGCTACACAAAATAGTGGCAGCCTCTTTTAAGGACTTTATAATATATGCAATGCCATTCCCATGCTGCCACAAAACCAATATGCAGTAAAACAATTTAAAAATCCGCATTAATTAAATTACCTGTCTGAAGGTAATTTTCGTCCTCCCCAGAGCCTATAACTGCACAGCTATAAGTTTGGTGAAACAACAGGACTATAATAATGTCTGATGGTATGAATCAATCACGAAATCAATAGACAGGGGGAAACAGCAAACATATTCAGTAGGAATAGATTTAAATCACTGTTTGAGGCCGTCTTCTTCACCTCTGTGGCTCCATAACTTGTTGTTGTTGTTGTTGTTGTTGATACCGGTCATTCGAGTCTCAGTGTGTATATATTGTCTAAAGCAGCAGCAGCATCAGCAGCATCAGCAGCAGTAGGTGCTCTATTGTCTCAACAGTTTGTCCAACCGGCAACGGCAGCATGAAACATTTTTAAATAAAAAGGTAAAAATCGCCTGAATATGAATTATCTCTCTCTCGCTCTCAGACGGCATATTTCTCGGACACCGTTTGCACGCAACAGATATCTCCTCATCCCCCCTCCCCCCCCCCCCCCTGGCCCGGCCCGGCCCCACCCCACAGGTCAAAGTACCGAGCAGTTAGGTTTTCCCTACTCCTCCGCCTCCTCCTCTAATGGCGCTAGCTGCAGGCTTTTTTCTGCAGCATAGGTCTCCGTAAAAGGTCCTTTTAAAAGTGTATGTGTGGCTTTGTGTGCGGTTACGCGAAAGCAGCCCCCGCGCAAGGCTCGGCTTAGAAGTCGAATCAAGCGGAGGAGGAGGAGGAGGAGGAAAGGTTTTTTGTGCCTAATGCCCAAAAGACGCGCCTGGACGCGTGTGCTTTTGAAGAACATTTAATGGAGGTGGGAGGCAGGTTTGGCTACGTGCTGCGGTCTTTTCTTACGTGGTTAAAGTGAAAAAGACGAGGAAGAAGAAGAAGAAGGCGGCGATGAAGATATAGTTTAAGGCAATCCCTCCAGAGTTATGAATCACTTTTTTGGAGTTATTCTAACAAAACATTTCGAGAATATATCTTTGCTCCAACATCATCTATACTGATTAGCGTTTAAAAGTAGAGGTTTTGTGCGTCTGCCTCCTTACTACTCAAGTAAAAATTTAAAAATCTTCACGGCGGCTTATTTGCCGACGTTATCAATGCTATAGGAATCAAAGTCCGCCCTAAACGCTACGAGGAAGAAGAAGAAGAAGAAGAAGAAGAAGGGGGAGGAATAAACTGTGCATAAAATGATTCCTCCTGCCCAGGTATATTAACATTGGCAAGAAGCTCTCACTTCCATAATCGGTTCTTTAACTTGCTTACAAAAAAGGTATTAAGTGAGAGATATCCGCCTAATCAAAGAAGTTCCCCTGATTGGGCATTAAAATCTCTGTGAGCATTGCTGGCTCCACCCTCTCCCGTCTGTCAAAACGAGTGTTGTGTTTAAATATATTTTGCAGTTTTGTGGCGATAACTTTATCGATGGGTGTTTCTATCATACGAATTTAAGCATAGCACCTTGCTCCAGTTGTAAAATATCGATCTCGCTGATGCATTCATTTAAAGGTTGATTGGCCCCAGCTCCAATCGTAGAAACCGAAGGATATCCGTCACATTTTGACCAAAATTAATCAGAATATAATTGTCTAAATAAATTAGCAATTAAACTGACGTTAAAACGACTTGCTCCGTTGTTCAATCGAAAGTTCGCAGATTTGCCAACCAGGACTATGGTTGTAACCGGCCGGAGTGGTAGGCGGGTGTGGCATTTATTCACACCTTTTAATCCCCTGTGTGTAATCCATGTATCGTTCAGTTATAATTCAATTTTGTAACATAATTGTTTAGCTGATCCATGGCTCAGCAAAGGATCTGGTGGAAAACCCGACTGGCTCTCAGGAGAGGTACAGAAATGAGCCAGTATAGAAGACACGGTTCCGGTGCTGGGTTTACGGCTGATTTGGGTAGTAGTCAGTGGGATTTCCAAACATTTTGAGGGTGTTCGTCATCTCCGAGGCAGTCAATACGTGGATTTGGTACTTTTCTGTCGACATTGGCAAAATTTACATAAATTTTTGACTTTTTGCAACAGACGCCTCCACCAGCTCATTCAATGACTGGAGCCTAGGCCAAGTAGAGATACTAATGTGTGAAATGGATCCGATGAAGTAAAGGGAGACCGAAATGGCCATTTCTGGCTTGGCAGCCGTCATCAGCCAGTAATACCCAATCGTAAGGGTTGGAACCCCCGAGATGCGAACGTGAGACCCTTGGTCTTGGAGTTTACTAAACTAACATTGCACCACAGCTGCATTACTTTGTCGGTTGAGATCCAGAATATGACGAATATATGAGCATCGCCGATTTGGCAGTGGAACAATTAAGTTCCTTTTTTGGCTTGGAGCAAAATTGAAACCTGCACAGTCAGTCACATAGTGACTAGCAGAATGCGGTGCAATAGATCTGGCAAAGCAAAAGGAGACCGGAATGTCCATTTCTGGCTTGTTAGCCATCATCAGCCAGTCCTAGTAGTCACCTGCCTGCGCAGGCTGTACTTGTAAGCTCCGGCACGAAACGGGACATAATTGCTTCACTATCAGATCAACGCTGTGGCAGATAGAAGTCGGCCCACTCTACGCCTATAAAGCCTTGTATATAGACCGCTTCAATCCCCATTAGCGAGAACTTTCTGAAGGAAGTAAAAAGCAACATTTCAAAGTTTCGAATTCGTTTAAGTGAAACTTGACGGCCACTACAGGCAACGATTACTTTAGCGGGCTATATTTTATAGGGATGCAATCAAGGCCTGGCATCCTGACCTTTATTAAATATCGTGAGGATGGTTGCTGCATGATAGCCGATGTACAGGCCTCTATCTAGGCGATCCCAAACCGAATTTCAGAAACGCACTTAATATTTTGTGATTTACGCCACCTACTCTGGTTCAGTTTATTGACATTATATATCTGGTTTGTCGGCCAGCTCAGTTAGGTCGCATACGATTCCCATGCTTACTCGCCTCACCTGTTTAAGGGTATAGCTCCGTTTTGTCTGGTTACCCGCGTATCTCCCTAAATACTCTGGTCAGTGTTCATCGTCATCTCACGCGTGTTTGAAGGTCACCTGGCAAAAGGGTCCGCAAAGTGGCGCATTCACGCAAATCTGCCAATTACTATATCATTTCTCCCCCCCCCCCCGCTCCCCCGCTTCCCCCTCCCCCGCCCCCCCCCCTCCCCCTCCCCCACCCCTCCCCTCCCCCATCCCCCACCCCTCCCTCCGCCTGCAACTAAAATGCCAGAGAGCTGCCTGTTTACCGAGCATTAGCGACCACGCGCGCCAGACCCAGCTTCCTCGCAGTCTTAAAACACTAACAGAGCGGAGGAAGTACCGAATCTACAGTCCAGCACAATAAGTGTATCCACTTTGCAGATGAGCCCTCTGCGCCGCTGCTGCAAGGTAGCTCTTTGATGTTTGCCTGTGGTTTCGCCCGGTATCTGCGGCTATTGATTGGCTGGGGTACTTTTTATTTTCACTTCGCTGCGACACTCTGATTCGGCTTTATCCCTCCCTCCCTCCCTGTCTGCTCGCAACAGCAATAGCAATTATTCTTTGACCCACCGCTCTCTTGCTATTGACCTCTAGAAGAAAAGGGGACAGAG
>JAYGXS010000006.1:19292545-19316416 GCA_036362985.1 Ligula intestinalis | reverse complement strand
GTCAGCATCGAAAGTGGGATGATTATGGATGATGTTGGGCCAATTGATTACGGCGGGCGTCTGGATGTGATCGTTTGTAATAGCGTAAGGCCCTGTACGCCGGCGCCAATTCGACACATCTGTTGACCGCATTCTCATCCATGGACCAGGCTTCGATAAATTATCTGCTCGTCTTGTTTCCCGCATGGGCGAGTACCTTGACGGCAGCGAAGTTGAATTCATGGCCTGTTTCGTAGGTGTGAGTTGCAACTAGTGATGATTCGTCGCCTAGTCGCACGGCCTGCTTGTGTTCACGAAAACGCGATCCGAGCATGCGTTCCGTTTGACCTGTATAATGACAGGGACAGTTTAGGCATGGGATGCGATATACTACTCCAGATTGTTCATTGTTGGAATTGCACACAGACCAAAAGCTACAATGCGCAGCCGAGTGATGAAAATAAAAGACTGTCTTGTGTAGAAGGAAACGGCGGTTTATATCCACTTCGGTTATAGCTTTGAATACCCATCCATTGATAAAAGCGGGAGTCATCCGCGAAGCGATTGCAAGACGGTAGAGCCGCGTGTGTTTCTCCGACTGCGTAGCTGTGAGGGGTTCTTACCAGCAGTAGGGCCCATGCTTTGCTCCCCAACGCTGAAAAAACAGGGGAACCAGATCAGCGTACGACATGCATTATTAGAGTCGCGGTTCTACGGTAAATGCCGAGCATGGCAGGATACGTGGTGGCCCGCATAGGGGGTCTCGTCAGCCACCTGCACCTGATCCCACCTCCGGCCTTCTTGAGACTGTTTTGAGAATGCAGATAGCAGAGAGTGCGGTAGATGTGCGCAAATCGACTGTTGCTTAAAACTAATCCACGCGTAAGTCACCACGCTTGCATTCAGCTCGCTGAAACATACGCTGAACATCATCGAAACCGATGGTCAAACTTTAGGCACCAAATATACTTAAATTACTACTGACTGCCTTCCGGCAGAATGTTAAAATTGTGTTGTTGTCCCATAGAAGCCGAGTGAGTTCAACTCAAACAGAGGTGTGCTTCGCATCACGTGCTGGATCTACTCTAGAGCCCATCGCAAAACATAGCAGCCTATATGTGTAAAGCTAACGCGTGGGCGAGGCTGTATTTGTAGGTTATAGTTTCTAGGCAACCATTCAACTACAAACAACTCCGCAGCACCCGCGTCCAGTACAGTTGATTGTAGTTGGTGCAGTGATGGTTTTGTCGTTCGCGTCCAAGTCGTCAGGCCTCCCCAAAACTTTTATCCGAGAGAATTTGGTGGTCGGAAACGCAACTGCATTTCACCAGCGCTTTCCCCGCGACATCTGAACAGCAAATGGGTTGGAAACCGATGAACTATGCGTAAAGTATTCAAAAAGCTGAGTAGATTTTCCCTTCCAGCTATTAACTTCATCGAAGTTATTGTGTAACTGGTTGCCGTCCAGAATTTACGTCCCTCCCCGTCTCTCTAATGATGTCCGTTTTATCATCCGTGGCCGGACGGATCTTCTTATCCCTTTGACACCGATACTTTGCCCAAAACCACCGACACGGTTCCAGGCGTTTTTTGCCGCAACGACGCGTATTTCGGACACAGTGTGTGCGTGAGCGGCAGCCTAACTAGCCTGTGCCCTCCCCCCTCCCTCCCCCCTCCATCTCCGGTCTTCTCGACTTTTTGTCTTGCTATTGGGTACAGGTGTGGGAGTGATGAGAGAGTGGGGTAGATTCTCCGCAGGTTTACTTTCACTATAATCCCGCGGGTGTTGCAGCCTTGCTAAGCCTCGTGGTGGACATCGTTGCAAGCGACGGTCGAACTGCCGTGTGTGCGTGGGTGGCATTTGCCTTTGTGTGTGCCCCTACAAATAGGCCGCGTGATGGCTCAATATAGGGGGGTGTTGAGACAGCTCGGGGCACTGTAGGCGTTATTGAAAGGCGCAGCAAAAGCAAATGTCCCCACACGGAGTGGGTTCAGTGGCACGCCTAGGTGTTGGCTCACCCTGTAACAGTCACCTGCGCGCCCGACAAAGTCTCTGTTATTTTTTGATATCGGGCCCGATAGCATGAGAACTGAGAGGGTGCGAGTTAGGTGCAGCGCAATACTACAATCGGTGCAAACTAATTTGCGTGCATTTCGTCACCGTTCCTGCGCCCACACTGCTGTGGGAAGGCACTCTGTGCACAATGTCAGAAACGAGGGTAGAGCTGTCACGTGTGTGTGTGTGTATGTGTGTGTGTGTGTGTGCCTTAAAATAAAAGTAGCTCACGGCTGTCGAGACCTTGCCACGGCTTGTCAGATGCGTCGGTCTTAGAGAATTGTGCAGGTAGACACCCTGCTTCTGATATTTCGCCTAAATTTTTGCCAATACAGCAATACCGTCTTTCGATTCACTGCTGTGCACTTCAAACACTCTCTATAGGAAGGAACGTTTGTGGCTGGTTTCAACAAGCGCAGGTGACCTCACAGGCATGCATTTAAAAAAACCAAGCTCCGGATTTATCTGAAATATGTCTTAGAATTAAGTTTTAAGCGTAACTAGCACCAGAATGCTGCTTAAATTGCCCTTCCTGATCTAGAACGTATTTCAGATTTCTTCTTTAATGTTTTCCGAGATATGTGAATGCAATTTGAGGGCTTGGGTGACTCACCTGAGATTTACTTCACTTCCCCCAACATTTAAACATTTATTTAACCACGATCGCCCACCACGAATACACACATACCACACAAACCTTTGCATCATCACGACAGTTTGTTCGTTGCTCTCGACGATGTCCACCACGAGCCTCAGCAAGCTAAAGCAACGCGGTGGTTCCCACGGGATTATATTGAAAGTATACTTCCGGGGAATCTACCCCACTCTCTCCCCACGCCTACATCAGGGCCAGATGTCAAGAAAAAAGTGGATGAAATTGGAGATGGTGGAAGGCGCAGGTGAGTGGCGCGACCCACACTCAACACGTGTACCAACAGCACATGTTGCTATGAAGGCCACATTAAGGAGAAGCCATTGAGCCTGACTCTCAGCTCAGAGTAAGACACTCCACACAGCAACAAGACACACACCGGACTGACTGCGGTGTCCAAATCATCCCATCAGTTGGCAGCTCCCAAGCCAGGCCTTTTAGCGTTTCGTGGTAGCTTCAAGCGCACCAGATTGCTTTTATTGAGAAGAGAAATGCGCTGAACGTAGACATCTTTCTCCCCTCCCCCCCATCATTAAATAACTGTTAAACAACTTTAGTGAAGATTAGAAAAATCCCCCTGCTTCGACTGCCCTCTTATACAACTCTCGACAAAAAAACTTTGGCTTACGGAGTTGTACGTTCCATCTCAAACAGTCCACCGTCTCCCCACACCATCTCCATCAGTACAACTAGCTAGCTAGCCAGCTTAAACGTGCTGAAAAGGCATTTTAATTTAAAGAATGGGAGGAGAAAAATTTGGCAAAACAGAAAGTCTGATGGTGATGATGAGGTGGAGGGAGTAAGTGGTTACACCCAACGTGTCTGTGTTCATTAATAATGCCCTCCACCTACATTTCAGCTAGGCTACTGCTGCTGCCAATCCTGCTACCCCTCTCGAAAACTTGTTAAACAATAGTACTAACGGGATGGTCTGGTAACGCATTAGTAAAACACGCGACAGAGGTGATGCTGAGCATTATAGGATGTGTGTGGGTGGGTGTGTGTGTGTGTGTATGTCAGATACGGCGACACAAGTGTACTTACGCAGTGATACGCAGATGAATACAGGTCGCCTTGGTAGGTAGTCAAACGGAAATTGGTGTTGAAACGACACTTTTCACTGCTGTTTCCAGGCACTTTTTAAGGCGAAAAACTTGCTCTTCCTCCATCAAATGTACTGTTTCCATTAATTTAAGCGTTTTACTTTCAAAAAAAGTATTTACCTAAAGTAGATTATGCTCACTGATGGATATTCCTACCTCTAGATGATGAATTTTGCAACGGTCTGTTTCCGCCTTTTGATCAACAGAATATTCGGTTTTAAGTTTTAAGCTGGTTGTTGTTGTTCTAGTTGTGGGCTGATGTGCGACATAATCTATATACTTTTTGAGAGAAATACGTTCTTTCGAAAAACAAGGTAACTGAAGTGAAATATGCGATAGTTAGAGCAAGGACTTATTTGCCTGACGTTTTGGATTCTATCTTGAACCCTTTACCAGAAGTAACCGCATAGATTAGGAAACTTTATGCAGTACATTTACTACCCTGGTTCTGAAGGTCATCTTCAGACTTGGTATAATATGCAAAGAACGATTAAAATGTCAAATAGGCTGAAAAAATCAATAGTCATTTTGTGTGAATATGTGTTAGCAAACGCACACTGTCGCGTAACCAGTCCTCTCCTATCGACCCCTCATAATTTATTTTTATGATGAGACGAACAGTATTAACAGTTTGTTGCCCTTTCACTCCGTTCCCACAAAATATGATGGCCCAATGCTCATTTACTGAAAGCCTGCGTATGCTCGCAAACTGCTCGTCTGAATTCTAACTATCGGTTGCTGTTTGTGTCAGTCTGTATTGGTCGACACAGAGCCTCTTAAGGCCTTATACGCCGATGACTCATGCATCAGTCGACGTATTGAGTTTGATGCCGTGTGCAAACATGGAAGATACAAAATTTAATCGACGCAGACTAACGCAAACGGCAGTCGCCAACTAGCACTCACACAAAATAACTATGGAGTTTTCAGCACGCTTGAAATTTTGATTCTTCTTTGCACGTTATCTCAAGCCTGACGATGACCTCTGGGCCAGCGCCGAAAAAAATACTGAATAAAGTTACCTAATTTTCCCAAAGAAGGTCTTTAGGTCATATTTAGTGGGATACTTCCCTTCCAATTCATATGAAGGAATCATATATCTATATATAACGGAATTTTAGTCCAATGCCGGTTTTTTTTATGACAATACATACTGATATTTTACTTGGGAGAAGCTTGTAGCACTGGGTATCCTCGTCTTCTGTCACATCTTTTATTCCCTGAATTCATCTGGTATATGCACGCACAATAATATCCCTTTTCTACTCACTGTCTATTATATTTTATTACTTCAAGTTTTCTGCATTGAAAAGCGCTATATTTTGGTTTAAAAATAATGCATTTAATCTACTTGTAAAAAAATCCGCGAAAAAATCCTCTATTTCTCTTCAATAATGCTCACTTACGAGCATTTTTAAATCACAGCAAATCTTCGTGTCTATCACGTGGTTATCTCGCAAACGTTGATGGAGTTCGGTCCAAATATATGCATCAAATGCCTAAAGACCTTAAATATACTGACCTGCACCAAGAACAGAAATTAATTCCCAAAGAAATTAAAAAGCTGAACTTTTAGTATTGGTACATAATCCAGAAAGCAGAGAAAGCTGGGAACCCACTGACAAGTTGTACTCCCCGTAGCTGTGTCAAGCAGAGTACTGGATAAATACGTGTCTGGGCCTTTTGGCAAGTATCTGGGCTGTTAGCATGGTGAAATATAACATGAAAGGTCTGCCTAAACAGCATCCTCTCTGTGCACTCACAGATGTTTCCTATGAAGTATCCACTGTGTGTTCCATGCATTGCACAATTTTTGACAGTCCCAAATGACAACTTCTTTCGTGGAAAGTTTCCAGCATATAGCCGGAATACAAAATTATTCGGGACCCGAAGAAAGTCTTTTACCAGACGTGCAAGCCACCTTTGAGTATAAAAATTTAAACGAACGTACCTATATCCTATAAAACCTCCTTATGCTTATCAGAATGTCATGAATCAATAAGATAAAATTCATGCCGCTAACGCGTTCATTTTCTCGCAAGTGTAGTTTTTTCACAGCCGCCCGGAAGACGTTTTCACACAAACTGGTTTTCTGACGTTACAGAAATAACTTAGGTCTCTGTGACATGGTACTTAATCCCCACCTAAGAAATCCTTTTAAGGCGGAAGGTTTCGTGACATACGATACATGCTACAATTTGTTTACCATTCCCTGAACTGTTTTTTACTTCAGTACATTTACTGTATCGCGTTTTTGCTTTCAAACTGAAGTTTCGCAGCCAGAATAATTCGATTCATAAAAACATGCGACTGAGTTGAGCGCCAATGACTTTCCTGAGACTTGTGTCCGCTTCAAGAGACCCGAAGCTTCCGTACAAAGTATACATTGACCGCCCAATCAAACAGGTTCTAAATAACCGGCTAATCAGCATTTAGCCACATCAGTAGGAGTCTCACATTCCTTAGACGGCCTACTGTCTACGTTTTTTCAAGGGCCCTGTAACATTCCGACCGGTCGAAAATTCCATTCCACTATCAACTCTCGCCCCCGCTTAGTGAGGGAGAGAGAGAGAGAGACTGGAATGTCACGCAAAAAAACGATTTATAAGACCTCCGCCTCCTCCTTTAATTTGGCTACTCAGCTGATAAATTGGGAACAACTGTTTGCCCACTTTCTTGGCTTGAATCCCCTCCTCCCCCGTCCTGCCCCCACGCCCCCCCTCCCCGCCAAGGTGATAAGATTAATCATCACACGGGGATGGGAGCTGCAGACGGTCTTCTCACATTTTGCTTGCCCACTGCTCTTCGATGACTAAGGCTGGACATCACAAAGTTGCGGCTTCTGTCAATTGGGGGCCTACAACGATATTATTCTATCACCAGGGTGGCAGGGAGGGGTGGGGAGCGTCGCTACTATTTTTAGGTGCGTCAGTCTTGCTGTGGATTTCAGCAGGGACCATTTCGCAGTAATACCCTTACACGAACAGACAGCCCGATCGATATCGATCGAACGCGTTTAAGGCAGTCCTACCAAACAGGTCTGCGCGCCTGGTTTCGTGGTGTGCCAAGATCGGTAATTATTTAAGAGACTGTACAAAGGTCAGACTGACTGAGCAGTGAGCGGAGGGGGGAGGGAGGGAGGGAGACGACGGCAGATGCCGGGGGAGTGGGGAGACGGCAGTATGCGAGGATGGTTGCAGCGGTTGCTCCTCCTGCTCCTCGTAGAAGACGCGTTCTCTTTCTTGCCCTCCTTATCTGGCCGAACAAATCTGCTCAAAAGATGACAGGCTAAGGGCTGAAGATAGAGGAACGGGGGCTGTCTGCCTGCCTGCCTGCCAGATCGGTATATGCAGCTCAATCCCCCCGCCCATAACTCGACTGCGCGACTAACTAGGAGTGCTGTGGACTACTCTGCCGGTCAGAGTACTTCCGAGAGCTATTCCTCCCCGGCTATCCTTCTCCTCCGTGCATGTGTGCGCGTGTGTGTGCGTGTGTGTATTTAAAAACCACTAAGTAAGGTATACCAGAGAAGGGGGTAGACATGAAACGCCGCCGGGTACTTCTGTAGTCCAAGGTTGCTGCTGCTGTGTGTGTGATACAATCAGCTACGCAGTATTCGTATTGTCAGCCCGATCTAAGTCCGCCAGGATATGCACGATGATGATGAACGATCGTGGCGAACGAGTGCGGCCCAGTAGAGCTTCCTAACATAAGTGCATAAAAAGTGCGGATCTCGAGCGAGAAAAGAACGGGTTATGTAGGTAAGGGGAGCTATTAGTTCCAAAAACCAGAGGGGAGATTTTTGGGTTCGGACATGTCCCCGTCAACGGGCTGCGTGAAAGATGCTCTGTACTGAAACACAAGACCCATATCGGGTTACGGCAGGTGGGTTATTCGGATTGCGCGCCGATAATGAATGCCAAACATGGGTGGAGGAGCGGGATGGCACGCGTAGGGGCGGCTTCGCTTACGCCAGCCAACTGCGTTCGATCCCGCCTCCGGTCTTCTTGACTGTGTCTTGATACCGCACTAAGGTGAGTGAGGGACGAGGGAGTGTGATAGACGCTGTGCAAGTCTACTGCCAGCTAGAACCAATCCACGCGCAAGTAATCATCCCTGCACCGCTCTACTGCGGAGCATGCGGTGGAAATGCTCGAAATCGATGGCCAAACTGTCGATTTAGGATGGTCCCCCCCCCTCCGCTTTATGGACCGCGTGATTTATGCGCTGGCCTAACGCAGCGGGGGCCACATCAGGGTATGACAGGCCTTATTAGGGTTGCGCTCCCATAACAGATGTCAAAACTGAGAGGTGAGGTAAGCTTTGGTGGCACGCGTAAGCAGAGGTTGATGCCCCACCAGTCAGTGGCTGCTTTTATGGCACTGCCACTCCGTGTGATCCGAGTCATAGGGACCGGCCACGGCTACGCCAAACATTTGCGCCCCATCCTGCCTACGATCCTCTTGACGCCAGGACGGGGAAATGAGGGACAAGAGAGGGAGGGAAAAAGCGTGCAGCAGATGTAACGAAAGTCTACTATCACTTTAACATTGGCCACATGTAAGTTATCGTGCCTGTAGCATCACGCTGTGGAACAAACACAGTGAGCAAAGTCGAAATCGACGGTCGAAATGTCCTGGTTTCCAGTGGGGCCTCTAGCGAACGTAAGCATATCGAAAAAGCGGTCTTGCAGAGCCCACGGTCTTCTAGGTTGTGCGGCTTCAAGCAGCCACTTATCCCCCCCCCCCCCCCCCCCCCCCCCCCCCTACAACTCTATGTAACCGCTTGTAACCGGAAGAAAGCGGAGTGTCTGGCTCGAGCACCACGTTTTATGTCGCCTTTTGTCCTCCAAAAGAACGCAGTTCTCCGCCGAGAGTCTGATTAGACAACCCTGCAGGTGAATCTTCCTATAAATATGCAGGCTCAGCCGTTTAGACTTTTTTCTCCGTTCATCGATGGGTCGCAGGGCAGAAACAATTGGTGTGTGTACGGGTGCTTGCTTGTTTGCTTGCTTTGGAAGTAAAGAGCGAGTGAGAATTTTGTTGGGGCTTTACGCTTCTACCCGGTAATTATTCATGCCCAGCGTTTAATTTGGCCAGGATGTCCGTCAGTCCCCGCAAATCACGCCTAATAACAGACCTGGGCCGAGTCGTCGCTGGAATTGCCCTCTGATGCAAACTACAGCCCCCGGAGGAAGATGATTGCCCCAATGCTGCCAGGAGAACCATGTGCCTAAAGGACAGTGCATAGAAGGAGAAAAAAATAGCGCGGACGTGTACACCCTTGACTGTCACTAATTTGCCCAAAACTTTCGGCTCAACCAGGTATTTACAGGCATTTCAGTACTTGCTCGTTCACGTGGAGCATTAGTTCGCATGTAGAATACGCAGCATACGCAGCAGATGTGCGAGAAGACCTGCCATCAGAATCTGGAAGCTCTATAAGTATAATATATTAGCTAACAGTCCTTACTTCTGATGAGGATTAAGATAAATGAGGAATTTTAAAAGTCAATTTGGCAAAAAAGCGATGTTTTCATCGACTCATCATCAGGTCTGTACGCTGGCGATGCTAATGACGATAATAGAGTTGGCCAGGGTTAGTACATGTTTTATGATTACAGCTCATCGTTTTCACAGCGCTTGCATGGCTGGATCGATATGTAGAGGTCATTGCACTGGGTCAGGGAAGAAAATAGGGTAGGCTGTGAGCATTGGTCATAGATAGAGTAAGCAAATTGAAAACCATTGTCACGTGCACTGAGTGAACAACTGTCACCAGAGTATGGGAGCGAGAGATGATTGCCACCTGGCGTGGGCGTCGGCCACGGAAGAGATAGTACCTGTATTAACTTCTTATAGGACACTTTCGAGTGGAAATAAAATCACTTCCTTTGCAGAGTTACGAACCTCGGTAGCGCTTTTCTCTGTTTCCAGTAAATTCCTAATCGATTGTGTGCCCATCTTAAGTAAACTTCAACGATTCCGCTTATCCCATGACATTTTAGTGACAGAATGCACGACAATGTCATTTACCTCATCGGGATTCCTAGCAGCGACGACTGGGTTCTGCAGACATGGTGCCACTAGAAGAAAGGCACTTGAATGACTTTAAACAACTTCTCTCTACAGAGACTTTGCCCGTAGTGTCCACTTAGCGTCATTTTTTATTACTTTTCATCAGAAAGTACACAACTTCATCACAACGCCATCCGTAGATATTGGGATTCCCCAGGGAGGGACAGAAATCCTGGCTGCAAGTGTATGTAGGCGTATGTACTGTTCATATTGCACCTTTGAGTACACATAAGATGGAAATGAAACTTGAATATTTTTTCTCTTTGTTAGGAGACGTGGTTAGGTATCCTTGTATTCCAGTCAGGGTTCGGACAAGAGTCAATGTTAGCGCGAGTTCACCTATCATATAGTGGGGGGTCTATTTTCCCATTGTCTATACCCTATCCCTTCCAACGTCAACTCTGAGGTGGACCTAGATTTTCCCCCGACCAGGTCTGGCATATGCGTATTTTGTGCATCCATCAAATAATATGTTTTTTTCATTCTTAAATTGGTTAAGAATTAAGTTGAGCATGCACACGATAAATTAAGAAATCTTTTTCTCGAAGGCAGTCGGTAAATGCAGCTATGCTTGTGCATAACAAGTAGATTCTCCGGATGTGAAGTCTCCTAATATATGCGCTATGCTTCTGAAGGGCTTTCACAAACACTATCTTCTTGTGACTTTCGGCACATAATTCGGATGTCTACATAATGTCCGCCAAGCGGGGCGTCCTCCATTCATGAACGCATCTTCGTCAATGCATAGCAGGTGAGCTCGCAGCTTTGAAGTCAAAATATACGGCAGAATTACAGGCGCGACAATGCATGAATCAAACGAGTCTGCAAAGAAGCTGAACAACCCCGCCGGCAAGGTATTGCGCAGTTCTATGCCGTAAGTGGCAAAATTTGAGGAAAAACGTGAAAATTGCGTGACGTGAGAAGGAGTCTGTTTTAAATAACATTTTTTCGCGGTCGGAAGAACTTCACTATTTGAGGTCTTACGTAGCGTAAACGCAATGTGTGTATGGTTGTATGTGTGTATATGCGAAGTATAATTGCCAACAAAGAAAAGGGAGACCGAAGTTGCCATTTATGGCGCAGTAGACGTCACCTGATCCCAAGTAGTGTCCCACCCGAGATTTGAACGCGCGACCGTGTCAGTTAGAAATCGAACGCTCTAATCACTCCGCCACGGGCTCCTTGCCTTAGAGGGTTTGACCGGGAATATACACGCTGAGATATAAGCGTTCACCAATCAGTTACAGTTCTCACTCGTCCCGTGTCGTGCATTTTGGGCTCATTCTCGAGCTCCGCCGCACATTTCTATTTGTCGGTAATGTCATTTTGCCTATTCCATTGGCCGCTGTATGGCGAGACTCGGGAGGGACCCCGAAGGCACAAACGGAAGAGGGAGTCTTGTATCCGATTGGTGAGCGCCTTTTTGTCACTAGGTATGTATATGTATGAAGCCCGTTGTGTTTGTATGCTAATGCCAGAGTGTAACCGCCGAACTAAAAGTATTTGTACAGGAAAGATAGGACTGCGTCGCCAGCATATGAACTTCGTCAGAATTTTGAGTCCATAAAAAGTTCACGCACCCGCCAGGTTGTCTTGTATATGTCTCGGTCTTGGAAGTAGCCGTTTCTGGAAGACGTTCAACACATTAATGTTGTGACTTTTCTGAATTGCTTGTCCTGAGGCAGGAAATTAAACTTTTCACTCATAGTGGCAGTGGGTTTTCTAGCCCCTGAGTTATTGCAGTCGTTAACTAGTCATACCCTGAACCAATTGGTGCACCACTCGAGGCTTGACCTCGCGACCTTTTCGATCAGAGTCTAACGCTCTAACCATTTAGCGAAGAGGTCGATAAATGATAACTAAAGCAGATCCAATAAGAGAGTGTGCTCTCTACTCTGATCGAAAAGGTCGCGAGGT
Organism: Ligula intestinalis; assembly: GCA_036362985.1. Classification (NCBI taxonomy): domain Eukaryota; kingdom Metazoa; phylum Platyhelminthes; class Cestoda; order Diphyllobothriidea; family Diphyllobothriidae; genus Ligula; species Ligula intestinalis. The sequence goes on along the minus strand of JAYGXS010000006.1, from coordinate 19,304,632 downwards.
CAAGCCTCGAGTGGTGCACCACTGGGGATTGGGTATGACTGGCTGACGACGGCTTTTAAGCCAGAAATGGCCAATCAAGTATTCCTTGCCTTTGCTAGTAATACTAACTGCCTAGACTACTGGCCGCTACGTGGCTGTTGACAGGATCCGAGAAATGAGACCTAAGACAGAGCGGGAGGAGTTAGTTCCGATAGCAATCGGTTGAAGTTCATCAACGAGTGTCGGTGATCTACTTTCTTGACCGTAGAGCAGGAAGTAACAGGAAATTTAATTCTCTTTTTCACCTTCGATTACCTTTCCTCCTGCTGCGGTCCACTGTGAGCCATACCGGTAAGAATGACTTCTATGGCCATGTAAACAGTACACTGCAATATGATCTTCACGCCTTGTGATACATTTTAGAAAGGGTAAATATCCCCCCTCACACGTGTCTTAACTTCATCACTAGTCCTTGCACAAAAACCAAACTGTAACCTCAACCTTAACCCCACTTCTGACCTAAACGAAAATTCTGCAGTTAGTACGAACCGAAACCTTAACCATTAACAGATTCCGGACCGTGACCCTAAACCTGACCCTTAACCTACTCCTAAACCTAATTTTCTTCGGAGTTTGATACAAAACCACATGAACAGTGGGAGGTTCCTCTTCGCCTGGCTTGTCTAGGCGGCTTTCCTCAGTGGTACGCCAGAAACGTACACCACCCTGCCATACACAGTTCCCGCATTTCGTCTTCTCGAGGGACGTCTGGTGACAGGCCTGCAGCATCCAGAGTAATTTTATTCACAGGCCGGGGTGAGAATGCATCGTAGGCCATTCCCAAATGACTAGTTCTTCTGTGTGTGCGTGAGAAGACTGCAAAAGGAAGCACACTTGCGTTGACTGTCAAAAGAATATTGCTGCATTGTGACGCGTCTGGGGTTGAAATTGTTACATGTGAACATGTTACAAATGTGCCAACAGCAAGACAGCCCTGTTGGACGGCAATCATGCTGAGGAAAGACAGGGGGGAGGCGGGCGAAGGTCTCATTCACCGACTGTCGCGCAACGGTCGTTTCTCCACCAACACCTGCTCATTGTGTCTTCCTTTCTCTCTCAACCTCTCGTGTCCTTTGTTTAAGGCGTTCTTTAGTCACCACGGAAAGTAATTAACAGTATGCGCCGCTGGTTTAGGCGAAAGCCGAAGAACAGCTGAGGGAAGACCTGTAATTACTGGAGACGCAGCTTCGGAGACAGGGTTGAGTACGCGGACCGTCCTCAGTCGGGAGTAGGAACGCCCGTCACGTGATGAGCTTTCGCGAAATACTGTGCAAGGGTAAGCTGTCACCCTGTCCTAACGCAACTCCTGAAACACGGTAATTTCCTTGGTATGTAGCACAAACTCACTCGTGTACCGGGGCCACCTACGGCATCGTCTGTTCTGTGGTGGAAGAGATCCCTTCACGTAGCACGTGCGCCAGCCCAGCATTTATTCCTGCCCTGCAGAATTTGCTTCCCTTTCTGTAGTTTGCTTCTACTTCGGTTCAAATCGAAAGACTCGGTAATTGTGGGGTAGTCGAACTTGGGATATGAGCTAGGCAAATACCGAGGTCGCTTGCGCGAAGCAACACTGAATATTATTCTCGGATTTCCTTGCAGACAAAGACGCGGACGGGTATACCTGCCCTCCTGCCCTTAACAGGTCACGGGAATGTGAACACAGGCGTCCCCGTGCATAACTCCAGGAATGGACAAATAGTCTCGTGCCCTAATCTTAACGCCAATCCTACTATAACCCTTCTATGAAAATTGATCCCAATCATAACCCCAACTTATCCTAACACCAACCGTAACCCTACTGCAGATAGTATTGCCAGCAAAGGAGAGAGAGAGAGAGACTGAACTGGCCATTTCTGGCTTATCAGCCGTCGTCAGCCAATCATACCCAACTGCCAGTGGAGCACTATCCGAGGCGTGAACTCGCGACCTTTGTGGTTGGACCACGAGCTCGTTAGCTTGCCGGTTTAGATCGGGTGATATTGACACTCGTTTATGAACACTCACCGACCGCTAACGGAACTCACTTGTCCTGCTGTTGTTTTGGTCTCATTTTCCGGGCCCCGAGAGCAGTCGCAGCGGCTAGTAATATAGGTAGATAGTACTGCCGCCAACAAGTGTCAATTTCTCCCGACTTTAACCGGCAAGACAACGAGCTCGAGACTCAATGGTTAGAACATGAAGCCCTGCTCAAAAAGGTCGCGAGGACGAGCCTCGTTTGATGCACCACTTGGGACAGGTATGACGACGGCTTCTGAGTCGAAAGTTGTCACTCTACTCTCCTTTTTCTTTGTCGGCAATAATATCTGCCAAAGACTATTGGCCGCTTCAACTGCTGTCAGGACCCGAGAAATGAGACCCAAGGCAGACTGGGAAAAGTGAGTTCCGTTAGCGATCGGTGAACGTTCATCGAGTGTAAAGTGGTAAGCGTCCCAATACTCGAGCCACGGGCTTGTTGTCTTCTATTGACTGCGATCGAGCGCATTAACGACGGCAGCCGTGGAACCTTTGCCGACCGCATCACGGGGACTGACTCGCCCGGTTTTGCCATGAAACTTAGTCTCGAACCTTGCCAAGAGACGCCGCATGGCGGCTCATAGCACAGACAGAGGAACACTACCGACAAATGCATGGGAGACTAGAATGGCCATTTCTGACCGGTTCAAGCGTACCCAACATCGGGTTGTGCAGTCGCTGGCAGCGGTAGCCGTAGGCCGTTTCCACTCAAAGTGTACATGCGACACTTGTTCAATACACAGATCGTGGCCTCTGGCAAACAGGGTCGGCGTTTTCAGAGAGCACACAAATATATGCAGATGGATGGACAACTTCTGTATTCAGAAAGAGAGCGAGAGAGAGTTGCCTTCGGTGCCTTCATGATTCAGCTTGTCTGTGCGTTTGCTGCCATCTCCCTCTCGCCCGTCCACCTGGCTGACAGATAGGGAAGGGCTACCCCTTACCACATGGAGGCTCACCCTGTGAATCCGGTGGTCAATCGGACAATCATTCGTTTTCCTTCGCTTACCCGTACACACCCAGATACATGCCACAATGTTGCCGTGCCTATGCACTTCTGTCGGTAGGGTTATATATATCTATCAAAATACGCATCCGAATCCGACACCCCCTCGGGGCAAATCCCAGACATCATCACCGGCACAACGAGAATGCAGCCAGCCGGCCGGCCAGCCATCGTGGGCCGACGTGTGTACGCTAGGGAGGCTGGTGCCCGTGTGTGTGTTTGCCAGATCGAGTGCAGACAGCGGCGGGGGGGGAAGGGGAGGGAGGTTGAAGATCGGAGCGGCGGGGACGGAGGGGGCGGGGGATCCGGGGCGAATGCCTACTGTGTGTGTGTGTGCGCATGTGTGTGTGACGGCGCAATCATCGCACCACGTGAAGGCGGGCGGGCGAGCGGGGTGGCAGGGTGGGTCTGGGTAGGTGTCTGTTCGCACAAAACCGCAGATAATGATTCATGCAGTCCGCAGGCAGGCACGCAGGCAGGCACGCACACGCACTGCACTGCACTACGCAGCTGCCGCCGCCGCCCACATGCGGAGCTGGGCTTGCCAGGTGCGACCGCTCCGGCGGCGGCCGACGCGGCATCACCGAGCCTGATGCGCATGTACGAGAATACGTACGTCGCCCTCACGGTATCCCTTCTGCTCCACCTCTGATTTGGGCGTGCATGTGTGTGCGATTTCCAGCGTCCGAGGGGTACCAGAGTCTGGGGCGAGAGAGAGAGAGGGAGAGGGCGAGCGAGATTTATGCCCTATTTTCTCAGTATTGGGGTGGCCAGCTTCCGGCTGTGCTCCCATCCCCGACGAACAGCCTCCCGAACCGCCGCCTCCTTCACCTGCTCTTCGATATGCTCCATCCACATCGGCGGTCTACCTGTCTGCTTTTGCGTAACGGTGCGGTCAGGATGACTTATGCGGCCTCCTCTAAACAGGACATGAGAACAGGAGGCGCCCGCGATATGGGTATCTCTGCGTCAAACGCTAGGGCAAATAGGGGTTATTTTTGTTGTTGGGGTAGGTTTAAGGTTAGGCCTAAGCGCTAAGGCAAATGTAACTTCTGTGGCAGCCTACATGGGACACGGGAATCGCACACAGTACATGTGGCTTTGTGCCAAGTTCCGGATAGAGTAGGTTTGGGATTAAGGTGATGTAACTGCAGAGGGTTGAGTAAGTTAAACCTTAGCAACTGCAATCTTCACGCCCGGCTCTTTAGGGGAAGCGAAGAAATGGGAGGCCAGAGGGGTAAAAAGCGTTTATGCTGTAAAGAAGGGAGTCGATAGTAGGCAGGAGTAAGTTGAGACTCAGACGATTGCAGTCCGGCTGCGAGGGCGACGGGTCCGAAGAGTTAGTGCGGGAATCCTCACAGTGTCTAACGCAGTCTTTTTGTGGGTCGGTCTTGAAAGGTGATTGGCCAGTCTGGTGCATGCGCAGTTCCTCGCAACCACCAGGGATTTCGCACTGGCGTCACCTGTGATTGGCTCTCCCGGGGGCCACCATCAGTGCAGATACACTTGATAGCGGCGGTGAGTCTTCGCACGGAGTGAGTCACCACATTGTTTAGGGTTAGGATCAACAGTATGCCAAAAGTTAAAGGTTGGGTTCATGCTAACTGTGAGGTTAGGGTTTAACTCAGGACTGGGGTTAGATTTGAGGTTACAGTTTAGTTTTCTATCAAGATAAGTGATTAAGTTAATTTATGGGGGTATTTACCCTTTCTAATATTTATCCCAAGGTAACCTGATTGAAATTGGCGATGCTTTTCTCTTCCTATGTCTATTAATTTTTTTCAGAAATCTTACATGTAAGGTTAGGTTTGCTGTCCATCGTAAGTTTAGGGTAGAGTTAGGGATAAGCATAGGGCTATGGGTTAGGTTTGCATTAGGGCTACTGTTTCGATTAGGGGACCAGAATACTCTCCCTTGCTGGTATTGTACACAGTGCCGCATTTATTGCTTTTTCGGGGCATTCTTATTTCCACGCCATGTTTACGGAGGCCATGTAAGTCATCCGTACCGACGAAGCATACTATACCTATACATAATACTGTGAGCACTCAGTTGTCTCTGCATTCAAGTAGCGTCGGCATGGATTTGTCGTTCCACTCAAAGTTTCAACTATGACGTCTTCTCGCACACCGTACCACATTAGTTTGCTATATGTTGCGGGCCACAAATTAAGCTGTGGTATACTGCTCTTTTGGTGTAATTTACTTAGCAGCAAGCTCGAAGTGCTGAATCGGATGAAACACTGACAATCGATGATGAATGCTCCCCTGACCGCTTACGAACTCATCTGTCCTGCTCTGCCTTGAGCCTCGACAGAGGCCCTAACAGTCTTTACAGCTGCTATTAGGCAGATAGTATTGCCGGCCAAGAAAAGGGCGACTGAAACGGCCATTTCTGGCTTATTAGCCGTAGCCGTAGTCGTTAAGGTTGCATCCACGTGGAAGCCCGTTAGTCACGTGATACTATTTTTGTCTAAAAACAGATGCAAATATTATCTAGCAGAAGTAATACAAAGTGAGAGTAGGAGGTTTTTGCATGGGCTAGGCAGCGCAAAACGCGTACTTGGCCAAAAGCCCGTAAGCTATGTCAGTTGTGACGCTACGTGGTGTTGAGAGGGAAATAATTGACCTCGTATTTCTCCTACGACTCCTTTACTACTTGATAGGCCCAGCACTTTCTTAGCTGTAGCCTTCAAATTGAGGTACTTTCAAACTCAGCTTCCGTTAAATCTGCTCGGCTACTAGATTATATCATTTAAATTATGTCCACTGTTAGTCTCGTGTTTAACTCGAGGGAAAGCATGAGGGGATCAAATGTTAGTCAGCATCTTTTTTGAAGATTTCTCGGACGTTTCGTCAGTTAAGATAATTGGTCTTATATGCCTTTCTTCTCATAAAGGCCATTTCAATCTGATCTAGCTGATCGTCTACCAGCGCTACTGTCGTCGCTGATGATGGCTTCCAGAGGGAATCCGAAACGTGGGACGATTAAAGTTCTTGATCGCGGATACTTTTTCACAGACGCAAGCACTTTCCTCGGTTAAAAAAACCCACAAAGTTTACAAATATTTAAGTTTTTATACACAGACACTACAACCCGTTCCTCCGCCTCCTCCTCATTCTCCTCTTCATCTGCTTAAGAGGAGCTGTAGAAATGGCGGGGCAGTTGTTTGATCAAAACTCCTCGCAGAACCAAGCTCACAGCCCAGTCGCTCACACAAAATTTTGTCCAGCACCGGTGCAGTGGTGTGTCTAAGTAGATAGAAGACAAAGGGGCGAAGTAGAAGGTGGTAGCTGGTGTGTCTTACTACACGAGCAAATCCTGTGGCCCATCTCCATTTGCGGCATTTAGTTACCGCTTCGGCCACATATAAGAGCGGGCGAGAGGAGCGAAGCGGACAACCAGAGGCTGATCTAAGGGCAATGTGTTTGCTTGCCTGCGTCCTACGGTGGCCGTCCTTTGGCAGACCTGGTGTGTTTGTGTAACAACAGCCCAGTCACTCATGAATTATTCAGTGGCGTAGAAAGGCGTTTTGTTTCGTTGGAGGTTGGTTGAAGAACACACTGTCCCCTGCCTCCTCCCCACCTCTCCTGCCTCACCTACTTCCGCCGGTTCCTCAACCCCCCCCCCCCCCTCCCCCCTGGTCTGCCTTTCTCCAGTTTATTGACCTTTTATAGCCGCCGACAGGTTAGCGCGCGAACAGAAAGTGCAGTCGATGCTGCCGCTGCTACTGTGATTGATCCGAGGCCTGGCTTTCGAGCCCCCTTTGCTCCATTCCTCCACGCCCCCCCCCCCCCCCCTCCTCAAACTGTTCGCGTCCTTTTTTCCGTGATATCTCGCACATATCTATTCTGCCTCAGCTCTGCCTTCATATGGCTGCTGCATTCACAAAGTTTGACAGTTTGGCCGCATCTTCATCGCAACAAAAGAAGTCGTCTTTTTTCACAATTTACGAATGGTGACGATCATCCCATATGATAGGCCCCAAACCGAAGGGGTTTCCTTCCTGGCTGAAGACGCCAGGCAATAACAACTGGCAGCGGTCTTTCCGGGTTGAGGAAAAACGGAGCGTCTTAATGGGCCTTTCCGTAAATCTTCGTGCCTCAAGACCGTTTTGCCTAGGGCGCCCTAATTTAAGAGTTATCTGCTAGAAATGTTGGCGCCTCAATTATCTAGTATTTTGATTTAATGAGGCCAGCCTACAAGTCAAATTGTCCTAAATTAGTTCTCAGGAGAAAACGTTATGCCTCAGCGAGAGGTAGAATCCACAAGTATCTGCTAAGGTCTTTTTTAATGAAGCAATATTCTCATCCGCTGATTAACTTTCACCGATAGCTAACGGAACTCACTCACCCCGCCAGCAGCTACACAGCGGCTAGTAAACTAAGCATATAGTTTTGCTGGCAGAGACAAGGGAGATTGAAATGGCCATTTCTGGCTCATAAGCCGTCGTCAGCCAGTCGTACGCAACTCCCGATGGTACATTACCTGGAACTCGAAGCGGAGGCTGTTTGATCAGAAGTCTAACGCTCTAACCATGGAGCCACGAGCTCGTTGTTTTGCCATTTTAGATCGAGTCAATGGCTAGAGTTTAAACCTTCTGATAAAAATTTCACGAGTCCGAGCCTCGGGCGTCACACCACTTGGGGTTGGGTATGACTGGCTGACGACGGCTAGTGTGCCAGAAAAAGCGATTGCAGTCCTACTGGTCTTTTCCAGCAATGCTATCTGACTACTCTCATCTGAGAAGAAGCAGATGCGATCTCTGGGGCAAGAACATTATTCGTCTGAAGTAGTCTGCAGTCGCTAGACTACTGCACCCCTATCGAGGACAGTTTACTGCTTCTGCGCTAATTATATGATGGCCGGCGTGCAGTTTTTGACCTACAGAACTTTCACCACTTGTGATAGATTTCGACGGAGTGATTGCTCGGCCATCTGGCTTCCCGGCCCTGGCATTAGTAGAAGCATTTGCCTGTGCGCCCCTTCTGAGTGGCGAATTGTTTTGGCTCAGCACCAAGTATGGGTTGAGCAGGTCATTGCACTTGATGATAGACTAGGGATCCATAAACCATGACTCAAGTAACTAGCGAATCACACGATTGTCGTCGCTCGCGAGAAATTCGACTTCATCAAATTGGAATGTGTGGCTGAGTCTCGTCGTAGTAAGCGCAACTTGAGAACAAGCGTCCTTTCTCCGCACTGTTGCCACGTGTTTGGCAATTCGAGTCTTGAGAAGTCTTCCAGTTTCTCCGAGGTAGTTGCTTTTCCCGTAACTGTGCCAGATCCCATAGATGGCTCGATATGTTTCTTCCTGTGGCAGTGGGTCCGTTGGTATCATTATCTGACGCCACGGCTTGTGCGCGACTCCAACTCGAATTAGTCCGAGAAGGCGGCCGATGGCCTCTGAGACGTTTTTGACATTCAGGATCGCTCGCTGTAGTTTGAGGTTGGTCCGATTTTGTCGCACGTCTCCTTTCTGCGGTAGCACCATTCAACGAAGTTGTACGTGGGTAGTCATTTACTGCGAACACCTTTCGAAGGTATTGCAGCTAGCTGCAGCGTTGACTTCTGATCCACTGAACTGCGGCTCAACACTCGCCGATAAGGTGTCTCTACGCAACTGCGTTCGTGGCTGATTGGGTGTTCGCTGTTAACGTTCAGTACTTGCATCATGTTTGTCGCTTTCCTGAACACTTTTGTTTTTGGACCACAACCACAATATTTGTGTCAGGACCACAATCTTTCCCAGTGATCGCATCTGCTTATTTTTCTCAGTTACTTCCTTTTCGCTTGTATTGACTACTCTCCTCTGTTGCACCAAATACCAATCATCCCTGACAAAGGAGAGAGCCGTTAGTCATGCTAGGTATGTGATAGCTTAGCGAATGCGTCCTACACCTCCTTGTGTAGCAAGTACCACTGTCTATTTTCCTCTCTAATGATGAGTGCGAGCCTGAATCCGAAATGATTGGCGAAAAAATTCATTTTTAGGCATCGGGCCTACTTCAGCTTCCTGAGGCTCGCAGTAACCTGTGTGCTACTATAACATTATTCACGAGGTTTGCTGGAATGCATTTCGCACCGATTCCGGCCCAGATACAGACCAAAAAACGCGTATAATTTGTTGCTTCCGCACAGCTATGCATGAATGCATAGACGGCGATTTAAAAGGTCAACCTGGGCAGCAGTTCCGTCAAATCTAGGTCAGAATTCAAAACAAAGGTCACAAGCCGCAAGCTTATTTTAGCTGGGAGACTGTCAAACTAGCCCGAAACGTGCATACAATGAGGTGTCCAGAGGTGTATCTCTAAGTGAACAGAACTAAGCGCAGTTCAGATTAGGGCATCTTACTGCTGAGCCTCTGGCGCTTATCTGCTGAGCTAAACTGGTGTATTTTGCGCAATCAAAGTTTCCGGCTTCATCTAACTGCGCTTGCATGGCAGTCAATCAGTTGAGAGAAAAATATGCACGTATTCTTTATCCGTGCAATCTGCTTGTTTGTTTATTGTGAAATAAACTGCAACTGATTAGATTTTGACGTACTCCAGTGTGAATGAATTTATACCACGTAATTCTCGATAGCAGTTGGCAGACGAATGTTCGGGTCAACGTCAAACATAAGTTGGAACATTTCGCTGACTGCCCAGACAGGCAGGCTTCGTAAGCATTCAATATTGACTCCAAAAACTGCCTACCTGGCTCTCGCTTTATTACCAACTCCTTCGACCCATATTGTGAAACATTCGACCGCCCCCAGTGGGGTCCGAGCCCCGGGAGAGCAAGTGCAAGACTTTATAACAGCCAACGCCGTTATTCCCCTAAACTACAGGGCTTTAACTGAAGGCTGTGGGGGTTAATAACAGCGGACTCATGATTTTTTTTGTGCTGTGTGTGAGGGAGTTTGCATCTTTGTAACTTTTCAACCTTGAATAAGGCAGTTGCCCTCTCAATGTCCTCACTACCATCCAACACACTAAACCGCTTATCTGTAAACTCATTTCTATTGTTTATTGAGAGTTTGCAAACAAGTTGTGAAGAGTTTTGGCGTGATTGCCGGCACATTATTGATCCTAGGCTATTGAAGCTAGTAGCATTTAAACATCCTCGTGGTTGGGGTTTAGAAGGCCCCGTGTGGGGGGGGGGGAGAGAAATCGTAGTTGATGCGTAGTGTAGTTATTATACACTTATTTTGCGTAGGCTTTGACAGAAATTTCTATTTTGTGACGTAATCTTTTGAAGGGGTACACCGTACGATCATGTTTTTCCGCTGTCTCTATAATTACACGTGAGAAGGCTAAAATCGGATGCAGTTTGCTTAGCAGAAACATCAGCGACTCATTAAGAGGTTAATAATGTGAAGTGTTTTGCAATTTTGAAAAGGAATGGCAATAAGCTTTTCAGCGAACAAGTAACTACGCAACGACTTGGCTTTCACAATCGTAAAAAGCTCATAATAAGACAATTTTTCAAAAGCGAAAAATGCCCTTTCTTTGAATACTGTATATTTTGATAAAGTGGAACCGCAAAGACAAGAGAAACCGATATTGGCCTTTCCGACTGATAAGCCATAATCAGCTGGATAGTTATGGGAGCACCTACACCGAGAATGTTACGGGACATGCACTTCCATTTACATCGATCCGAACCTGAGCAGCGAACTTCTTATGCTCACGACTAAGGAGTCCGGGATCGACTGCCAAGTCCTGATAAATAAATCATAAATAGCCATTCTAGTCTTCCCTGTGTTTAAAGTGTTGCTCCATGTAATATAGTGAACCCAGATCTTGCGCATATGTCCCGCAAGATTTTCGACTGTTTACTAGCGTTTTGATGTTGACCCTAAGCGGTACGTCCCCGTGTACCAAACACCTTGATACTTTACGAAATTATTAGTTTTAAATGTGCTTGCGTTCCTTGAACATTTCAAATCAGAGGTCTTATATGGAACGTTGGGCAAATTACGGACCAATATATACATATATTCGTAGTTGACGCAACAGTGGCATAGGCGTAACACTCGTCCGAACCTTTAGCGAATAGATGGCTTCCTCCCAATAGACGTAGATGCAAATGTGGAATTCCAGGAAACAATTCAGAAGAACATGCGAGTAATGGAACAAGAGCTTTATTCTCTTGACGTTTCGGATTTAGTCGACAGAATGCTTAATCATAAGTAATGGTAGCATAGTCTGAGTCATGCACATGACAGCCAGTCAGGAAAATAAAGCTCTTATTCCAGTGGTCGCGTCTTCTTCTTCTTCTTCTTCTTCTTCTTCTTCTGATAAGGTGCCCTGCCGCTTTTTACGCAAATCGATGGCCCATCTGCTTTTTACATGTATTTGCATACGAAGTCCCAGTCGCCCAAACTAAAAAAGTCCGGTCTGCTCACGATTTTCATTAAAAGTGGGCCTGTGGTTTAGCTCGGTAGTTCTCTTTTTTTTTACATCAGTTCGGTTACCGCCTGGCTACAAGGAACCTTCAAAAACGCAGCTCTTGGTCAAAATCTGGGTTACGCATGATAGTGCAATGGCATTCTGCCGACGGCAGCGGCGACGGCAGAAGAAAGCCTCCGCTGCGGCCTGCCTTTTTCTCGACACTCCCCCCTCCACCCCCTCTGCATCATTTTGATTGGTTTCGGACAGTTCGCATCCACCACTGTGCCTGAGTCAGCAGTGCTAGGAGCACACACGAATCGCGCGTGCACACAGGCGTGCGCACGCACACAAAAACGTTTGCATCTTTAATCTGGTGAGGGTGAAGATCGTCGTTGGTCCCCCACCCCATCCGTCTGTTGCTCGCATAGAGGCCTAAATAATCTTGCCAGACTCGAAACTGGGCATGGTTTCCGTCCCGAATGAACTCAGGGCAGCCCAGTTAACGGAATAATCCCGCACTCCGGACACGGTAAAAAAAGACCACAAATGTCCTTGCGGAGGCAACAGCTGGGACTATGAGGGTTAGTTATTATGGTCAACTTTAGGGCCGGGCGAGCTAGAAAGACGATTATGGTGAAGATTGAAAACTGG
>JAYGXS010000006.1:19270526-19287545 GCA_036362985.1 Ligula intestinalis | reverse complement strand
TGAGCGCGCATCTACCATTGTGCATATTCCCGATCGAAACCGACAAGGCTACGAGTCCGTGGCTCAGTGGTTAGAGCGTTGGATCCCTAAATCACAAGCTTTTAGAGTTTGGAGGTTGCTACCCCAGAATTTGGGTATAGCTGGCTGGCGACGGCTAATAAACAAGAAATGGCAGTTTCAGCCTCCCCGGTCTTTGTCGGAAATATATTTCTGTCTATTGAGTGGCTACTGATTGCCTCGAGAGCGAGTCCTATGGCCTAACACATCGAAACGAGTCAGTTCCGCACCTATCGGTGAGCAACCATCTATCATATGTATATACAGCTAAAAATGGTAGATGGACAGCCGTCCATCGGTTACGGAACTCACTCGTCCTCTTTTGCCTTTGGACTAACTCTTAAGGCTCGCCATCAGCCGCTTAACGGCCAATCTATTAGAGACAGAATGCCATTACCGGGAAAGGCCACGGGAGACTAGAATGATCATTTTGACTTGTAAGCCGTCATCAGCCCCTTCTACCCAACCCCAGATGATGCACCACCGGAGGCTCGAACCCACGACCTCCTGACTAGAAGTCTAACGTTCTAACCTACTGCGCTACGAGCTCGTCGTCTTGTTGGTTTCCCTGACGGCGGCCAATAAGCCTGAAATGGTCCTTCCAGGCTCCTTGGGCTTTTCTTCGGTAATGCCTTTCAGCCCCCATGTTATACATCTCTAAATTACGTAAACTACTTCAGAGGAGTAAAGACCAACGTACTGCTTGCGATTGACATTGCTTACCCGAAATATGTGATCACCTTGGCTGTGCGCACTCTGCGATTGAGAGCGAACACGCAAGTATTCCTTGCCAGTGGGTACTTGCTGCACTTTCCCCGGCTGCATTTCATGGAAATTTTCCTGATTTTGGCACCCCTCGCAACGCGATATGGATAGACAAAGATGGTGGAATACACACATGTGTGCAATGACGGTTAATTACAGGGCAGCGCGTGAGGGAGACGACAGAGTTTGACTGCAGTGCGAGATCCCTCTGTGTATGTGCGCAAATTGCACCGGACCTGTCGCGAGAAGCCGACTTGTGCCACGGGCACGTACACCCACGCAAACACCCCACCACCTCTCTCCCCCCCCCTCTGCGCTGAGCTGCGTTCACACATGCGTACAGAAGTACGCCAGCGGTGACCGTCGGGTGGGGGCGGGGGGAGCGGGACCATTTCTTGTGCAGATGTAACATCTGGTAGACGCCAACGGGGGGGGGAAGGGGGCGTAAGCAGGGCCCTGCGAATGTGCCAGGGATCGGTCCTCGAGTTGACCTCACCATTTCGGCGCGGGGACGGCTGGGGGTTTTATGTGACAGCTTCTTGGGGGCGCAGCTTCGTGTGTACGTGCGCGTGGGTTCCACCCCGGTCGAGGAGGGGATCGGGTAGCAACAAGTGTTCGAAAGTAAAAGCGGGGTTGGTGAGGGAAACCCCTGCGACCGAGTGAAACTTTCGAGGGTTTGGGGTAATGTGCTGAACTGTCTGTGGACAGGACAGGGAAACAAGCTTGCTAAATCTGACTTCGTGACCTCGTGAGGTTGACGGTGACACCCTAGTGGGGAACTGAGGGTCTACCGCACGGAGGCAGTCTTTGCGGAGGCTTTATGACGGGGAAATTAAAAGGGAGGTAGGGGACGGAGATTAAATGAAATGGAGCTGGCAGGGAAAGGCACGAGGAACGATGGAGGCTGCCGGAGATGAAGCAAGAAGAAGCAGAAAGAATGTCAGTGCGAAAAATGGACAGAGGATATGAGGAAAAAAGAGAAGAGATGGAAAGCGAAGAAAAAACAGAAGTGGAGGAGGAAGGGAATTAAGAGAACTCTGGAGCAGGAGAAAGAGGAAGAAAAGGAAGAATATAACAGACAAGAAGAAGAAGAAAAAGAAGAAGAAGGCAGTGGAGGAGAAACGAGAAGATGAAACTAGAGCGAGGGAAGAGGGAAAGATGAAGAAGGTAGAAACCTGAGAGACAGGACAAATTTTTAGGAGGAGAAGAATAAGGAGCGAAACGAAGAAAAAAGAAAAGCATGTGTCCAAGTGAGGGGAAAAAGGGCATTGCACGGTGGGCGGATTTCATCATAAATCCTATCATCTGTCTTGGGCTGCGTTGGGTGAAAAATGCATAGGTGTCTTAACACTAAAAAGCCATATTTCGCTTTCTGCGAAATGAAAAGTATGTTCGGATACTGACAGGAGTTTTTTTGCCAGTCGTTAGCATTGCCTGGAGGGTAATTGCATATTAATCGAGTTGCTTGACTTTTTATTTCTACAGTGCGATAACTTCTGTCCCTGTGTTGTGAAAAAGAAGGCATATTTGTTCACAGGACTATTCACAGGACTGTTTTGGCAGATGTAACTGGCCTTTTTGAAAGCATGTCTGTCGGTACATCGTTTAAAGGTTCATGACAGGGAGGATCCCTGGACAACTTCAAACAGGCAAACAAGTGCGTTGTTGTCGTTGTCGTTGGCGCAGGTAGCTGTCGCCGAGCTAAATCAAACTACAAAGTTCCGATAAACAACGGATGTCTCCGAAAAGCGGGTCAGATGACCTCAGCGTTGCATGGCTGTTTGCGATATTGCTCCACATAAACTGATACCTAAAGACTGCAGGAAAAACGGGGGAGAGCTAGTAGGAACCCTTTTGGAGCGGTCAGCGTGTGGAAACAGTTTATTTGGCACTTGTTGTCTCACAAGAGATCGGAAGCCATCGAAAATGTTGTCCGCTGACTTAGTAGTACATCTCCTTAAATCCTCAAACCTAGGAAATATTCACTGTACAACTCACCTCTAGCTCCGTTATTTTGTAAAAAAAGTTGGGTGAAAAAAATCCAGTTGTCAAGAGCCAAAACAATCAGCTTGGATGGGATGAACACGGAGGCTTCGTCAGCCTCTCAAAAACCACTCAATTTCTACAAACTGTGCTCAGAGTAGTACTAACATAGAGACTTCACAAATTTTACGCTCTGTGAGTTAGCGAGGTTGCGTTTTTTCCGGAAGTAAAGGGCTTCCGCTTCAAACTAAGGTTGAATAAATGTGCTCTAATTTTTTTCTGATTTTCTTATCTCAGCGGACAAGGCGACAGGTCGCTGACTGACAGGGAACCTTGCCTGTCTTCTTAATTAACCTGATCCGGTTGTGCGTGAAAATCAGCCACCACTGTGTGATCTTTCTCCATCTCGATAAGGCGCCGCCGGGAAGATCTCACCTCACATGTGTGCAGGCTAATGATGCGGGCGGTGGGGAATGGGGGGATGAGGCAGGACGGTTCTAGGCGCTCCTCATAGCTGTCACTGGGGGCGACATCTGTGGCTTCCAGGCGTGTGAAATTAAGAGCTATATCAGGAGGACAGAAGAGGGCATTAAATGTCGCAAACGCTGCTGCTGCTGATGAAACAACCTCCAGGTCACGCTCTGCTGTTTCTGCTGCAGCACATGCGCACATGCCTATAGTGTATGGTTTTAGTTTTGTCGTGGAAATAGGGGACAAAAAGCTGACACTGAAGGGCGTGAGTTTTTAATTTGAGCTATTACGTACAGGCGCAAAGCAACTATGTTCAAACTGGCAACATGGCAGCTAAAAGTGTACAAAGTTGATCTGCCGATAGGAACAAAGAAGAGAGTTCCAGGAAGCGGTTCAGACAAAGAAGGGGAAAAGGAAGGATATGCGATCTGCGGAATACGAATTTTATTTGATTTGCCTTTTCGGATTCTGCGTCGAACCGCAGGGGCTGAAAGTGACGCACGGAAGGCTGTATTTATAGGATGCAGGCAAGATCAGGCAACCGCATGCTTACTATGATTAACAGTTATCGCGTTCAGTGCTAGGTGAGTTGGTAATTGATGTAAGTTCTTCGTTGTCTTTGCTTCTGGGCGTGATAATGACTTGGCAATTTAGCTAACTGTCAATAGTCGCGCAAACTTTCAG
Organism: Ligula intestinalis; assembly: GCA_036362985.1. NCBI lineage: Eukaryota > Metazoa > Platyhelminthes > Cestoda > Diphyllobothriidea > Diphyllobothriidae > Ligula > Ligula intestinalis. Next base: position 19,283,585 of record JAYGXS010000006.1, on the reverse strand, counting down.
TAAAGAATATAGAGGCGGGAGTTCAGGGCGCTTGAAGAATGATGGTTTAGGCAGTTCGCGACTGCTGCGCGACTGTCACAAATCTTTCCGAATTACTGACTTAACTGCGGTTTTCTTTGATATTATTGGCATTTTAATTGATCGCCAAACGTCAGACGGATAGGAAATACATAGTAGCATGAAAAGGTATATGATTTATATATATCTTTATTGTACTTATAATAAATGCATCTTGGGACAACATTTTGATGCTTCATCTATAATCAGAACATATGACAGAATATGTGTCGCAAAAACTGGACACTTATTAATGCGTTCTAGTGAAAACTGGATGACAGGCTTTATTAGGGACCAGATTGTAACAAATTCGGATGGAACGCCTTTGGTGATGCCAATTTCACAGCTGTGCGAACTCCAGTTAAGGTGCCTGAAGTGAGCATGATAAAAATTCGAGCCCTGACGTAGCATATCTACTTCTGAAAACTAACCTTGTGATGCAAATATCTTTGAAAACGATGACAACGTCGGTATTTAGGCCAGAATATTTTGTATGCAAAATCTTTTAGAATCTACTCTGGGCTATAGTGAAACTTTCTCTTATTCAGGGGTTGAAACTGAGGTTTCAATCAGAGACCCCTAGTCAACTTTAAGCCTCGCAAGTATCAACGTAGTATGCCCCAACCACAGCCATCTAGGTGCGTTAGTCAGTTAAACGAGTGCAGATACATAACACATTTGTCTATTTGCGAGCAACTACGGTTCCCTTTCAACGGGCCGTGTGATAGGTGCGTTCGACCAACCAAGGGGTCCAGACCAGGGTAGGGCAGGCATTATTCGGGTTGACGAACATGGGTGGGGTGAGCGTGGTGACAGTTATAGGGGTGGCCAACCACCTGCACCCGCTCCCGCCTCGGGTCTTTTCGGCCCTGTCTTGACCCCGTGCAGCTGGGCAGCTGGGCGAGAGAAGAGAGAGAGAGTGCAGTATCTGCTACGCAAGCCTACTATCCGTTAAAATTAATGCACGCGCAGCGCACCGCGTTTTCCTTCAGCACGTGCTGAAGCACGCGGTGGACATCTTCAAAACCGACGGTCAAGGTGTCAGGACAAGTTTTTTTTGTATTCAGTGCCTGACTTATGCTTGAATTACGCTGCTAGCAGAGTCGGAGTTACGTAAAATTGGCACGAAAAGCTTAGCATCATCCGTTTAGCAAGCCTCCTGGGTAATCGGTCTTGAGGTCTAGCCCTAATGTCCACCTGGAGAGTGCAAACAGTACGATCGTTTTTGTTGATAGTTGAACTGCTCAGTCCCTCACGATGCTGGTGATGATGTTACCAGGCAACCAGAGTTTGATCAGTCCCCATTTATTACTTTCGGTCCTATTGGTTTCAAAATTGTACCGCATTGCTTGCGGAAACATTTTGTACTGATTCGCATCCCTCGCGAATAAACGGTGACCGCTCAGAAGAGAGGTAGTTATTCTGTCGGCTAGTATTTTAATCTACACTGCTCTCTCTCCCGCCTCCGATCCAGCAACTAGTTCCTACCCTCACTGCGCAGATATTATTATTATCTATTATGTGATTGTCTGTCACAATGGGAAGTGACCATGATAACATGCAATCAGCGCTAACCACCCACCCACGCTCCGAGCCGCTTGCCATTTCACTCAGTCTGTCCAGGCATTTATAGGCTGTCCGGAGAAAAACCTTGTTATTACGCGGCCGACAGAACGCCGACTCCAGTTGGGGGCAGATAGGGCAAAGAGGATGTTGCGTAGAGGAGGAGGAGGAGGAGAATGAGGTAATTATTGAATGCCTCCGGTGGAAGCCAAATTAAGAGCATTTATGCCTTATGTAACCTTCTAACTGACGCAAGAACCCTAAGGGCCGTTTTTGAATATTTTGGGAGAAGGGTAAAGTGTACTGACAGCTTGCTTACGTTTATACGACTTTCAAAACAAAAATATCGACAGTTTACTGGAGATCTCCGCAATGCGGACTTATGCGCAATTATCCGATGATGCCAAATTATAATGATTGACCGCCAAGGACGATTGCTACTTCCTTATTCTACCGTTCGCCTCTTTGATTTGTATACAAACATAGATATCTGACACAGACAGATATCTGCTGTTCCATGCAAGATTAATCACAATTTGAACATGTGCATTTGATTTGAAAACATTACTTACGTTGGACTGTTACACTGATAAATGAGCAACAAAATCTGGCATTTTAACAAGTAAAAACCTACAAAAATTGCTAAATTTCTTATTCCTAAATTAATAAATAATTAATTACTAATAAAGTAGTGTGCTGATATCATTGATTTTAAAGGTCCCTGTAAATTTATATATATTAAACGACATTCATCTAGCTGTTCAGTATTGGTGGATTCAATGCGAACAGGAAAGTTGGGCAGATAAAATCGATCCAGGTGTGATTAAACTCACGGTGCAAGGTGTGGCACTTGTAGCTCAACTGGTAGAGTTTTGGCTTCGCGTAGAAGGCCTTCCCTACTATGCAGGCTCAAATCCCGCCAAATGCCGCGAGCCTTTTCACAATTGGGTCAACTCAATATATTAAACGGAAAGCACACATCCACGCCATTTTAAAAATTCATTCTCGAGGAGACGTTGTTTTTATTTTTTTTAAATTTTGTTGTAAGACTTTTAACACCATGAACCATTCAGTCATAAAGCAGCGTATTTTTGACTAAGATAGATTCAGCGTGGTCAAATCTATTACGAAATTTCCTTAGCCCTAAGTAGACATTTTTCGGAACCCTTATTAATATATAATTTCCCCACACTGGGACTATACAGTTCCTAATTCCTGAACTACAAAATGCTTTTTCTGAAAGTATTAAATTTGAAGGAGAGTTAATTTTTTTCCAAATTAGTAAACATACAAGAACATTTTCGGTCAAGTTTTCCATCAAAAACACTTAACATACAAGGTTCTCGAAAAACAATGGGATAATTCAGCATGCAGCCATAGTCATTTTTACCTATTGCAGTTGGAAGGAGAAATAGATTCAAATTTGGCATCCTGACAGAAAAATATCTGCCAGTTAGGCTGTACGTGAATCAATAATTTGAGCGAGATTTTCTAATCGAAAAACATTTTTTAAAATTTCGGTCAACGTTTCAGAAGACAGCGAATCTACTGTTCTATCCAATAATCATGATGAATATCGAGTTAACTCCAAGAGCCTTTTGGTAAACACATAAGGAAAATATGTTTAAAGGCGGATTTGTTTCCGTTATTTCATTCCAAGACCTCTATTTACTTAAAAATAACTCGTTTTTCTCACGCCCACCATGTGTTTCCGCCTAACGCTAAGAATAGGTCAATAGAATAGACAGGAACCTCGTGATTGCCGCCTATGAGTACTGTCTACAGCCTTTAGAACTGTTCGTAATCCTGTCACAAATTGTGGTTATTGCGGTTTTGTCTTTGTAGACCACCCCCATACCAACATCCCCCAGATTTCGTCGACTATGATTCATGAAGGTCGTCGTGTCTCGGGCAAAGTTAGGTGGATTTTTCTACTACACACTTTACTTCTGCGAAGATTCATTTGAAACCAAAGGTTTTTTCTGAGGATAAGGTTCCCAAAAATAATACGGAACTTCAGAAGTACTCTTTACGAAAACGCATACCTATATAAACATTCCATCGTTTGCTGAATTGCAATGACTACACGCGGGGAGGGAATTAGGGATGTTGGTTAATCCCATAGAATCTAACGGAAGCGAAGGTTGAATATCAGAGAGGTGCGTTTTTGAGCTTGTATTAGGTCAGCCCTTCCACAAGAAGATTAGTGTTTCTACTAAGTATGCTATACGGGACCGTTTCAGATCACGTCAGTAGGCAAGTTCAGTCTTACTGTCCGCTCGGCCTTACTATGATGCCGGTACGTGTGATTCATGTAAACCACCGCCTGGCGAGTGCTGCAAGCAAAATGCCGCAATTTGCAAAAGACTGGTAATCCCTCGAAAAACAACATTGAGTAGGATTTTAATTCTGATTAGCATGCAGACTAATCTCGAGTTATTTCAGTCACGTCCAGATGTCGGCTTTTTAATAAGCTTCTTTCTGACCGCTTACAAGACGTAGACTCTATAAACTAGGGCTAATTAATTAGTACGCATATTTATCATAGGTTTTTACCACCTTTTTAATTCAAATTTATTTTATAAAAACCATGCATGAAAATATGCTTTCTTGTACTCGTTTGGTAGAAAATTACGCCTTCTTTAAATTTTATACTTAAAGAGAAGGTATCCTTCAGTTTTATAAAAATGTCTGATTATGAGATTTTTTACGACTGTGAGGTGTTCATTCCAAAAACATTGTATCGGTCAATCTGAAATCTTTTGAAAAATTTTATGAAAACTATGTGCCATCTTCTTCAACTGGTAGGCAAAAACGTACTCTGCCCCAAACAGGATGTACACAACATGCAGTCTGGAAACCTTGGATTCGCATGTCGCGCTTGGCAGTTTTCAAAATAATTCACCAATCTAGAAATGTTTTGAAATCGAAAGAAACCCTTTCTTAAAGTGAAGCATTAAATGAAGGCTTAAGTTGCTAGCAAAGGAGAACAAGAAAGCACATTTTCGTGCATAGTTTCTATAAAATATATTTGAATTTAAAAAGGCAGTCAAAATCTGTGATAAATATGCGTACTACTAAAGTAACCATGTTTTACAGAGTCTTCATCTTGTAAGCGGTCAGAAAGAAAACAATTAAAAAGCCGATATCTGAACGTGACTGAAAAACACTTGAGATTAGTCTGCATAATAATCAGTATTACAATCCTACATAATGTTGGTTTGCAAAGGATTAACAGTCCTTCGCAAATAGCAGCATTTTGCTTATAGCACTCGCCATAGTGTAGTCCTCTTACCCCGTTAGCTACCCTCCAACGCACATCTTTACTTGTCGCTGCCGTATCTTATCAGAAAAATATGGTAGGTGTTGGAGTGCTCAGTGACGTACATGAATATTAAACCCCTTGCATGACATTCGGGCCAAAAAAATATTCACACCTCTAGAATCGCTTACTGGCTAGTTTCCGCACAGATGCCAGTGTTAAGATAAAAGACGCCGGTTCTCAACTGCGTGTCTGTGTGTGTATGATGCCAATGGCAACAGGTATTAACACCGTAATAAAAGGAAAAAGTACAGCGGACCCGCGTGCTTCTAGCCCCGATAGCGTGTGGAGTGCACGATTACCTTAATGGCTTAATTAAAGAAAGTATCGCCTTTTATCTTATCGTCAGTCTTTGGGCCTGCCCTAGTCAGGCTCATTTTTAGCAATTAAAGACAACTGTGTGTACCCAGGAGGCTGCTCCTTGTTCCTCCCAACACGCGTAGTATATTTGTTCAGAAACCATATCAAATGCTAAAAATTGTGGCTGGTATTAGGAACTTTTTCTCAATTTTTAAGACTGAAAATATGGGTGTGTTTGTTTGCCGATTTTCACTGACAAATCGAAACCAAATGTTTTTTGAAAACAACTTTTCAAAAAATCCCTGACAATATAGCCAATGGTATAGATATATGGGAGTCACAGGATGCACTATGATAAAAAAGAGGTACTAGCTAACAGTCCAGACACTTGCTACGTGGATATTTTGCCGCTGCATGGTACAGTTCCGAGGGGTTCGTTGTATTCGTGGGTCTCAAGTATTCCCAGGCTACATTCTGGTAGGTACTCCAGTTTTTACTTGATACTTTTTTTATATTTTCCCAGAAATCAATTATTGTAGGCGTAGACTAGAAGGTGGTATTAGTATGAAATTAAGACTTGAAAAGGAGAGAACATGAGCTGTGAGATGCATAGCTTAGAAAGTAATAATAACAATAACGACGACATGTGTTTTTGGCAGATTCGATGGATATAACGCAAACAAAGTACGGGACTTGAACTCGCGACAGAAAAGGGTAAATCAAGAGTACAGTCAATATTTTAACGGCTTGAACCATGAAATGCCAACCGACTTATTCATCCTCGAACAGACTTATACACCGAAAGAAGTAGACTGTATGCAAGTCGCCCATTGTGATATGGCCTGACTGACAAATGCAGCCTCTTCGAAGCAACATAAAGCCACCGGCTTTTTCGCAGTTAGACCAGTTATGTTAGTTGTGCCTCCCAACAAAACCTGCGGGTCTACTGGTCACCTGGGTCGTCAGCCCATTGAGTTAAAACATCTTCATGATTTTAAACACCCTGCTGGGGTAGCTGGAGTTTTTTTCTGGTTCAGTCAAAGTATAAATACAATATTTACTTACAAGCATCTCAGGTTAGACGCTGATGACATAATCCGATGATTGCGTCGTAACGGAGCCTAAAGTAGGCTTTTTATGCGCTCCTTTTATTTACCCGTAGCCCCGTCTATCACCCCCTACCCCAGAGGACACAAAAAGGGGAGTAGTAGTGATTTACTGCGACTGCGTGAGGCGTCTCTTTTTTGAACGCCTGACATCTAATCTAGAGATATCAGTGCAAGGGCCTTCGTTATGTAACTAATCTCCAAAGCTGGTCGAGTTGTCCGCGTTTGCGTACGTAGGCTTAGTGACTCCATCCACCCATCAATCCAGTGGGCATCGTTTTAAAATACTTTTTCGCGCATCTGAAGGCACTTAAATGAATGGCTTCTCTTTGTAGTGATTTAATCACAACCGGTTTCTATTTTTGGAGAGGGGGGCAGAAATCCTAAAAACTGGCATGCACACACACACTCACGCAGGCGTTTGCTCTTCCAAGTTTAAAAATTTCTAGGTACCTAGGTAGAAAACAGGGGGATGACGTCATGTTTGCGATGTTTCGGACATTGCTGCGGGGCAGGCGACACTGCAACCTCGTTTTCCGAGACCTGTCTGTCTGCGACTAAATAATTACAATCTCAACCACTTGAGCGAGCAGTTAAAAGACAGGAATGGGGCCTTGTTTTGTCCTACTTTCTATGGCCAACCGGCTTATCACTCCGGAAATTGGATGCTAAAAATAACTCAGAAGAAGATTCGATTACTGGGACAATGCGTTTATGCGTCTGACGTTTCGACTTCCGTCACGGATTCTGCGTCAGAAACAGGAGCAGAAAATAGTAACAGAAAGGATTCAAGACTCAGGACCCAGGCGAGACCCGCTTCTGTTACTATTTTCTGCTCTGATGAAGAATCCGCGACAGAGGTCAAAACGTCAGGCGAATAAAGATGCTGTCCCAGTGATCAAATTTTCGTTTTCTTCTGAGACTCGCATGTATTGGCTAAAAATAGCCGTTCATTTACTTCACTGCCACATGAAAGAGGTGTGAGTCTCTGATAAGCCGAGCAAAGAACTGGGCCTGAGCCTCACTGTAGTCACTTTACGAGGGTAAGAATGTGTAAAAGGTAACAGTTTTATCTCTCAGGTTTGCTGGTTAGGCTTCCTACCCATCAAATATTTTCGAATATATGCATTAACACATTATTTCTCGGTAACCTTCGTTGCAGGTAACAGAAAAAAGGTAATGCTATGCTGGTTCTGCACGCAGACGCCATTCTCTAAACAGGACTGAGTAAATTTTAGCGTTTGTTCCACCGAATCAACATTATTTATGGTCCCTGCAAACAGGGCATCGAAGCGGAACTTGTCCGCTGCAACTGGGGGCAGTGAAATTGGGGGGCTTCGTTCAATATCAGGGTAACAGTCTATTATAGGTAACACCCTGGAAATTCAAAACCACAGAATTGTTTAATACGGGACGTGTGGGGCATAACGGGAGTGCAGGCGGGAAAATAAAGGCCAACAATTAAGTTAGTCGTCCGGCTTGAAGGCCCCTAGCCCGTAGTCCTGTAGCCACTTTTAGTTTTTTAAAGTTTCAGTCAAGTTAGAAATCACCAGAGTAAGGTGAACATGCTTAAGTAACTATGGTACACCATACCAAACTAACCAAAACTAGATTAAAAAATTCAACTAAAACTAAATTTAAAGTGATAAACTAATGCACGAAACCTATACCGCCAGTCCCGTAAAGCAGAAATCTGGGTAGACGACTAACTTAAATGTTCTCAATAAAAGAAATGTGGCAAACAGAAACAGGGAATAGTGGATATTATTTTTATAGAAAGCTAATATGATGCAACCAAATATCGCGCGATAGTTAAAAAATAGGTTTAAAAAAAATTAATTAATCAAATAAAAGAAGTTAATTTAGTTTATTTAGATATCGCCAGAGTTAGATAAACATACTTAAATAACTATGGTACACTATACCAAACTAACTAAACTAAACTAAACAAACTAAAATAAAAACTTAAATCAACTAAAACTTAAATCCAAAGGATAAATTAAAGAACGAAACTAATACCACCAGTCCCGTAAGGCAAAAGTCTGGCTGGACAACCAATTTAAATGCTAACAATAAAATAAATGTAGCAAATAGAAACAAGAAATATTGGATAAAATTATAGCAGAAAGCTGATATGTAGCAAACAAATATCGTGCGATAATCGAAAAATAGATTTAAAAAATAAACTCAATCGATTAAACTGATTAAATTAAATAATGTAACAAAATGACTTTAAAAATACTGCCATTACCACTGGTCTAGTATTATATACTTCTCGAGATTTGGTTTCCTTGGTGGCACTTATAACAGATTGCAATCATGGGCAGGATTTGGAGTTCAGATTTAGGTTGAGGTTAGGGTTATTGTTAACTGTGGTATTAGCGTTAAGGGCAGGGATAAGGTTAACGTCAGGGCTATAGGAGACGGAAATACTTATTCTTCCTAGAACTATGAACAAAGCCGCTGTGGTTTCTTAGTTCTGTTTACCTTATCCTTGGCGGTAGCTAACGAAAAAATCATAAAACTAGGAGGCAGGCTGTGTGGGCAGTGACTGGCTCTGCATTTTGGTCAACCTGTAAGCAAGACAATGTACCGTCCACCTAGAGCTTTCGGTATACGATGAAGTTTTAGCTGACGAGTGAGCAACTCGCAGAAAATGTGCTTCGATTGACGAGTTTACGCCCAAATAACGATTTTCAGTGCCTGCGTCCGCCGATGAGTATTGCTCCCAGGACGTGGGTTCTCGGTCGACTGCAGTCATCAGTGAAGTAGTGCAGTTTGCTTGGTTTCGATTCGCAAGAAGAGTACTCTTAACAGCACGAGCTCAGTACCGGAACGAATTATACTCATTAACCGAGGTTGCACTGCATCCTTAGCTCTTTACGAAGTAGCGAGCTGCTTTTCCTTCATTTGGAACGCTTAAATAGTTCGATATCCGTACTTGGAACGCCTGAAAATTACAACCCAGTCTTGGGTGAGTAGTATTGAAGTCCCTTTATAGACTTGTTTATGTCAAAGAGGCTGTGAACAATAGTGGTGCCCTTGCTGAAGTAATTGGTGTCGCCTCAGCCAAGCATGTGCCAGGACCAAACCGAAGGAAGGTGTGGGTTCCTTATTGGTTGCTCTTGCGCTCAAGGTCAAGGAGTTTGTGTAGGAATTCAGGGGCTCAGCGCTGGGAGAACGAGGGCTTGCGTTAATTTTACAGTTACAGGTAAAAGCAAAACACTGGAAGCTGGCACAAGGCCACGAGGAGCCCATATTTCAGTTTCCGAAGGGGTCGGGAAATTCATCCCGGATCAGCCGCTTCCTCATCTCTTTGAGTTGCCGGTTCACTAATTTTGCATAAGACTATCCGAAGACCCATGACACCGTTGTCCATTCATATATGTGAGAGGATAGAGCCAGATAAGATGACCAATGTTGGATTATTCAGCCTTATCTGGGTCGAAACGGAAGCCTAGACGCCACCTCTCAAGGACGTTGGACGTCATTGCTTGATGATTTTGACTAGCCGTGGACCATTTTCTGATAACCACGCACGCACGTAGAATTTTGAGGGAGAGGCCTGGTAATTTGTGGAAGGAGAGGGGGAAGTGACTTCCCTCATTTCAAGCCTTCTGTGGTCTGTGGTTTGGTGATGTAATTATGAGTACGCACAAAGCCCTGCCTTGTAGAGACCATGAGCTCGCTTGTTGCGCAATTACCGGGGGGAGGGGCAGGGGGACTGTTGGAAAGCTCAAAGGCACAGTCCTCTGTGCGGTAGGTTGGCGTCCGTGGCGTGCGCGTGGAATGCAAACGCACAAAAACTTACCACTCAACCATTGGTTACAACCTCTGAGAGACGCTGAGGTAAGAATGACTTATACGGTCGCCTAAACAGGATAAGTGAGTGGGAACGCCTCGTCCACTTAAGGTAAGTGAGCAGGCGAGAAATGTCAAGGCGGATGAATGGTTCAGTGTGTCTAAACCCTAACCTAAAACTAAACTGTAACCTTCAACTTAAACCTAGTTCTACTCTAACAGTAAATCTTACAGTTAACCCGAATACAAACCTTAACCTTTAACATAATCCTGACCCTCTTTCACCAACCGCTACCGGAATTCACTCGTCTCGCTCTGGTTTGGGGCTCATTCTTGATTCCCGTCAACCAACACACAGAGGCTTGCAGTCTAGGCATTGTGGCAAAGCCGGGAGTGACTGGAATGGACCTTTCTGGCTCGTTAGCCATCGTCCGCCAGTCATACGCAACTTCAGCTGGTGCAGCATCCTAACTCCAACCTTCAATCTAACCCTCACCTTAATTGCCAATAGAGGAGAATATACGAGTTCCAGGCAGCAGTTCCGAAGAAGAAGATGCGATCACTGGAGCAAGGACTTTATTTTCCTGACGTTTCGGATTCCGTCGGGAATCCTTAGTCATAGGTAATCGTAAACAGGTCTGAGACATGCTGCAAAATCACAGGTATTGTAGGCGCTATCTTGCTCTGTGTCCTACTTAGGCGACCATATAGGTAATCCTTGCCTCGTAATAACCTTATAAGTGACGTCTCCACCTGACTAAGTCGTTTACTTGGTTCACCAGCGTGCGAGATGTGCGCGACTGCGACCAATCGATGAAGACAGAAATATCGATCGCCGTCACGGCGTCTCAAGCCGTAAGCTGAGTCACGGACGTAGGTATCGCTCGTCACGCGTGTTAAGCCAACCCCGCAGCTTCCTCCTGTAGAGCGTGCAACTGTAGTTTCTGACCTTGATTTGTGTGACAATTGCCTGAAAAATGAAACTATATCTTGCCGATAGAAGCGAATATGTGAGTTCCAGAAAGCAGTTCAGCTGTAGAAGATGCGATCACTGGAACAAGGAGTTTATTTGCCTGACGTATTTGATTTTGTCGAGAAAACTTAATCACAGGTAACCGTGGAATAGAGTGATACATGCACATATTGCGCAGTATTTGTAGTTTGTACCGGCCACCCGCATACACACTATAATTATCAGTTCCCCTAACCACAGCTGGGGGTCCTAATTAGTGCGGTGATGGCTTGGCAGTCCGCTATAGAGTCATTAATTGCCGCGATTTCATTGTCCGTGTTGGATACCGTGTTGTGAAGCCAGCGTGCTCGCGATTTCATGCAGCTTACTTTGCTGGGCTTCCTCTTTGCTCTCCCCGGTACTGTTTCCGGCACTACTCATGCATCCTCCGCATCCCAACATTTATTCCCGCAGGTACTATCCAATTTTTTGCTGGGGGAAAAATTCCCATGTATCCTTCACTTCAGATGCTTTGTGGGCGTACAGGCGAGGTTGCATGTCAGAATTTAATCATGTGAAGTTTCGAGAGTTGGGAGAAACAGGCACGCAGAACATCCTGGGGTGGAGGAGGAGGAGGAGACGAAAAAGAATGTGATAAGGTCCGTGTGTAATTACCATGACAAACTTATATTGACATCATCTATATGTAGGTATTCGATTGAAAACATTTGCCGTAACGCCCCTACCCCCTTCCCCTCCTCGAATGTACGTTGTTTGCTAACTAGCACAGACATAATGACATGACTGCTCATAACTAACGGTTTCGTTAGTCTTTGCTGTGGAGGATTGTCGGATTTTGAAGTTACATTATCGGAAGTAGCAGCTGCTTACAGGGGCTGTTTCTGAGCACGCCAGGCTATGCCTCCCACCGCACGGTATATATGTGTATGTATAGTGGCATAGATGTGTACACTGATCTGTCAGAGGACCCACTCGTCCCTCCACATTGCCCTCGGAGCTCTCTATCGAGCCTCCACCGCTGAGTGGCAAGGATATAGGCAGAAGGAAATTGCCAGCAAAGACAGGGGACACTAGGAAGGCCTTTTCTGCCTTGTTAGCCGTCATCGGCTAGTGATACCCAACCCCAGTGTGGCCGCTGAAATTGCTGCCACGCCGAGATTTTAACTCGCCATCTCTACCGTCAGGGCGAACGTCCTAACAGTTGAGCTATGAACCCACGGTCTCGCTGGTATTAGATCGGGAATATACAGTGGCATAGATGCGTACACTGATCTGTCAGAGATCGCAAGTTCAAATCTCGGTGTGGCAGTAATTTTAGCGGCCAGACTGGGGTTGGGTATCACTATCCGATGACGCCTACCAAGGCAGAAAAGGCCTTTCTAGTGTCCCCTGTCTTTGCGGGTAATATCCTTCTGCATATATTATATATATATATATCCATTATTCTTCAAAAAAGTTGGATCAAAACTGCGACTAGATGCTTGAGAGAGGCTAACACACACACACTTGTTTGTTTGAAGCCAACACACAGACAGGCATTTCTACTACCGTATCATAGTTCCACTTACTCTCGCCCTGGTATATAAAGTTTTGTTGTTTTGTGAGTAGATCGGCGACGCCAGTCGACACAATGACAATCCACACGGCGCGAGCGAGCGAACGCGCGCCACGCTTGTTAAAGGCATATACTTACCGAACAGCAGCAGCAGCAATCTAAGTGGAATAGCGATGTAGGGGGGGGGGGGGGGGGGGAGCGCGCAGGTTGCCCGACAAGTTGTCAGATCCCGGCAAGCGGGCGGACACCTGAGTCGGCGCGGTGGCGGTGGCCACCCCCGCCCGCGAATACACTTTACTCGCTGCTGTCACAGTTATGCGCAGTTTCATCAGGTAGGCACCCCACGTTAAAAGCGAAAAGTGAACGGCCAACCCTGTTCCAC
>JAYGXS010000006.1:19233940-19270126 GCA_036362985.1 Ligula intestinalis | reverse complement strand
TACTACCAAAAATGAGGTTTTTTGGTCGCTGGAATTATGGCTTTATTCGTCTGAGCTTTCGAAATCTCACTTGAGTCGATCGTCAGCGACAAAACCAGCAACAAACCCCAGAAGACTAAAGCTATAATACTGGCGAGCGAATACACTGCTTATTTAAGCATGCAAATTCCTGAAATGTGAAAATTCGTCAAGTCTGTACGTCCAAACAGAATTCTTCTCCTTTTTTTAACTCCAAAGTTAGGGAATAGTATAGAGCACGCACAGCTGTTTCTTCTTCCTCAGCTGCCTTCTTGTGGAAGTGGAAGTCGTGAGAATGTATAAAGAGGGACTAAAAAAGTATTTTTCTCACCTTGCTGGAAAGATGCAGCTTTGATGACGATGCGCTAGCAAGCCTAAACGACATGCTCAAAAGTACAAAGTGGACGGAAGCGATTGGTAGATTAAGTAGAACATGCAAAGTTTACCGGTCCAAACGGAATTCTTTCATATTTTTTTCAAATGCCAGATTAAGGAGTTCTAAAACAGCCTCTTTTAATGCGTCTAGGTAGTTATCAACGTCTAGGTGGGGGCAGGGCGGAGGCGGGACTGAGGGGGAAGAAGGCAGAGTCGCAGAAACCACTGATATATGTTGCGCTCAGTCCGGGACTTGCCATCGGCAGTTCAAAGTAAACTACGACATTGCGTGTCAACTTCCTTCTTCCGTAGAGTTCCGCCATCGTCCAGGTTGAAGTCAGTTATGTTTTGCAGAGCTCCTCATTTCTAAAAAATATTGTAAGCAGGCAGCTGTGTACGAATCGCTGCCGACTGCTGTGGGGGATGGTTTTTATAACCACTGAAGTTCATACCTTGCGTTGGACACCTGCCTGTAAAGACGGCAGACTTGTTTAGTCATTTTTTCCGCTAGTCAGATCACTGCCACAAATGAACTCACGGCACGCAAATTCCAAGTGTCCCTACCCCCACCTTTACATCAAAATGCGGCCTTTAACATCAAAGAGGCTGCAAGAACCCCTACCGACCGAACCACGGTAGCCTAGCTCGCTGGGTTTCTGGCCTATCATGAAGGTTAATTCGATTTTACCGTCTTAGACGCTGCTTGCGTCGATATATTTAGTTATCAGCTTCAGGATATTTCATAGGAAAAGAGTTAATTTTTCGTGCCACAGAAAATGCAACAAGTTTTTTTTCCAGGGGCAGTTTGAATGTAATGCTCCCCGCCCCCCAGAACTCAAAAGGTCAGAAGTATCTGTAAACATTCAAGTAATTGCAGACAATGCTTTATCCTGTCAGAATGTTGCCTAGTTATCGACCTCTATCTTAGATGGGTTGACGTTTTTACACCCATAAGCTGCAATTGAACAGAAATTCAAATAAGTATTCTGTGAAATTTCCAGAAAAAATTTGTGAATGTTTCAGGTTTACTCTACTTTAGTTATTGCAATTTGTTTTGCTGTTAAAAAGTACAGGTGCATGTTCCACCTTAGAAGCGGTATACTTGTATTTAAAGGTGGAACATAACAATGAAATAGAGAGCGGAATGGCAATTTTTGATTTAGTAGTCATCACCCAGGTTTAGCAGAACCCGAGGATCGAACGCGTCATCCGTTCAACAGTCATCAAAAGCTCTAACCATTGACTCACGGCCCTTCGACCCGCCACTTTTAGCTTTTTTGACTATTCAGAAAATAATCCACGTACTTGGCGAAAATATTTTAAGATGGGACTCGACAGATAATCTAAATATTTGAGCTGAAATCCGTCAGCGTGTTTTGAGTAATAATGCAATATACACAAGCTACCATCAAATAATCAGTAGTATCCACATATTGCATTATTCACCATGCTGAAAGTTGTCCTTTCCTAAAAAAGGGACTTTAAGATGTTTTAACTCCGAAGTCGTTTGTTTTCCATGAAACATTGTCTTGATAGCAATAAACCATTTTAGACGTCCGCCAATTCATTGCGATGCTATTTTCGCCTATTAACCCGACTGATGCAATTGGCTGCTTCTTAAAGAATAATTGTCATAGTTCAGTAACTATCCCTCCATTTTACAAAGACCCCGTGTACTCTCATGCAACGAAAAAGGTACGAAAACATTACAGAAAATTAATTTTGTCAACTTCTAACAGTCAGCCTGAAGAGATAAACGTTTAACACCTCTGACTTTTGATGCTGTTCTATCATTCAGGTATCTAATAACAATGGCGCTTTGAGTGGAAAATACTGAGAGTACCTGTGGTCTCTTCAGAACTGAGCAACTAGGTACACGTACCAAAATCCACAGAGAGCCTACTTAAATAAAACTTTCCCCCGTAGCAGCTGGGTGCAGATTATATGGGAGGTTTATGATAAGTTGCTGCGTGGTATCATTATGATGGCGTTCACATACGAGCAGACATCTTAGTGCTTCGATCACAACGTTAGCACAAAATTATGCTTACTTTTAAGTTGTCAGTAACGCTTGTTGCTCTACTTAAGATGTAATTGCACGGTAGGAGGCATTTACCCGTTTTGCTGGCCATCTAGTCCACCCGCCTTTTCATACTGCATTTTCTAGTGTTTCTTTTGATGTTTTCTTAGTGCAAGCATATAAAATGCTGTTTTCCACTGCATTCTTCCTTCCATAAGTTCAACTCGTGACTCTCCTAGACAAACAGGAGTACGGTAAAATATATATGCGAGCAAAACCGACTTCAACATTACGTGCCGCCGTGAGAATATTTACTGGCTTAACAAACTGCGGTAGGACAACTGCATTCGCAATCTTGAGAGATGCTTCACATTCCCCTGAGCATGCAGCCTCCGTTTTCGTGGAACCTTTTAATATAAGGATGCGCGATCGCAAGCTAAAAGCACAATCTTACAATTCCTGTTGTACTACTAGGTGGTTGTTATTGTAAAAATACGGAATGCCTTCTGGTGCCAGTAGGTTCGGTTTAATTTGAAGACCGCTTTGAGACCTATGCAGACATCATACAGTTATTGGCGTTCTTCGCTCGTGAGTTTCCACGAACTTCATAATTTAGCCTAGATGAAGCAGAAGCGAAAATTGAACTTCCCTCATGCACAAATACGCATAGCTGGCAGATACAGACAATTTTACTGCAAACAACTAATAATTTTTTTTCCGTTTTTGAAACTTTTCCAAAATCATTGCTTGGCTCCAGGCCTATTAGGACCACGGAAATGTTAATTTTGGTACAAAGTGCTACCGCTCCATCTGTTTGGTTTCTAACTTATGTGTTTGTAGAAACTATGTCGAAAAAAGCGTCGTGCGCTCCAGTCAAAATATTAAGTGGTCACTTAATAGAGGACATTTTTCAATTATATATGCCTAAAAATATATGGAAGCGACAAAAGGCAAATGACAACCTTTTCCAGTTAGCACCATCCTCTAGAACACAAAATCAGTCAGATTTACAAAAAGCACAGTTTAAAGAAGGCGTGTTGTGTTCCTGTATAGAAACACTTTGCCTTAACTGATTTATACGACTGGAAAATCAAGTTTACCGCTGTTGAAGGTTGTTTTGATGAACCTGTCTCGTAAAGATTAATGACCTCCATTTGAAAAAGTATGTACAACCACACAGCTTTTATCCAGGCTTATAGCCCCAAAACTGTCTCGTTTAACTTCCGCAAAAATGTTACGTTTTTTAGTTAGATAAAAATGGCCTTATTTACATTGAGCAACATCCAGTCTTTTCGTTTATAAATAAAACAGCAACGTAGTGTGTGCACTCGTAAACTACGGCGCATTCAACTGATTTCGGACTGATAGGCTGAACTACACACATTATTTTATTTGATTCATCCATAAAGCTGTTTTTTAGAATAATTTAGAGCAAAATATAATAAAAGTAATCATCATTGTGCTCCCATCTTCACTGATGGCCTCTGCATTAAAACTCTTATCAAGGATTAACTCTGGTTCTGCTTTCATTCGGAAATTTTCCCTTGTCGTACTTTTACTTAAAGGAAATCTTGCTAATAGTAGAGAATATGCGAGTCCCAGGAAGCAGTTCAGAAGAAGAGGATGCAATCAATGGAACAAGAGTTTTATTTGCCTGACGTTTCGGATTCTGTCGGGAATCCTTAATAATAGGTGATGGTAACACAGTCATGGTCATGCGCTGATAGGGTTGATACATGCACAGGTTGCACGGTATTTATAGTTCATAGTGCTCATCCGCGTGTGTGTGTGTGTGTGATAATTATTCACTTCTGTAGCCACCGCTTGGGTCTTAATTGATGTGGTACTGGCTTGATAGTTCGCGTTTGTGGCAGGCAAATAAAACTCTTGTTCCCGTGATCACATCCTCCTCTTATGAAAGGAAATCATATTAGATATTACTGTTTGCAAAGACAAAGGACACTGGAATGGCCATTTTGGGCTTACTAGACATCATCAGCCAGTTGCACCCAACCCTAAGTGGGGCACAGCTTGAGGATCGAAGTCGCGACCTTTTTAACCAGAGTCTACACCTCTGCCGGTTTTACGTCGCGAGATATTGACACTCATAGATGAACGTTCGTCGACTGACTGGCTGACGATGGCTAAAAAGTCAGAACTGGGTAGTTCAGTCACCCTTGTTTTTGCCGGCAATACCACCTGTCTAGACTTCTAACCATTGTGCGGCTGCTGTCAAGGCCTGAAAAATGAAGCGCAAGGCAAGGCAGAGCGGCACGAGCGAGTTCCGTTCACGGTCGGTAAACGGTCACCAACGGGTCTTCCTTTATCTCTGTCAGAGTTCGCTGCAGAAGATATACGCTTGTCTACGAAGGCTCTACGTTAAACACCAAGGCAGGAAGAGGAGGCGAAGACAAGTAGATCCCGTAACTTGACGCTCCCTCCCTGATTAGTATCTTGAGCACAGATACCAGAAACCACCTAGGGAATGTTGGGGGATCTAGTTTCTCCCACCACCAGCAGCAGGAACTACGGCTCAATACGTGTCTGGGAGTTTGGTATATGACCTATGTCTTGCGTACGTTCATCTGGGTGATATTAGGAAAATGCTCCCAGTTCTCCCCTCCGTTGGACTGCTTTCTCTACCTCTCCCTCCCCCGCCTCGATTTTTGACTTTTCCCCACCCTCTGGAGCGCAGTGTGTGCACGCAGTACGTGTATGTATGTCTGACCGCCTTAGACCTAGCAGCAGACAACCTTAATGCTTTTGTTCGCGTGATCTTGACTCCTGTCCTGGACACGTACAGTTGTTCGTGCACAGGCTTATTGTTCCTCGTGTCATCCAGCTGGGGTGATTAATTGCGCCTTCTCTGCTCAGGGCTAATCGGACAACGGACGGTGATAATTGTGGGCAGGCAGGCAGCCGACCGGCTGGCCGGCCGGCCGGCCGGATGCTACTGACCGCGTGTGGTAGGTCGTGACAGCCAGCACCACCTGCGCCAGAACAGGAGGCGAAGGGGGGGGGGGAGAAACGGGTTCGCTGGTTGAATGAACAGTGCGTGACAGGTGGATGTGGCGCGGCTTCAACAGCGCCTTCTTGACGTGTGGGCGGCGGTCGTGGAGCTGGGGGAGGGGGGGGGGGGAAGGAGGGTGGCGAAGGTAGAGCACGTTTGACTGAGATCACCTGCTTGAGCAACAAGTGATAGGTCTCTGGAGACGTGGATGACGCGACATGAAACCACGCCTCCTAGATGTACACGTGTCTAATGCCTCATTTTGGCAGGAAGGCAGCTTTTCTCCCCCATATGATGTGGTTTACGCCAAAGTTAACGGTGAAGGTTGCAGTCAAGGTGCTACCTGTTTGGCTAGTCGATAGTGGGTGGAAAAATCACCAATCCTGAGTAATTGGTATTGTAAATACCAACCCCGGTGATAAAGGGAAACAAGCTGATAAGCTTCTGACACTCCTTGATGAACGTTCATCGACGCCTAACGGAACTTTCTCTATCCTGCCTTGCACCTCATTTCTCGTGCCCTCACAGCCGCCGTAGCCGCTGGTGGTCTAGGCAGATAGTATTGCCGGCAGGGTCAAGGGAGCCTGGAATGACCACTTCTGGCTTATAAGCCATCGTAAGCTAGTCATTCTCAGACCCAAGTGGTGCACCACTACCAAGGCAAATGCATCGCAGGACAATTTGGTTCAGTTAGCCGTCGGTGAATGTTCATCAAAGAGTGTCGAAATTCCCGACCTAAAACTGGCAAGACAGCGAGCCCGTGACTCAATGGTCAGAGCGTTAGACTTCTGATCAAAAGGTCGCAACTTCGAGCCTTGGGTGGTGCACCACTTGGGGTTGGGTATGACTGGCTGATGACGGCTACTAAGCCGGAATTGGCAATCTCAGTCTCCCTGGACTTTTCCGGCAGTAATGTCTGATAAGACTTCCGTAGGGTAGAAGTACGAACAGGGGAAGTTTCCAAGTGAAAGCAGAAAAAGAGAAAATCCTTGACTAGACTTTCAATTAAAAGGCCGGCAGTAGAACTGAGAGCATAATGCTTATAAAATTGTTAGCATGATTATAGGTGACTCTAAATTATTAAAAAGCGGCTTTATAGATGAATAAAATACAATTTTATCTGTGTTATTTAACAGTAAACTGAATGAAGTTCAGCTGATAAGTCTACAATCAGCCGAATGTGGTGTAGATTTCTCTTAAGGTTTGTTCACATAAACTACGTCAAAGACAAGGGGGATCGGCATGATCATTGCTGGCTTGTTAGCCCTCATCAGAGTTTAAAAGACCACCGGCAATCTGAAAACGGAAGCTTTGGTGTTTGCGATTAGTTAAATATGGTTAGCGGATGACTGGTAATAGGCCAATCTGCCTTGTTTTTTGGACGCCGCTTCGGGGTATGCATTCAGTTCGGGATCAACGAGATAAAAAGTCACAGATATCACACAAACGCCTACCCAGCTTGCATTACCGTTTTTCAAAGGAAGGCATATTTTGGTTTATAAATTTTCGTACATTAGCTAAGGAATAAATAATCTATTTAAAAAGCATTGGATAAAACTACGACCTTTGGCTAATAATAGATAAATTATTAAAGGCCTAATATAACTGACAGATGAGGTGGAAAGTATAATAGAGCGAGTAAATAAAAAAACGATAGAGATGGCAGCAAAGTAACATATGGTTGAGGATCTTTTTGCTGACATA
The DNA here is from genome assembly GCA_036362985.1 of Ligula intestinalis. Taxonomy (NCBI): domain Eukaryota; kingdom Metazoa; phylum Platyhelminthes; class Cestoda; order Diphyllobothriidea; family Diphyllobothriidae; genus Ligula; species Ligula intestinalis. The sequence continues at coordinate 19,262,999 of JAYGXS010000006.1, read as the reverse complement.
AAAAAAAAAATTTGTCTATGACGGACTGGTCTAGGAACGATCTCGAACTTGTCCTGAACCGAATAATATTTTCTCAGCAGTTAGAAATATATTTTGATTATTTCAAATATTTTTTAAAAAGATTGAGGACCGGGCTGCTAGCAGCAAGGAAAATGCCTTGAAACGCACAGGATCGACTATGGTGTATAAAAGAGACTATGATCGTAAATTAAGCCAAAATCATAACTCTTTTGAGCGGTGAACAGGGGCACTAACCTGCAATACTACAGTAAGATATGTAACTTCAATGCCCTTCCGGAATAAACGTTGTTGCTCTTTACACTACTGAGCAAATGGGAAAATTTCTATTAAAAGTTTGCTACCTATAATGGATTTGCCATATAATTTTACTAATGGAAGTTGGATTTTTTCATTTTCTTCCTAAATATCCACAGGCAAAACATTAACAAAGTTTTCCTTTGAATAGTTCTAAAGAGACGTTTTAGTGCATACCAATTAAAATAATTTTCAGACTCGTTTGCAGACCGTTTTGGCTTATCTTGTTTAACGCTTTACGGTGTTATCTTCCTCGGGTAATATTGAAAATACCAGCCAACGCCGCTCGCGGCAGCCCTTAGGCTGCCAGTTTACGTAGACGTTCAGAACCAACGCCAAACAGGAAGTGCTGTTATATCGTTAGCACGCGGCGTGACACAGGAAAGTGAAAACGTGCCACGGGTATTCGATATATAGGTATATATTCTGCATGGTCAAACATTTATAAAAGTGAACCGACAAAGACATCGTCAGATAGCCACACTTAAACGCTGGTCTTGTAAGCCTTGAGGTACGAACCTGCGAACTGCTGGTTAAAAATCCAACACGTTAACCATTGAACCACGGACTCATTTTTTGACTCATTTTTGAGTCATTTCCGATCACAAATAATAGCAATGTTGAATAAGCCTTAAACGATTGGTTTCATCATTCGTTCGTGCCACTGAAATTTTCGGGGCTTTTGCATAGCGACTAGTATTGTATCCAATTACTGAATTTTCCATCACATGATGAAATTAATGCGATTACCAGCTCGGTCTACGTCAAGCCTAAAATACAAAACGGAAAGAGTGAGTGTCGTAGACAAGCGGTAAGCGTCCGTCCACCACTAACAGGTAGTAGTAGTGAGGTGCTCAGTGAACGTATTAAGAGGCATACTATTCCCATTGTTCCCTGAGGCTTACTCTCGAGCCGCGCCAGTAGCCGTACCGTGGATAAAGACAACTACAGACAAAACCAAGGGGGAATGGATTGACCTGTTCTGGCTTAGTAGTCGTCAGAGGCCAACCGTATCCTAATGTCATTTATATTAATATACGTAAAGATTCGAGGTCCAGATAAGTTATCGCATTCATCGTCTCCCAAAGAAGTGGAAAAAGCACAGGGGTGGGTTCGTGAACCCTCTTCAATTTTCTCCTTCTCCTTTGTCTTCACTTCTGTGGGAGACGATGAGCACGAAACTTTATACTTTCGCTTTCAAGACAGAGGGAGCCTGTAGGAATAATGAAGTTGCGCGACTTTTATACCAAAGAGGAAGTAATTCCTGAACAAACTTACGTCACGGCTATTTTGCACATCCTGATAAGATTTTACTCTATGCCTCAAACTCAGCAGAGTGCTGTCCAGTGGCCTTTTGTCTCCGTAAAAGCCCTCAGCTGCCTAACGCCTTCTCAATTTTACGCTTTATTGGCCATTAGAAGGCATTTACTGATGTGATGTCCTCAGCATCTGACTTATACCGTTTGTTATGTAGCCAGACGCTAAAATAAATCTTCCTAACTGGTTTCCTGCCGGGGAAGTGAGTTGTGTTTGATGTTGTCAATTCTGATTGGTTGAGGAACACATAGAGCTCTAGCCTATCTCAAAAGGCCTTGTAGCTGCTGTGGCCGTTTAAATGCTCCTTAGTTTCGCAGAAGAACACACACTGCACACATCACCGCGCACAAAACGCAAACTCGGGCGAGAATAAATGTGAAACTCTACTCATTTGAGCTGATTTTGCAAATATACAGCAATTAATGGCATGCACTAACGGTCGTTTCAACGCCTCCGTTGTGGAATCTTATAGCGAGTAATGCCTACTCTAGCCCACTTCTTCTTTCTGTTCACGATTTTTGCGGAGACAAATGCCTTCCTGTTCCAGGACCTAGAGGACCTTTCGGAACTGCTGACCAGCAAGGGTAAGGGAACCTTTGTGCAGTAGAAAAAATATATATAAGATGAAGTACATCTAGTGGTTTCAACTCACAGTTAATTCCGAGTAAATTATTCAACGTACCAGGGAATTTGTTGATTTGCTGTACTCCCTACTGCTTTTGCAACTAGAAGAATAGAAAAACCTGTGAAAGCATGCCAAATCTAACATGTTGATTAATTATTTCCTCTGATGTTGATTTAATGGCGCAAATAAGATTTCTGAATACTCAGGCAACGGATTATAAAATAAAAGTAAATACTGGTAAATGTACTTGATTTCCGAGCCAATTATCTTCTACGAAGCGGTTTCCCACCATTCTTTATAAATATGATTGCAGTAGAACCCTTTCGGAAGATTTTATTTTCCCATAATTTATGTAATTTTTGCAGTATTCCTGGAAATATTTTTAAGAATACGCTAAAGTTAAACCTGGTCTGAAGGCCAGGACTTATTTCTGTCGGACACTTTAACAGGGGGCCTTTTATTAAAAAGTTAATTTCGCGGTCAGTGTATAGCCGACATTTTAATTAATTAGTATAGGTGGGAATCAGTTGTAATTTGCGGCAAAGTAAAATACAACGCGAAAGTATAACCATATTGTAGGGTGAATGGACAACGTTAATTTTTATGCATAACGGATGCTTTTGTACGACATTGACTAAGGCGTATGTTGGATTTACAACTAGATTACACTGCCTATGACTACCTCATCCAGATTGGGGCAATCAACACCATCTTCTGCTTGCCAACACAATCACTTAAAAATAAACCAAGCAGGGAACGTCTGCTTGCTTGGGTTTGATGGCTATTTATGAAGTGTGAACTATTCAGCTGCCAGTTTCAACACAAAGACAGTGCTGTACCAGGGCTGAAGTTTGCCGTAGGTAGGGCGATCGGAAAACGTTTTGCCTTTTGTTGAATTACTGTACTTTCTTATGTACCACACTGACTGAAGCGTATCCTGGAGTTCCAACTAAATAATACTGCCTATGAATACCCCCTCCAGACTGGGACAATAAACACAATTTTCGGCTTGAAAACACTCAGCTAAGCAAGACTGGGGATTAATCAAGTAGGTAACCTCTGCTTCTTTGGGTTTTATGACTATGTACGAAAGGCGAGCTAATCAGCTGTCATTTTAAACACAATGACAGTGCTGTGCCAACTGTGTGAATTTTTCCGTAGATTTATAAAACGAACCAATAATGGGCTATTGGAGTGCAGGTTATCATTGTCGGATGCATTTTGTTGCATCCCGCGTGCTCTCTATTCTTGCAGTCATATGTGCCCGGGATGCAGGTGACTGGCTCGGTGTGAGCCAACACCTCTGCGTACCACAAAGCCATTGCATTTTCTGTATTTATTATGGGATAGTAACGTGAAAAACGTACGTCATACCTTTGATCTAGCCTTTGTTTTGGCCCAGCGCGTCTAAAACACGGCCCAGACCGATCCGATGAGGTCCACCACGTGCACAATAGTGAGAGTAAATTTGCCCTGCATCTATCGCATCAACTGTAAGTAATGACGCTTAGGTCTACTGTAAAGCATAAGACGCACCTAGAGTCTGTAAATTGAATAACGGTAGACGATAGACTACTTGCTAACCAGCTAGGGAGGAGTTCTACTGTCAGTTAACTGCAAATTTAAGCATTTTGAAGCAAGCAAATATGGCAGAATTTATTCGATCAAATAAATTTCGTGACGGCTCGTCAGCTGCGGCCCGTCTTTGCATGAAGGAATAACAAGTGGGTTACAGCACAATTTGAATATCAACAAAATCGATAAAAGCAAGGTCAAATTTACGCGTAAGCGAACATTCATATTGTCAACATAACTCGGGAGGGGCGGAAATTTTGGGGGAGAAAACAACACAAAAACAAACAAAAGGTGACTAAATGTAGGCCTATGGACCCCAAGGCAGCTGTAGGTTAGCTACATGTTCTAATTGCTTACATAGGTCGGGTTTCTCCCACCGTATGTAGGCTGCTTCCATGTAGCGTAATGCCCGGTTTGTTCGTGGTCGAACAAGAACTCGGAAAGATTTTTTCGGATCGACAGAGTGACCACTGTCCAATAGATGTTTTGTAATAGAGGACCGAAGTACTTTGTTTTCCTGTTTAAAAAGCCAAGAGGGTAAATGTTCAGCTGCCCTGGTCGTCAATTGCCTTTGCGTTCGCCCGATGTACTTGCATCCGCAAGTGCATGTAAATTCATAGACGCAATTTGGAGTGGCGTGCAAAGGCAAGGCATTTTTTGTCCCGTTAACGGGAAGGCCTTTAATAGGGCTGAGGAACATCAATGCAGCTGCATTGTACGTTCTCGCTATAGTGCATCGCAAAGACGGGCCGCAGCTGACGAGCCGTCACGAAATTAATTTGATCGAATAAATTCTGCCATATTTGCTTGCTTCAAATTTCTTTCTGGGAAAAGATGTTTCACATTTATCATTGAGCATTTTGGTCAATTTTGATAAAATCTGGTCCATAAAAGCAGCCCGCTGTGTGTCTAGTCCGTCTTTCATCCGCTTTCCCTTGCTCGGATACCGACCAAGACTAGGAAACCTGGAATAGCCGTCTCAATGGTTTCTTAACTGGCATCAACCAACCTGAGATTGAAAAAATTCGCGAATATGATTGGTCGCTTTGTGACCGCCCTCGGGTTCTATCTCGAGCCCCAGGGCACAACGCAACGTAGTCGGTGTGCCACCCTGCACCAACAAGAATAAGCCCGATACATAACAACCAGCCCTTGACTCAGTGGTTAGAGCAATGGCTTTCTAACAAGCAGCTGGCTGTTTTTAGCATCAGAAGTTGCAAATCTTGACTGGGATAGGGTTGACTGTTCATGACCAATAGGCCATTCTACTCTCAATTGTCTTGGTGGTATTTATCGCCCGCATTCATTCCGACTTTTGTCTTCAACTCACCTTTTTTCATGGCACTGGAAATTTTTAAGCTCCAGTATTTCGCTACTGTCTACCGCCTTCTTTTAGTGATAAGGGTTAAATTTCTCTTCCACCTTTAAGCCTACCTGAAGTGGGATTTTGTGTGCGTCAAATTTTAATATATTCCGTGGTCTTTTTCATTATCTCTCACTAACGATAATAGTGTTTACGAACTGCGTTCGGCAAGCCAGCAAATGTTCGTGTTTATTTAGCGATAAACTGGTCCAATAGCATGCAGGTGTGATAAGGTTGGCCAGCTGTCTAATCAGCGCCGATTTTCTACCCCACAATGTAGAACTGTGCGTCTCTTTGATTTAAGGAAAAAAGAATACTAGCTTTTATTGAGCATACTCTAACTCCCCTCAAATCATCAATGATAAGTCTTTTCGTACACTACAGTATGCTTGGGTTCTCTCAGAGAAGTATACAAAAACAATTTTTGGCGGGAAAATGCAATAAAACTGTGGCTGCTCGTATAATTCGTTGGTTAATAAGAAATAAATAAATAATTTGTACGTTTAAAGCCCAAGTGACCTTTTCATTACAAACTGGATAATTACAGCTCTCTCTTTCTTTGAGCAGCTGTATAAACTCGATAAAAGAATAGTCTGGTATACAGATTATGTCAACTTTGATTCACAACGGTCCGTTATTTAAAACACTAGTCAACGGTATTTTATAAATACGGTGAACTAAGAAAGGAACAATGAAAAAGACAACTCCTACTTGAAATCGGGGCGGAGTTTAGTGACACAAAATTTTTTAAAAATGCTTCCTTCAAAAAATTAACGAAACGATGTACTGAGATAGGACCTTGATGTTTATGAGAACATGTGGGGGTTCGTTACGCTTCTTGTCGTGGAAGAAATCATATGACATCAATACGTACTGCTTACAAACATTAAGAAAATATTATGTAATGTTTTAAAAATGAAATCAGTAAGCCTCCTTACAGTTCGTAGTGGACGCTGAAGGTTGACTCGCTCTACTTAAAATGGAGAATTAAGCAAAATAACTTTTGCACTCTGCTGATTTTACATGTGGCCCAGTAAGGGTTACGTAACTGTGCATTACGTCCCTAATGGTAGTGCATTACCAATAACACAGCGCACAGGTCCTGGGCAGACTGGTATACAGTAAGCAAACAGTTTTTAAATACAGTGGTCAACTACTGGTACCCACCCACCTCCCTCAATAAACTAAACCGAATTGAATTGCCAATAGGGAAAGCGAATGCCCCTTCATTGTGTTTATCGCAAGAAACCGAAGCCTACTTTGAATGCTGTTGCTGCTGCTGCATCCGATGTTATTGCATGAGTTGCTGCTGCGCTAGCCTGCCCCTGCCTGTCCAAACCTTTTCCCTCAAAACTCAATCCTCAACCTTAATTACTTTTCCTTTCCTTCTTCTCGATGCGGTCCTCCCTTTGTCGCCGCTCTAAACATCTTGAAACTCTCTGTCTCTGTGCGCCTGTGTACGCTAACTGTTACCCTCGTATTCGAATGTATATTCGCAACCTCAAAATGTGTTCTGTCATCAGCGCAAAATGATAATGCAGTTGCTAGACCTTACTGGATGCCAGAAGGCGATGATTGGTATTTGTCGACATGGACTATTGGCGACACGCCTGAGCACATGTCAAACGACGGTCAAAATGACGATACAGCCAGTGCAGAAGGGCTGCCCATTTATTACATTCAAAGTGAGTACGACCCATCCTCCCTTCATTTTTTCTCGATTCTTGCCCGCTACTTACTCCTCCGTTATTTGCAGCTTCTTCACTCTCCAGGCATTGCAGTGCATCCTCTGCCCGCATTGGCTACAAGCTGACCAGCCGTTTGTTGTGGTTAGACAAGCAACACGGCCTGCAAACGGGGCTCGCTCTTTCCAGCTTTGGCTTTTTCACACATTCACGGGATTGACCAGCCTCTGTAGCCCACACCTACCGTGATTTATATTTGCTCTGTAGCGGGGCTCACGCCTTTGAACTTGAGGTTTCCCAAATCGATCCACTGGGTGTACATTTATAAAATTGCAGCCCATAGAGAGAGGGGGACAGGTTTTAATTAGAGGACGTTCTGCAACGTCAATAAATTCTGCCCTCTTAGGTAGACCCGCCCACATTTAATGGCAACACGGACTGTGCTAGGAGGTCAGAAAGCCGACTCGTACAGTCGCCCCTTGGCAGGCAAAATGATACTTGGCTCGTGCAAGTACCTAGCTCCCAGATGACTTCAGTGTCCCCAGAATTTTGCACGGATGCAGTCTGGAAAACTAACACCACGGCAATCTGAGTAGACGGTGTTCCCACTAGACTTAATTGAGTATGCAAATAGACGTGAAGGTGGAGAGAATAGGCCATAGAAGGGATGGACTGCCGCCATTTGTTTGGGTGTCTTAGCCCAGGGCGTTGTGCATGCAAAGTCCCCTCAACAAGGTGGTTACGCCCGAACTTACCAACGTATTGACTCGGGGTTGATCATATGCTCAAAGGTAGGTGCAATTAGGACGCCTGAAATGAACATGGATCAGGAGGATCTTAGTAACAAAAATCCCTTCGCATAAAAAAATCCTTAGACGCCGTTTACACTGATTGCAGTTAGAGGAAGAAGTTCTTTCAGTGGACGTTGCCAAGTCCCGCTAACGGGAACTATGTATGCATCCTCTGCCAGTATACGTGCTGACCTAACTAAGTGCAAAACAATGCCGATGTGGATACTTCGTCTACTCCAATTAGCCTAAGTTGACAGGTTTTCTGCTTGTAGTCTTACGGTTTGTACGATCATCGTCACCAAACGTCATCATCAGCCATAGGTACAACCTCCACCCATAAGCACTGCAATCATCGGATCACGGAACTAGGTCTTTTCCACTTCCCATCTGCTCTTTTTGTTTAGACGTGGTAACCATGGGGCCAAATATGGTACTGGAAGGACATATTCAACGGTTGCCTTGGTTACGCAACCGCAAGCGGGTAAAATCTCAAAAGTTGCTGATGTCATCATCCCCATGTGCGGAAACAGGCTCACTAGTTGGTGCATGCTGGGGTTTTTGCAGTGCCATGACCTCCCACGTGTCTAAGCAGCATTAAGACTCTGCGTGACGGTGGTGATTTTCTGTGTTATCATCTAATCTCTCTTAAGTGGGATTAAAAAGTAAGACTCCCAAACCACCACCACCAACACTCTAGGTACTAAAAATGGCTATCAAATCTCGGTGTTCAATTGCGCACGCGTGGGTGGCCATGCAATCATCAGTACAGTGTTCGCAGACGCGGGAAATTTCTGGTAATCTGCACGTGTAGCAGTGCATTTCATGGAGCCCCTGTTCGATGCCAAAATGGAACCAGCTGGTCTGATCAAAATGGTATTCCTCACAGCTTCACCTACGCAGTTAGACTTGCTCCACAAGGGCTGGTGGCTATGCTGAGACAGAAAACGCCCCTTTCATCTGATCAGGCTGACTGCTTAATGTGCACTACGCTGCATTTGACAACAAGCCAGCATCTTTACTTACGGCTCCGTTCTTCACGTTTATCAACAATTTGAGTTGTTGCTGCACAGTCGACGAGCAACACCTTCGGATTTGTCAGCTTACCGAGAGAGATTTTACCTCTATTGGGAACCGCCGGTGTAATATCGAGGCGAAAACGTTGCAGCCTGCGCAAAACCTGCCCATCAAACATTCAACAACCACCTATCAATTGGCAAATCTTGTGACGGAAAGCAAAAACAACAGGGACTACTTGAAGGCCAGACCCGCCTTCGTGACAGAGCTAAAACGTGTTGACGAAAGCCAAATTGGTGGAGGTTCTATGGCGTGCAGCCTAACCTGCCTGCTGAATACGCGTGTGTCTATACTCTATCAAATGACCCCACCCAGGTAACCAGGACAAAACCGACGCAGCGATGCAGGCAATGGATTTCTGCAAGTGCCTTGCGGTGGGACGTGGAGGGGGGGGGGAGAGACGGTTGCAGGGGCGATATTTCCGCGTATTTCTGCGTCTGCATAATGTAAGTCTCCTCCTCCTCCTCCTCCTACTCTGGCTGCTATCGCTGCTTTTTCAACTCAACATCTTCCCAAAATGTTTTCGTTACCCCGTCGTCAGCCCGCCAAAGTACTCGCCCGTCTTCCCGCGCTGTACGCCGCCGCCAGCAACGCGGCGGTACGGTGCGAAAGTATCTGCAGGGTGGGACGGGACGGGCGGGGAACAGAGATCAACGACTGTCGTTCAAATCTCCGCGTTTGCCTGTTCCAGCCCATGAGGTGGGGGGGGGGGGGGGGGGGGGGGGTGGGGGTGGGGGGGGGGGGGCTGGGCGGAGGGGAGGATGCATTAGCGACAACATCTCGCTCTCGCTATCTCTCTCTATCTCGTGGGTGCGTAGCCTACTTAGCATCGCTTCGAACATGATCGGGCAAAGCTACACGTACAGAGACACGACGGTCCGGCTTTGAAGCGCAGTGTGAACTGAAGCTCAAGAGGAGGACGGGCCATGGGGGCGCTTGCAGCGATAAGTTAGAGAACAGCCTTGGTCTGGACACAGAATCTAGTCAATCTCACACTGAATGGCACTCAACAGGGTGGAATTTAAGCAGGGGCATCTCTCTGGTTTGAGTAGAAGCCCAATACGTGTTTTGGGTATCGCAGTTGACAGACTAAGTGAATTCAAAAATGTTTTCCCGAGAGTCTAGTACAAGATCTACTCACGCTTTGTTCAGGTGTGTTTTTAACTGGATTTCATCTATCAACAACCTTCCGAGAGGTCGCGAATTTTTCACAATTGGGTCAACTAAATTATTCAAATCTGTCAACCTCTCCTAATAATTAACTGAGCCCAGTAATCCTTCTGGTGGATTCTAGATGAGTACTTGGGAAATTCTGCCTGGGCAGTCGGCTTACTGTATCCGTAATGGTGGATTCCATGCGTGGAGTAGGTTGGGCGCATAAATCGATGCAAGTGTGTTTCAATGTGAAGCTTCGGCATGCCTTCATAGCTCAATGGTAGAGTGCTGGTTGTGCAAAAGCCTAACCTGCTGTATGAGTTCGACTCCCACAGATTGGGTCAAATGTAAAATCAAAAGGCAGAATATTTTTTCGGATATATTAGTTAGATAAAGTGATGTGGTACGGGAACAGAACGGTCCCCTTGCAGTAATGAAGGTGCCCCTGCACTTAATTCCAGAAGCGGTAAATATGTGCATGTTCTAATCGTTACACTAGCCTTATCCCCTACTCCAGACCCTGATCCTACAGCTAACACATAATTTAATCCCTATTCATATCTCTGAACCAAACTTTGGCCCTAGCCGCGAATGTAACCCTAAAATTAACCCTCTACCTAACCTTACTCTTAACTTTAATTTCCCAGGACTTTGCCACAAAGTCACCTGCATTGTTCTTGTTCCCATAAGTCATCTTTATCGTTATATTTGTCTTGGAATAGGCGGCTGACAAAGCACGTTGACCTCCTAGCCAGACTCACATCCTGAAAAGGAGATATGAAAAGTATACTCTTGACAGATGCATTGTACAGTAACCTTGACACCGCATTTGGTACCTTCAGTATTGCCTGGACCATCAGGCAAGCACAGCTCTTTAAATAAATGTTTATTAAGACTATTTGCAGCATTCTTGATTTTTTATACAGTAACACTAACGCGACTCCGATTTTCACAGTCAACGTTACTGGGTAGTTCAACCATTTGATATAATGTGTAATATTGTCTTCTAAAACGTTTTCAAGTATCACACTTAGTTCACCAATTCGATCGTTTACCTGCGGCAGTTAGTGGCAAATACGATATAGAAATGGTTATTGCAATATCAAATATTGCCTGCGTACTCAAATAGCATTTAAAAAACCATACTAAACAACAATTTATCTTCAAGATCTTCGGCTCGTATGAGTTTATACGAATATCTTCCGTTCATAAATACCATTTGCTGTCTGATTTAATTGCGTGTATTCATCCAAATGTGATCTTTTTAAATAAAAATTTATTTTTAAATGAAGGCGTGATTTGGGATCATTAAAAGTATATATTCGCATTCTTTTTTATTTGTTTGCTGTTTCTATAACTTCTATAAATTTGCATGCAACATGATATCGCTGTCTTTTCCTAACTTGGCTTACACATTTGGCTAAACTGCGGCCTGCCATTCGACTAGCGCCACGCTGCGGACACAAGGGACCACCAAGACCCTACTTACAGGCATGGTTGTCAAAGGAAACACTATGACCGAAGGAACTGCTTACAAAATAGCTTTCAGTGTCGTGTGTATCTTTGTGGACAGAAATCTTCTTTCATCGGTGAATAGTGGCAGGCAAAATTAGTTTTTGTATCGAGAAGGAAGGGAAAGAGGCAGGACCTACGCGCCTCGGTGATGGCTTTATTTTACTTTTATTTTTTCTTTTACTCAAGACTTCCTCTTCTTTTTCCCTTCTCTTCTCAAATGCAGAAAAGCCTCGCATCGTACAGCCTCCGCAGTCAGAGAGTGTTATTGCCGGACAGTCTGTCATATTCCACTGTATCGTCGAGGGCAACCCATCGCCGCATGTTCGTTGGACGGTGAGTTACAAAAACTCCCCCTCCCACCCAAATCCTGTTACAAATGCTAAAGTTACCCCTATCAAGGTCACTTTCGTTGAAAATAGTCACTTTATTTTCGCATGTTCTTCCACTGATTTGCCATGTCTACTGATATCTAAGTGTAGGCTAGTTATCCTCTTTGTACTGTCTAATTGGCGGAAAAACAGCTTTCGGTTTTAAGCCTTGTTTTTCAAATTCCTGATTGATTCTGACCCCGATCTATCCTAGCAGTGAGCTTCCCAACTACAACGTGGGCACCTTCCATCGGTGGAAAAATCATACATTCCCTTGGTTATTAGAAACATGCCATGCAGGTCTCAAGCGTTTACTCTACAATAAGTATTGATAAGCTGATAAACATACGATGATATTTCAACAATCATTTCACGGTTAAAGTAAACATCTTAGTTTATAACCTTTTATCAACAAAAGGATATGTATCTTTGAGTAGAAATTCGAAAAAAAAACGTGATTCGATATGAAAGGAGCGTGTAAAGAACGTTTTGTGTGTGCTTTCAATCATTTATACTTGGATAGATAAAGACATTGAACATCAGTCATATTACCTTACTAGCCACTCTAATAAGTATACGTGTTTTGAGGTGACCCAAAGGAACCGCATATAAAACTACACTAGCATGCTGTTAGACAGCATGATAAATAACATTAACACTTTATCTACGCTCTGCATCCCAGTGAAGATCAAATTTAAAAATTCCTGAGAAAATGCATGCATAATTTGCTAACATATTGGCAAAAACTGCAAGAGTATTTGGTTTAATAACTGTCTCACACAATTCGAAACCATGTCAATAATGCCTTTACGGAGCCTGCAGAGGCCAGACAGTTTCTTGAAAGGTCAGTGTAAGCAATTAATCCTTACGCGTAACCCTCAAACCCCCTCCAAAAATTGATAGAGAGCGAGAGAGAGATTGAAAGTAGCAATCTGACCTGCCTTTCCTGTGCTAGACTGTACCCGGAGTAGCTTGCAACCAAAAGTCGGCATAAAGCCAACTTAATTCACTTGGGATTACATCTCGGACTAGATATTTTTATCCTGTGTTTAACCACATTCAGAGTGCACCCAGGTTATCATTTGCAGCGTTAATTATGTATGGTTGGACGGAAGAATGATAGCAGAGTGAACGCTCACGCTATTCTGGTTGATGAACGGCTCTGGGAGAAGCACAGGCTAAATGAATGTGCGGGGAGTTGTGCACTTACCTCCATCGATCTAGGCGTACCTAACAAAATCCGTGGGAGTTTAAGTAGACTGTCATTAGCATGCCACTGCTCCGCTGCTCCTCGGCAGTACCTATTGTGTTTCCTCTTATCTCTTTAAGAGAGAGAAGGGGAGGGAGCATGCTTTATTTTGAAAGTAACACCCAAAATTTTCAGCAAAAAATGGTTCGATTCATGGGGAACAAGGGATACGATAAGGTAAAATATCATAGAATACTCAAGGTTAATGTTTACACGATATCTACATTCGTTATGGACACAGGTTGGCATTCAACTTCTCCATTTCCGTTTCTAACACTTTAGGTAGCGTGCAAGAACTAGAAAAACAGATGATGATATGCCGATGTACGGCAAGACATATGTCGGAAGTTTCGGCGCATAGTGCGGGTAGTGCGGGTAGATTTCGCAGCCATTAGTTCATAGTGAAGAGGGTGAGCGATCTCACTATGGATGTGAGCAGCAAATTGCTTGGCCATTTTAACGTGTTGCTGTATTATAATATCGGCTAAAACATAGGAAACAGGGGAGGTTGAAGAGAGCATTCGCAGGATACGTTTAAAAATGACCAGTTCTTTTTTATGTAAAGCTGAAAAAATAACTGGAGAGCAGTAAAAATGAGGGAGGGGGGAATTCAGGCATCTATAAATCGCCAGATTAGGGCTTGCGGTTTGTGATATGAACGCTAACGGTGGATATAATATAACAATTTACGGATTTTAATAAAACGGCCTTCAATATGAAGAGTAAAGAAGAGGTTAGATGCCAGGGTACCGGAAAGAGGATACCTTGTTGGGTATAATGTCAGAATGGTTTCAGGAATGGGAGGGTGTCGCGGTCGAAAAACACACTCGACCGCTTTTTGGTCGTTAATTATAAAGCCATTTGCTGAAGACCATGCTGAGACGTGGTCCAGGCCATCATTAAGTACTTAAAGGCGTATCTGAGTTTGAGAGGATGGCCAACAACCATATCCTCAGAATACTTAAAAAAGCATTTGTTTGGCGATCGGGGGGGGGGGGAGAGGAGAGGTGAGGAGATAATAAAGACCCTGTTTTTGCCGAACGCGAAGGCACACACGGGGTTATCAAAACTGTTGAGGTCTGTAGAAAATGTAGGGCAAATTTTAAACCAGAACTGGCCTATCCAGTCAACAAACAGCCAAACAGATTTGAATCAAACCTAATGTTCACTCACTACGAAGTGAGTCTCACCAGCAAACGCTCAGCCGTTTGTATTGCAGACTGAAGAAAATTACTTACAACGTCAAGGGAGACTCAAAGGGGGCGAATGGATCCTGTAACCGCTCGGTGACCCTTCAGCCACTAACGCTAATCTTCTGAAGTAAAACCGGCAAGACAACGAGTCCTCGTGGCTCAGTGGTCAGAACTTTGAAATCATAATCATCAGGCTGTGGATTCAAGACTTGGATGAGGCATAAGCTGGGGTTACTTATGCCTGACCGGTGACGGCTAGTACGTTAGAAGTGACTATTCCAGTGTCTCTAGTTCCTGTCGGTTAGGTAGTTCTGCTAGCCGTTGAGTGCCTGCTGACGAAGCTCGAGGGTGAGACGTATGCCAGGTCTGTGAGCATCTATCCACCAACACGGATGCGCATCTTAGTCTGAAAAAGTCGAAAGTTAACTGCAGTCAGTAGGAGCCAACCTCACCGCTCGGATCCGACCTTCGCTCTCTCATCTGTCGCTAAGGGCACGTGTTGTGCGTAGTATCTGGTTAATTAGGACCGCTAAAGTGGACTGGATTATGGAATGCCACAACAGACCAACATCACCAGCTGTACTCCTAAGCCGTCTGTTTTCACAGGACCTTCAGCCACCCCCCCCCCTAGCAGCATAGTTAAAATCACAGAGAGCAATCCGTTTTTCCACTCTTTTGAGTAGTAAACGTCTAGTGATCCCGCTGTTGCTGTTGAACCTTGGGTAAGCATTCGAGCACACCAATTTGATTGACAATCATTCACAAAACAGTGCACCTTTTTCTGGATTGAATACATAGTTGCTCCCTGCCTCCCCTACCTATGGGTTTTGAACTGTGTTAACAAACTGAAAACACTCATTTCAAACAATACCGAGAGAGGGAGTAGTGCCAGGCCATGTATTAATGCCATTTTGATTTTCGGTGCTGTTCCGCTGACCCGCTCCCTACGTCCCGATTCGACGTTGCGAATGCTTTTCCGCGTTCTCGAATGCCCCGTCCCACCCCGTCCCCCCTACCTTCGCTTAGCCGTTGCGTGATGGTGGTGGCGCGTAGTGTGGCGCTCAGGTAGCAGCTGCTCCTACGTCTCCTTTCAATCTGGAGTTTTTTTCCTCTCCCCATTCTCTCTCTCTCTCAGTCTCTTTCTACCGAGAGTTGTGTGTTTTGATTTGCCTAAAAAAAGAGGCCATAAATTATTCACCTTTGCAGTGGCTGCATTGCACACACCCTTCTCGGGGTCCCACCCCTCCTTCCAGCAGCAGCAGAGCTCTTACTTCTTGTCGATATACGTGAGGAAAGAGAGAGAGATTTTAAAATGACGTGACCAGATGGTCTACATGCATAGACCGCCCACCCACTAGGTGGGAAGCGGATTGCATCTTTTTCCAATTTTCAGATTACGCCTCCTATGTGGATCTGCACGCTATTGCAGACTCCTCGGAGGCCTTAGGGGTATTCGAAGAGTGGGCCGGCTGCAGCAAGTCCTATGAAAACGAAAAAATAAGATCAATTAACCTACTACTTTCCAATCAGCCACATGGCAGTTCGACCGCCTTTAGAACAACTAACAGATCTCCTTTATGGCAGAAATCATAATCGACGATTCACATCAGCTATGCAGAAACCTAACGGTTTGATCTCATGGATACCGCAGTGTTCAGTGTATACGAACTATCCCTATCCTGATGCTGTTTCTGAAAATGGGTTCAAGCTGGAATCCAAACTGCCAGCTTTTACTTCCTTTTCTCAGTTTCTTACTGACATTTGCATTTTCGCTTGTATTGTCTACGCATGCCGAACCACGATGACCTACATATATCATGGCAGATTGCCGCTCATCCATCGATTACGGAATTCACTCTAGGGGCTCGCTCCCGAGCACCACCAGTGGCCGCCCAACGGCTAGTACATATTATAGGCAGAACTACATCCCCAACAAAGGAGACTGGAATGGCCATTTCTGGCTTATAAACCGTCATCAGCCAGCCATACTCAACCTTAGGCGTGATGCACCACTCGAGGTTCGAACACGTGACCTTAGAAGTGCAATGCTCTAACCACGAAAGGGATGATAGAGTCCTGCAACCGATGGGTGAGTGCCTCTCTGTTAGTATGTCTCTATTCCGGATCAAAAACCGGCAAGTCCACGAACCTGTGGCACCGTAAAGGTAGAGAATTCGGAGGTGGATACCCTTGAGGTTGAGTATGGCGGGCTGATGACAGTCAATAAACCAGAAACGGCCATTCTAGTCTCCCTGGTCTTTGTCAGTAATGAATTTCTGCCAATAATGCGTATATTTATCGTTGACTCCGCAGTCTATTTAGAGAGCCCAAAGGTGTCTGACGCTGTGGTTTGTCGGGCAGGTTTGCAGCCTTGATGAAATCCACCTCTAATTTAAAAAAACCGACTTATTTGATGCCCTAGCAACACTGGAACTGAACACTGCTGCATGACCAACAAGTACGGTGGCAAATGGTGGGCAGACCTGTTCTAAATGATTCGCCCATCCAAATTGCTGCTGTTGCCGCTGCTGCTTCTCTTTATTTTATTGGAGTATTCGACAGACGGAGTTATATTGCGGAATTTCGTGCAACCCCTCCGGGGGGTATGTAATAAAAAGTAATTTTGTGGACATCCATCCAGGACGACGACGACGACGATGCGCATCCGTTTACGTGTGCCAAGGTTGCCGCCCCGGGGCCTTTCATCTCTCGCTCTGAACGTACCTCCCCGTTCTCTCCTCTGTGTATAAAAAGCTGAATTGCCATCTCTCTCTCTGTCTGTGTGTACGTAAAGTACTGGGCCTTTTTCAAAGCAGGCAGTCAGGGCTTCCCCTTACCTTGGAGGAAATAAGCAATTCTCTCCCCGGGGATAGAAGAGCTGGCAAGCAACAGGTCGGAGAGGGTACACATCAAGAGCGAGAATTAACTGCCTTCGGTGGGCAGGCAGACAGCAACCCGTCGTCTTCCTGCGAGCACGGCTTATCCCCTGCCAAGAAGCACCGAACGCGTGAGACTCCGTGTGTCTTATTTCCGACAACGGTCTACGGGGAGGGCAGGGAGAAGGACCGGATGGGGTGGGGGGGGGTAGACTTCCTTAATCTCATCTTCATTTTTCTGTATGTATGTTGGATTAAAATTAAGTTTGTGTGCTGTTGGGAACTCACCCGAGGGCATATAGTCTAATGAATGGCTGTCTTGCGGTATGATTAACAAGAGGTGTGGGAGGGGAAGGGGCGTTATCTCGACTCTTGTCTTCTCGTGTTCGGCAACAGAAAGCACCCCATGAAAGCCGTCGGTAGTTTCAAAATCAGTGCAATCGCTTATGCGGACTGCGTGATGTTCAGGGCTCACATTTATCCGCTGAGAGAACAGCATTCTCTTCAACTTTCCACTTTTACGAATAACTATTGTGGAAGTGCAAGCAACGTCATCAAACCGTCGGTATATGTAGAGTAATCTCCATTCACTCGGAGTTTGAGAAGTAATGGTTCTGGAAGGCACTTCTGGGGTAAAAGTGCGTTCCGTAAGCGGTCGGTGAACGTTCATCAACGAGTGTCAATGTCTCCAGACCTACATAGGCAAGACAACGAGCTGGCTGCTCAATGGTTAAAATGTTAGACTGGTCAAAAGGGTCGCAATTTCGAGCCTCGGGTGGTGCATCACTTGGGGTTGGATATAAAGGGCTGGCGACGACCTATAAACCGGAATTGACCATTCCAGTCTCCCTCATGCTTTCTACTTCTGCGGCCTTATTGTATTGCATTCCAAATACAATACCCGAAACAACTGTCAAGGTAGATTTGCCTCACTGTTGACACACTGCTTCTTTGGGTGAGGATATGATGCAAGGACGGAGAGAAGACGGCTGCGTGCGAGCAACTCTAAAAAAACTGTTGCTTCTGTATACTGATATTCTGCCACAAAGTCGTTTGTGAGCATTACTACATAATCGAAACAGTGTACTATAAGGCTCACTACGGAAGCCAAATGCCCATAAATCTGTAATAGGTAACTGATGGTAATGAAAGTTTCTTTTTAAGTTTCAATTTAACATTTTATCAATTTATTCGATTTATTTGAGCAGGAGAAATGCCGTCATTTTCAGTTGATTTTAACTGCAAAAATGTTAATTTTAGCGAAGTATTCCCTAGTTGCTCTCCCTCTCACTTTTCCCCTCTCTTTTGCTCGCAAACACTTGATAAGGTGATGAGCACTGTCGGCATTACATAGTACAAAAGCCACCACAGGAGTCGCAATTTCCTACAAATAAATTAGATCGATGCTGTGCACCACAGGATCCTTAGTGTTGACATTTATCGCGAAAACAAAAACAGCATTCTCTTAGATTTCCAAAATTGTATGATTAATCAATACGTGCTCAAAGCGTCGGTAGAGTAATTTCTCCAAACGTCAATTAATTTGGCGCATAGCACTAGAGAAGTAATGTTTGTAGAAGACACTTCCCAAACTGAATATCGACTCATTTATCCTGTATATATGTGTGTGTTATGCATGGACTGCGCCTCTTACTTTCCTTGACAGTTCATGTGCGAAGCTGCAGGAGATCCTAAGAAAATACTGGCTCGATCCGTAAAGTGGTATTAAAAGCTTACCGAAATCCATTAGCTCCTTTAGAAAAACAGCGTCAGATTCATAAGCCGCCAACACGCACACAGTCATTAGTATACAAATGCTGAGTGAACTGTCATACTGAGGACACAGGTAGTGTTTAGTGGTCTAGACACGCTTATTTGACCGTTACTATGCCACCACATGATACAGCAGTAGGGAGTTAAGTGGTTTCCTCATGTGCATGCTAATAAGTTGAAAATCTCGATTCAAATACTTTTTTCTCCAAAAAAACTTACATCAAAAGCAACTTTTCGTCCTTTTGGAAGTTTTCACCTATGTTTTGCAAGTTACATCATTATAACTGACAGCGTGCGTTTTGTGTGTGACTTATGAGATGACTATTATGATTTTGTGACCCCCCGTCTGCTAACAAAATGTCAAAATAGTGATTGGGCATTAGAGTGAGCCCCAGAGCACCACTGGAACGGATGCGTCCCGTAATGCAATCAGCAAATGATCCTCTAGCATTTTCACTACATCCCATCAGAATAGAGAGGATAACAAACCCATGACTAGGCAGGCGGGCTCCTTGTCAACAGGTTACGGGGGTAGGGATTCCTTATACGTAATACACATGACTACATAGTTTAGTTTTCGCGAACTTTTTCATTCATTTAGTTTAGTTAGTTAACATTAGTTCAGTTTATCTTATTTTACTTCATTTACATTTGCTGTAAGTCTTCAGCTTAGTTTAATTTTATTTTAATGTTAACTAAGTTTATAGTTTACTTTTAAGGTTTATTAGTTTTAATTCAGATTATGTTTAGTTTTATTTAAAGTTTGGTTTCATTAATTTAATTCAGCTTAGCTTAATTGTTAGTTTATTGTACGGTTTTAGTCTTATTTGCGAAATGCGGTTGTTTTAGGCTTATCGCAGAATAAATCAGTCTGAATACATTATAAACTATTGTGACCGATTGTGGCCAATTCCGGCTACTGCTTGCACAGTTCTGATTTCCTTTTGGTTGTATTTCTCAGTGTGATTGTTGCGCGCTCTTGGTTGACAGACTTTAGATTATTTAAATAATTGTTCCGATTATTTACAAATTTAAACGCTTTATTTTTTGTAAAGCATTTTCCTTTCCCTTGATATGCTCCACAGGTATTATACCCTTTTACTACTGATTCCATCTTTCACAAACCTGGGCTTTTCTGTTATCGTTGTGCTACTAAATAGGAAGCATTACCGTTGCAGGTTCTGACGGTTGGGTGTTTTTGCCTTGAAAATAAAAAAAACATTCTCTAGGGGATGCAGGCAGAAGCGAAAGAGGGAGCACTCAAAAGGTCAGAGAGTGTAGAAAGCGTAGATAATTAACTTCACTCATCGAACAGCCTATCTTCATGACTGTGAGAACGATTTATCCTTGCCAAATTAACAGAACGCGTGGGACTTCTAAGCGGGGTGGGGGGAGGGGGTTGGCGGGACCTTAATTCTGACTACGATGGCCTTGAGAAGCACGGGTTGGGGGGAGGGTAGACCTTCTGAGTCTAAGCTTCAGTTCTGAGTGTTTTGGACTGTGTGTGCTGATAGAAAACTATCCAAAGTTTGCAATTTAGCGATTGGTCATTATGTGCACGATTACTGCGCGATGCTTCCCATTTAGCGCATTTGCAGCGTACTCTCGTGAACTTCTGCGTCCGGTCTTGTCAGATAGCTGCACGCGAAAGCTCCAAAAAAAACAGATTTATAAAATATTACGATTCACAACTGATTTATAACATCAGCCGCGAGGTTCATGCACAGAGAAGCGTTTTTTGCCCTTTTTGATATCCCTGGCAAGTGATGTGCGCGGAGGAAGTAAATCCTTTGAAGCAAACGTTCTTTTTGTAGTTTGGTTCAAAAGTTTTTTGTAAATATTTGAACTGAAACCCATCAGCAACGCAGAATTTATCCGGCAGTCGCTAAATCAGGCAGTCCTTTACTTACGCACACTTTGAACATGCAAACATTCAGACATGCAAATGTAGAAGAGGTATCTATTACTGTATCACCTACATAATAGTGGGTATTACATGCAAAATGCCCAAGTTTGCAAAAGATTAATTAACCCTCGCGGAAGGGCGTTCAATAGAATTGAAATACTGATTATAGGGCAGCCCCATCTGAATTCATTTCAATCATGTCAGCATGTCGGCGTTTTAACGAGCTTCCTTTTGCTAGCTTACAAAAAGTATATTCTGTAAAAATGGACTATTTCAGTAGAATGATTCAAATATATGTTATGGAAAACATTCACAATAACATGCTTTATTGTAGTCACTTGCTAGAAAATTACGCCTCTTTTTACTTTTATACGTAAGAAGGGGGTCTTTTTCGGTTTTAGATATAAATTTTCAAAGTGCTGAATAATATTGAACATTAACAACCGTTAGACGTGAAGTTAAGGTATCCAACCTAAATGTCGTATGCATTCTGTCTAGGGAAAATACATGTTCCCCTACGGTGTGAGTTAGAGAATAGATAGTTCCCATAAAATTTTCCGATAAATGTAGATTGTGTTGTATACTTTATGGACAACATTTATTAATTTACGGATACGATGTATTATGAATGAAAATTGCACGATGGGAAAATCTCATAATTAGAAACCTTTTTTAAACCGAAAGATGCCTTTCTCCAAGTACAAATTGAAAAAAGCGTGATTGGCTATCAGACGAGTACAAAAAAAGAATAATCTTGTGTAAATCATATTTAAATAAATGAGTAAAATGTATATTACTTGTTTAGGAATTTTTTACAAAGTCTACTTGTTGCAGGCAGCTGGGCATTCAGAACAAAATTCGTTCAGCAGCTGGCATCTTAGTGTGAGTGAAGTATCTTGAGATTAAATTGCATGGTACCCAGTAGTACAACGCTACTTAAGTCATTTGTTCGAATCGAAAATGCACATTTCAAAATGTCAGTTGAATTTTCATGAGGTAGGGAATCCACTGTACACACAAGTGTAAGCCTGGTTCAGTTTTTCTTCGCCCAAGGGTAACCAGTTAAAGATGATTTCCTTATATATTGCATGGGTGCTTTTGATTCGTTTACGTCTACGACAATCAGGTCTTGAACTGCACAGTTTTCAGGGATTTGTGCATATTTTGAATTCGGCGAATTTTAACCTGTTGAAGATTGTGATCTCAATTAGAAGATTTTTGCTACATAAAGGCACTTATGGAACTGTTGGCCATGCCAAGATAGGGACTTGCTGGAGGTTCTTTCGTGTGCACAAAACCGACTTCCGCAACCGGATCTCAGTTGCTTCTGCTGTTGCTGGCAAACGCTGACCCACGGACTTTGGGCAGCTTGTGCGCGCAACAGAATCTCCTGCAAGCCCCCAGCTTGGCATGGCCAACATCTACATAACCGCCTACATCTTTCTGCATCTTTTCTTACCCTTTCCACCCTCCACCCTGTCCAGATTCAACAAACCCTCATGGTCTCGCAACCAGCCGAGTACTATCAACCGCACCCTCTCCCCTTTTTCCCAAACTAATTTGCCTGTACCGATGAATATAATTGCCAGCATGTTACTGTTTGCCTCCTCCCTATATAAATGTAATGGCTCGAAGATAATTTATCGAAAGCTACGTATGCTTGCAAGATATTCTTCTGAATTAGAGATAAAGATTCTCGAAATATATTTCTGATTCTAACTCATCAACCTTTCAAGTGATGTTTTCTCAACCGTCATAGAGGAGTATTTATGTACCTACCGAGCTGTATCTTTGGGTAGTCTTGATTGCACGTTCAGGAAATAGGCAACAAATAGACTGAGTATAGGAAATTGTGTAGAAAGAAAAGTAGTATGACAGAAGGCTACCACAATGTCCCTTAATATAATCGTGTACTCAATGGCAGTCACAACTAGATTGCCCTAAATCCTAATTTCCGGATACATTTTTGTAAAGAAAAACTTCCATTGCACCAGAAAATGCACACGAGTAGGCCTGGTTAAGTTCAACTTCCTCGCAGGATTCAAAATTATTTCGCAAACCAGATATCCTTCCTTCTATGCTGTGTGCAGTTGCTAGGTCTACTTAACGACAGTCAGGTCTTTGACTGAAAACTTACCAGGTGTGTGTGTGTGTGCATATTTTGAATTCAGCGAATTTCAACCTGCGAAGACACTTTTACAGATGGCGGCCTCAGAGAGAGATGAAATTTTTGCTTCAGACAGGTGAACAACTTTATTTGCCGTTTTGCCCCCTATCTTGCTGGAACATTACTCCTCAATAGATGCTACGAAAGCCAAGGCGGGGGAACGTTCTTCAGAGCTGCCTGGCCACATTGGAACTGTGTTCGGCTGTTGCATGAAGCGTAGATGTCTCCACTAAGATTAAGCGCTAGTTTGCCTCGAGGCAACCGACACACACACACACACTCGCACTCACACGCCTCTCTGAACCGGCAGATATGCGCCGAGACAGCTATTAGGCACGACTAAAGGCGGACAGAAAACTACTCCGCCTCCTCATCCTCCTCCGATTTCCTTTTTTTCTGCGGTGTGTGCTTTTACTTTCGATGCTCTGCGCGCACCTCTCTCACCCCCGTGTGTGTATCTAATCATCCGCCTGTCTGTTTGCTGCTTTTTGCTGCTGCCAGATTTCCGGTGTCTCAGTGCTGGTTTCACGGTTCGGTGAGGAGATTGCCATGCCGCGCGGCTCCGTTCTGCGGATTTCCAACGTCCTGCCGACCCTTCACAACGCCCAAGTCGCCTGTCTCGCCGAGAATGCCCTGGGCCATGCCGAGGCCAGCGCTCGGCTCTCCATCTACCAGAATGAGGAGGGTGAGTTTTGTATGTGTGTGCGTAAGTGTATGCCCATGCCCCGAAAACGGGGGCTGCTCTGTAGATGAGCAGGCTCGAAATCGGACTGAGCAGAGCTCGTGCGTGACACGCGTAGACAAGAGTCTACTTTTTTAAATCTGTTGTGATTGATCCGGCCACCAGTCGGCCTGACTCTGCCTTGCCTCAGGTGAGTAAGTGTGTGTGTTAGATGCAGTGCAGGTCAGCTACCGGTATAAACCAATCCAAAACGCTCACCCTATTGTGGGACGCGTGGTGTACACTGCCATTTACTCCATTCGAACTAGTTGCCATGCCGTGAATGTCGTGCTTGTCCAAACGCTGGTCCAAATGACTTAAAAAACAGCGAATGCTGTCAGAGCATAGCAGATACGGATAGAAGTAAAACCAACAGTAGCGAATCCATCTTCACGGCACATCAGAACATTTCACCATAAAAGTCTATTATAAGTACCACCACGGTAACCAAAATCTCCAGATTTTTGTAATGCGGGTTATCGTTATTTGCTTATTTATTTTTTCATGAATTATTGTTTCAGTTATTGCGTTCTTTTTTCGTTGCCATATCTATTAGCCTTTTATAAGAATTTTACCTTGTGTTTCCTGTTTTATTTTCTATTTTTTTTTTCTATTTTCTCTCCTGCATGCCCCCGTAATGATGTCGCTCCCACATTACAGAATTCTGGGGTTTGGTTTCCATGTTGGTGCCTGTAATAGTCGTCATCCATTTCACGCTGTCATAAATCTGACGCGCTTGAATGTTTGACAAAAGCGGGTTGATTCAGTCCGCCTCAGGACCGATAGTCACACTGCAGTGATTCCTTCTCACTGCGGTCTAACTGGTATTCTGATGCAATTGAAATATGAACCACACTTAAACAATCTTGCTACCTGTAACGGAGATAAGCGTTGCCTAAACAGGACTTGAGACTAGGAGTTTCCAGCAATTCAAAAGTATGTACGCCAAATTTCAATGAAAATTCGATTAGGTCTATAGTTGCGGTTGGGGTATTTTCAGTTTACAGACTAGAGTTATTGTTAACTGTGAGGTTAGGGTAAGGTGATGGTTAGGATTAGGGCTACGGCTTATGTTTATGTTAAGGATATTGTTAGACCACATGACTATGTACTCTTTCTGAAATTATGCACAGGGGGGAGTCAGCCTTATTATTTATGCAGGATGTTGCCATTTCCCTGTTCGCTCTTGAGGTCATGTATAGCGGCAGGCGTAGACGAGCTCTTTAGCCGTGTATAGCATCTTGGACCACAGTGCCCTGGACCATCGCGGATGAAAATAAGCAGTATGCGATAGATACTACGCAAGCCTGCTTCACTTCAACTTGTTCACATGCAACAAAACCCGGCGCTTCTGTGGGGCACACGTAGTGGCCGTCTTCGCGAAGAAGAAGAATAAAAAGACGCAATTGTTGAAACAAGAACTTAGTTAGTCTAGAATTTCGGATTCTCGCTAGTGGGCAAGCTACTTTTTTGATGATAGAGCTGGGGGAGAAGGCGAAATGCCAGGCTAAGAAAGCTCTTGTGCCAGTGAATGTGTCTTCGTTTGTGATGGCTGAGCTGCCGAGTGACTCATCATCCGTCCCCATTTCCCCAACCCCCCACACGCCTCATTTTGTTTTCACCTACACCCGTTCCGAAAATTGCTCAGAATCTAGCACGTCATTCGCAGATTCGGGAACAACTTGGTTGTCAGCAGAAATCATTGATGTTAGGTCGTCGGGGCAGAGGAATTGTCCGTAAAAATTCCTCAAAAATGGCCTGCCTCAAGTTTGCCATCACTCTACATCACTGGAACCCCGTGTGCGTCTTCGATGCCAATGAAAATAGTTAATCGTCCACGTCGTTGTAGTAAAAACTGTCCGCTAAATCTGATTGCAAGATTAGATAGCTCTCAGAAGGGGAGAAGCACGGACTTGTGTATCTGAGATTCAGAGCTTCTCAGAGTCTAGTTTACCGAGCAAGTCGTTATCTTTCATCTGAGCAAATAGCAAGCCTAGTTTACGTGAAAAAGTCTCCAGGATATCTGTTTGCCTGCAAAAAATGGTTTGTAGGATAGGACTGTATTTATGAAAGGGAGAGATCGAACGACCTTTAAAGATAAATTAACACCCGTTTTTTCCGTAACACAAAATGCTGCTCTTATAAATGAGATGATCACGATGCGAGCGTATCAATTGGCTATAAATGGGATTTTGTTCCGTGGACAATGGCACCGGCTTTTCTTTTTAATATTGTATATGCTAGTTTTAAGGAGTACCAGCACGGAAAAATGAATACGTAATTGATGCACAGATGGAGTAATACCGACTTCTGATTCGAAAGTTTTACTCGGCTGCCGAGGTTATTCGTATTCAGAAAAAAAACTAATTCACTGCTTAATCTATCGATTTTAAATGGGGTTCGAAGCATTGCACATTCAAATATTTTTCGCGAAACCCATCCTATGTGTACACACTTAAGGTCTAAGTGTAAAAATTGCATGCTGTAGTAACGAATCTGAATTAGAATGAGAATTTATACGATTTCCGTCTTGTTGATTTATAGGAGATGACGTGACCCACATCAATTTTGGTTTTTTGCGATCATCAGTTAATATGTGTCATGTGCACGTTGTCGGCTGCCGCCTGATGCTCTCTGATGGTTGGCGAGGTTAACAATTATACACCCATACCTGAACCTCCAGGCTGTACCTTGGTTCTAGCAGTAAGCGAGTCCATTTGGGAGACAAAATGCAGTGTTTTGTGAAGGGTAAATGTGAAAACAATCGTATTTCTGTCGCAGGCTCGTGGGACAATCTTTCAGATCTATGCTTCCCCTACGATTTTTGGTAAAAGCATTCTTTTCATGGCTGCAGATTCTGAATATTTAAACCACAGTTCGGAAATAAGTGCATTCCACAGTTAAGCAGATAGGTGCCATCCTCACAGTTTTCATAAAAAGCACAAGGTTTCAAGTGTGCTAAAAATATTGTAGAATTAGCTTCAATACCGCCGTTGTGGTCACTGTAAATGTCTCGAAGTACTCCGGTTGGAAAAGTACACGATACAAGCCTACAGTTATTGCCAGTTGTTGCTAGCCCAGTTTGTCTTCTACTTCAAAGTCTACCACCAAATTCATAAACTGCGTGTTTGTTGTGAGGCTAAGCCATGCTTTGATGTTGAATTCAAGGCTTGTCGGCCATCGAGGGGGCTGCTACAGCCTTCATCAAAAACCCACTAATTCTGGAGGTGAGCGAAATCGCTGTTTTTTAACAGATGGTAGGAGGAGGCACTTTTGATGCTAGTGCTCGTCAGCAATCAGTCAAACTTTAAAGACGGCTGAGGCGACGTTAGCCCCGCCCGGCATTTCATCCCATACAGTCCGAAATGTGCGCATTTTCACAGCAAAGAAAACAGATTTGTTGTCTGTGATGAGGTGGGGGGGGAGGCGGAGGAGTATGGGGTTGTGGTGGCGTTTCACTCCACTCACCGAAGTGGGAGATGAACAGACTTTCCTCCGAATGGTGATTGCGTCGCCTTTCCCGACGGCTCAGTGACTGCGTCTCCGTGCTTGCTTCATTGAACATGCCAGGAAGCGACTGGGCAGAGGTCAGTGATACACGGACCGAAACGAGTTGTTTTCGCTTCGTTGGTGTGCATCATGTCAACATTGCCGCTGCCGCTGTCGCCGACAAACGCCGTGTAGAGATGGCTAAGTAGATGAATGAAGGGCTGTCTGGTCCGCCCGGAGGAGGAGGAATTTGAAAGAGTTGCGGTCTAGGGACAGGGACTTACCTTACGGTGTGGCTTCAGTCGGCTTGGGTATCGTGACACACAAGCATGTGTAATTTCGGGTAAAAGTGTTTAGGCAGCAACCTCTAACAGCCAGTTAGACCGAGAAACTTGCTGATTACACTTCCTCTTACCACGGCCAACAATTGAGCCAGGAAGGGTCTCACTTCTGGAATAGCGGCTGTCTTAGAGCACTGTCCACAGCATTCCTGTGGAGAGTCTGGTGAAGTTTAATTTGACAGGGAGGAGAGAAAAGGGTCGTTGTTCCAGAATGATTTGTAAAGTGGAACATTTGGGATTTTAAGTAAGTCGAAGCGAACATCCGGAGAAGGGAAGAATTGTCAAAAATCTGCATCAGTTGTGTATTATATCCTATGTTCTGCCAATATTTCGATGTTTAACTTGAAAAGTCCATTTGGCAAAACTAGTTTTCGGCAATTCAACGTTGAACTCACGCAGTTGCATTGATAGTGAAAATGGGAGAAATGGACAGGCTTTATAAAGGTCTTGTGATTACAATTAATCGACTCTGCACTACTGGCATGGCGAGATCAGCATGCAGACGTCAGTATACCATGGAAGGGGGAACAGAGGATAGGCCGTGAGTATCAGCCCTAGATCAAGTACGCAGAGTGAAAATCATCGTCACGTACACGGAGTTGACAGCCATCACTAGGAGCTGGAGTGCGGACATGCGATCGCTATCTGGCGTTGGCCACGGAAGAGAAAGCACCTGTATTAGTGTCTTCTGACAGCAGAGCACTCGAATCTCTAGCCTTAGAGCCACTGTCTGGTTGTTACCAGCGTCCGTTGGAGTCCGGTAGACAACCTGATGTTATTTATTCGAATGCAGAAGGAAAAAGGAAAAGACAGAGATTACATCCCAATGGAGTAGCATTAATGGTCGGGCTTCATTGCCTTATCTTTGTTGGGTTAGAGGCCAGAATCTGTACAGTTATATTGAGACCGTTACATGAGTCGTGGCCCTGCACGAGGTATTTCTCCCTTCTCCACGCAGCTTCTGCTAAACGGCTGGGGGTTATAACTGCTTTTTAATCAAAGCATAAGGATCCCAGCCACTGGCAAGACTTCATAAGGCTGAAAGGTCGGGCAAAAGCAGAGTTGTCTCCAAGAGGACCAAGCCTCTATTTCCTGCATGAAGGCTCTGAAAGAAGTCCCGCCCGTTAGGCCTTAGTCCCCCCCCCCCTTGGACTCGTAACATTTCAGGGCCTTCTCGGCAAATGAACAGATCGTCGACAAACCTGAACTGCTCTTATAGGCATTAGAAAAAATTTTCACACACACGGTAGTGGTTTGCCCTTACCCTCGTGCCATAGGCAGAGAGCGAACACTAGAGATTATCGTTTGATGGAGGGGCTACTGCCCCATTTTTGTGTCAACTGCATCAGTTTATCCACTTGCTGCTGGCGGTGTTATCCGTCGGCCTCAGTGAAGCATCCACAATCTTCTAGTGGGGTCTTTGAAATTAGATGTTACTTTTGTCCTCCCCTAATCCTCCTCCTCCACCAGACGTCCCCTGCCGCCTTCCCCATCCACCCACTGAGGCCATTTAATTCATCAATTTTCTCCGGCCATCGATCTGTCTAGTAGGGGGGGGGGG
>JAYGXS010000006.1:19199495-19228940 GCA_036362985.1 Ligula intestinalis | reverse complement strand
TCTTTGCCTTTTAATTACTCACCTTGCCCAAGCTCGCCCCATGCGCTGTCGACGGAAGCCGACTGCAAAAGGTGTCGCAAGTACTGGTTTACCGACGCTTTCAATGCTGGAAGAAAAAACACGCTCAAAAAGGGGAGGGGCTCGATTAAGCCTGCTTCTTTTTGAACTCAGCAGTGGTGCGGCATTTGGATAGACTGATCATGACCGTAAATTCCGCCCTTTCCAATATGATTTACCTGTGTGAATTGGAAAGCAGGCATCCCAAGAAAGTTACTTTGAAACAAGACGTTCTTTGGGAAAATAAGGTAATTTGATTCAATGAAATTTTCGACACTGAATCCCCAGGTCGTCGTTAGACTTGAGAATATGTGCAAGGAACAATTAAAATTTCTGAAGTGCTGGTACAATTATATAGTCATCTGGTGAGTTCGCTAATTGGCAGATGCAATTTGCGTCAGTCCGGGGTGGAGAAATAAGAAGTCATCCGCCATTAAAGATGATGAGCAGTTGCGGTAAGCGTTACTCCATGTTGATCGGCTGTCGCCTCTACCATCTTCCTTTGAGAGGCTTGCACATTTCATCCAGCTGGATGTGTCGGTTGATGCAAGAATCATCGAAGTGCACAGCCTCAATAAATTCTTTGTCTTTTTTGGAGGGGCGAACTCCAACGATGCGTGTTTTGTCACATGCAAAGGTGGGTCCTGTATCAAGGCTATGCAAAGCTTCTTCGGATAAATGATCACGTCTCTTCACTGCCAGTTTGTGTTCGTGTATTCGCGTGGAGACGAACTTTCCTGTTTAGCCACGGCGAGATCTTTTAGATGACTTCCTTCTTATCGAGGTAGTTTATCTCATCCATAAGCTGTACAAGATGGGCAAGTAAAGTAGCCTGTAGTTAGGGGGGTGGAGAGTAGGGCAGAGAGTAGGAGTTCAACTTGTTGTCTTAGAGAGAAGTGAACCAGTTCCAGTTCTCTAACTGTGCTTCGACTAGCCTACTCCTCCCCCTTCCTCCTCCTCCCCCCCCCCCCCCCCCCCCCCCCCCCCAGGTGCCAGCTTTCAGCTATGCGCGCAAATTTGCTCAGGCAACCTTCTGCAAACAAGGATTCCAAAAAGGTTTCCAGCTGTTTACTGTAACGTATTATGTCTGTCAATAGCATACTCCGCTCTCATTACCAGGGTGCGCTAAATGGCTGGACGGGTTATTGTTGCTTTATCGAGCTGTCTGCTACGCCTTCCCTCTTAAAAAAGACTTCCTGGAGAGAGAAAGGAGGGAAACATTTTGACTTGAGGACAGGCTTTTTCTACTAGATTACGTAAACTTATTACCGGGTCTTTCTTGTGTGTGTGGCTCATGCTAATTGCAGGAGGGGATTAGAGTACACGCCTGAGATGTTTACGAAGACCGTGCTGGAGAGAGAACGTCATTAGGGTGCTAACTGGCTGGCTGGCGGACGCGCAAGAATTAGCGCCGCCCGCTTGGTGAACATAACTAATCCATTTGCATGGAGACTGTTTGCCTGCGGTTAGAAGTCCGCAGTTCTGGCTGCCGTATTCGCTCTCTTCGTATTCTCTTTTTTTTCTAATCTTTCGGGCAAATGACTTTAGGAGTCCCAGTGAGGCCTTATTTGTAGAACTGGTTATACTTCGTTAAAAGTATTAATAGTGACTCCGGTCATTAAATGGGAGTCCCAACAGGAAAATGCTAGGGTTGAAGCTGTTAGCTTTCAGGCGAAGGCGATGTGACCACTGGAACAAGAGTTTTATTGTCCTGACGTTTCGGATTCCATCGGGAATCCTTAATCAGAGGTAGTGGTCCAATATTCTGGGTCATGCGCAGACCCTATGACCTCTATCTGCGTATGACTTAGAATATTGTACCATTACCTATTATTAAGGATTTCCGAAGGAATCCGACACGTCAGGACAATAAAATTCTTGTTCCAGTGGCCGCATTACCTTCTTCTGGACCGCGAGCTGGAACTCACATATTCGCTGCGAGCTTTATCTTCAGCTGAGATGTAACACCAGCAGGTGTTGGTTACAGGTAATGTAGTCGCCCATCTTCAATAGACCTACTTTTGTGATAACTTTTAATGTGGTTTTTAGTTTGATTTCAGGTGTACTTTAGTCCGATACTGCCAAAGCAATATAAATAAACTTAAATAACTACTATATACTAAACTACATTAATTATAATAAGCTAACCTAAACTGAAACTAAATTCAAACTTATGAACTTAAAACTAAACTAAATTAACACATCTGGTCCCACTGACTGAAACCTATATTCTATTCTTTATTGTCGGGACAAGTGTTCATATAGGTTTACTCAACAAAAGCCAGACAGTTGTCTTCTTGCCCTGTGCCAAGAGCTCGCGTGAGTTCATCCTTGCATCGAACACTTTGTTCCCCACTTATAAGCATCTCTTTTTAGCAGTAGCTGTGCGGACAAGAACTCGCCTTTGTCTGCAGTCCCTGCGCTACCAATGTAAACTGAGCATTATGCTACCATTACGCCCTCTCCATTATCCTAGTCATTACCATAATCGCAGTTATTGCCTCCCAGAGGGTCGTGAGCCGATGACATTTCTTAGTGGACCGTCTTAACGAGCGCACGCAGTGCCCTGTCTCGGTTCAATGAAAGCTAACCTACTCCTCCCCCTCTCTCTCTCTCTCTCTCTCTGGAGAGCTTCCTTTACAACGGTCATTATCGTGTGTAAGAGTGAAACAAAAGCCGCCCGTTTTTACCAACATCGGCAAGCTTGAAGGGAATGCGTCGCCTTGGTGTGGTCGTAGCTTTTGGCTCGTTGGTGAAACCTAGTGTAGCGCGTTTACGCTTTCACGAATTGAGGCGAATGTTCGCATCCCAGGTGTATGTGTGTATGGGTAAAGAGGAGGACAGGTCTAAGCCTGGGCCTCGGATGAAAACTCGTTCAATCAAGTTATTGATCTGGCGCCCACATACATAGCCCTGCGCAGGCATCTCCCTATCTCTCCTTGCTCCCCTCCCCAGCCCCCTATGTGCCAGATATCAAGACGAATTCGACGGGGTCGGGCGCAGGTGACAGGCGCGCATTAGTATAACCTGTCGTGCCCTGATCGGACAGGTACCAGGCGCAGGTGCATGGTGCGGCGTAAACCTGTATCTAGGTGTGCTTTCTCGTCCGGCCTCCTTCCTGTGCGGCATTTGTTATGGGCTGCACAACCCGCATGACGCCTGTCATGCCCTGATCTGAGCTCCGTGTTGGTCCAACGTTCAGATCAAGCGGTCCTTTTTTGGGAGAAGGGGAGAACCGCATGCCCAAAGCTCTCGTCTTTTCCGTTCTATCTATTTTTCTGCCCTGTCGTGTGCCTTGAGGGGAGCCCGGTAGGAAGAATGAAAGAGGGGACGCGCGACATGCAAGCATTTCACGAAGTCCTTCTACACCTGGCCTCCGTGTATCAGCTGCATTAAACGCAGGGAACGCCGGGACTCTGTCCTAAATATGCTTTCGAAGAAGAAGAAGAAGAAGAAGAAGAAGAAGAAGAAGAAGAAGGCGTGATCGCTAGGACAAGAACTTTATTTGGCTGACGTTTCGGACTCCTTCCGGAACCCTTCGTCTTCAGAGCCAGTAGCAAAAACGGGTACGTAATATGTGAGGGGGGTTAGTTGCAGCATTTAAAAGGATGCATCTATCCTCCGCCTTATCAAACATAGTCACCCGCTTGGGTGCTTGCGTGCGGGTCATGACCTGTGCAAGGAGGAATCCAAAGGCTCAGGCAAATAAACTCTTATAAATGACTCCCCAGGACTCGCATTTCCACGTTTTTTTTTCCAGTCTGTAGTCTGTTTAAGTGGACTCGAAATGCTGCTGAAAAGGTAATGACAGCTAGTTTACTTTCCTGCCTGTCAATATGACAGTTTTGGGGGCTGGGAATGTTTGCCAGCTGTTGCGTCGAGCGAAACATGTCTGGTTGCGTAACTTCTTTTCCAGGGATGATCACAGATCCTGTAAAAGCGATTTTACTTACAAATAGCGCCCATAACACTGTCCTTGCTGTCACTATTGTGTCAGATAACTGCGCCTGAAAGGAAAAACTTACTGTGTCGTTAGAAATGTCACGTAGTTGGTAAAAAAGTTTCAATGAATCAGCTGAGCCTTGCCAGTAGATTGATCACTTTGATTTTTACCATACCATTCCGACTGCATCGATTGCATGTTGGCAAAAAATCAAGTACATGAACCTTCATAAAACAGTTAGTGGGAAATTCTTAGTCGTGCACTGGTGTGACAGGCAGTTTTCTTAACCTTCTTCTACTAAATGTTGATCCTCACATCCTAACGCTTCGAAGTAATAGGACACGTTCGGACCGCGCGGAGTCCATAGAACAGTGTTTACCTATCTATAGCCAGTACCCAATACAAGTAACCTCGTTTGCTCACAAAAAACTTCGTAAATTAAAATATTTGTAGGTTTTTTGTAGACCACAACCAATTATCACCTTTCAAGGAAACTAACTTTCTAACCAAATCGGTCGGATAATTTTCAGACACACTGGCTACAAAAGAAACAGAAACTATTTCGTCAGAAAACCGACAAGCTGTGGAGCGAATGCCCAGCGTTGGAATAAAGGTTTTAGTCTTTTCACTTGCAAGAATATCCGGCCAAAATTTCTTTTCGAAACAAAGCATGCTACCCACCTTGGGCGCGTACGCCATTTTAGTCAGACGCGCAGTTGTACCTAGGCTTCAGAGTAATTATAAATTATTAGGACATTAAACCCTGGATCTTAACATGCTGTAAAATTGTGATTTTACAGCTAGTGTGTGCTCTTCTGACGAAAAATTATGCTTGATCTTATTTCCGCAGTTTGCCTTAACAGTCTGAGATTAGGGCTTACATTTTTGTCTTAATCCGTGCAAAATGGTTTGCTTTCGGATTAGTTCAAAATCTGACTGCTATATCTTCAAGAACTGTGAATTTTATCCTTTATATCCATGATTGCATTGAATTTATATACTTAAAAGCAGGAAACATGAACTTGACATAACGAAGTGGATACCACTTCGTTATTTAGTCACGATGGGCTATGGCCACCGACCTCGCAAAAATGAGCTTTACGAAATACCTACTCAGTTTCAAAATCATGAAAGCTATATTGAAACTCGTTGATGAAAGTTCAGCTGACTGATAACTGTACTTATCTGTCCCACGCTGCCTTGGGACTTGCCATAGGCCCCGATAGTCATAACAGGTGGTAGTATAGGCAAATGATATTGTCGTAAAAGACAGCGGCAACTGGAGTGACCATTTCTAGCTTATTAGTCGTCTGCACGCTTGTGCTACTAGCCGCAGATTGCGGTGAGGTTATGAAGGCGAAATAGCTTCGAAACATTTATATCCGCATCATCCGTCGTCTTTCTTCTTCGCTATCATAACCCAGCCAAATTCGGGGTGAGGATTAATTAAATGGCCCCCTAAGTAGGACAAGAGAGCAGGAAGTGTCCATAATAGAGGTGGTTTCTTGCCAAATTCTAAATCCGTCGCGGAACCATCCTCAGAGACAAAAGCAGAAGTGGGTACTTCATACACACAGATAGTCGGAGTCTTTATAGGCTACGGTCACTATGCTACTGCATATTCATGATAATTACTGGCTCCCCTGTCGAGGATAGTAGTCTGCTTCTGTGCTACTTGCTTGCTGGCCGGTGTGCGGGACGAGAACTGCTGAACGTTCATCACCCGGGCTGGATTCGGGCGTGATGACTGCTTGACCATCTGGCGCTTATATGTTCCCGAAGTGGCGACTTTGTTTGGCCAAATGGAGTTTAGAATTATGCACAAGGTCACGTTCATTACTCAGGCGGGGCCCTGTAAGTAATCGTTTGGTAGTTGTGGTAATTGGTTGTCATTTCGTGACATTTGACGCTTATTTCGAGGTGTTTCCTTTTTCAGAAAGCCCGAATTTATAAATAACTCATCTCCACCGGCAAAGCATACCAAGTACTGGGATATTTATTAACTTCTGCCCAATGCAGTGCCTATTCACGTTCGGGATGTAAGTCTGAGAACATAATGTTGCTCACCGGAAAGGTTTTTGTTTCTCGCTGACGTTTCAAACAACTGGTCCAGCCCTTTCTTACAAACCTTCTCTCGTTACAATCAAGCAGTGATTTTAATGTCCAGCTGAGCTTGTCGGCCTTGGACTGATACGTTTTTCCTTCTCTAATTTGCTGCCTCGGTACTCGTATGGATGTTTGCGTAGTTCGACAATCGATTGTGTTGCGTTTCGTCCCCCAAGTTGGAAGGTGCTGGAAATCTTACTGCCTCTTCTGGTGGCTCCATCGCGGAACCATCTTCACTCGAATCCCTTAATTTCTGTGTGCTCCTTTCCTGGCCTTTATTTGCGTAATGGTGCAGGACTTTGCAGGCCGCAGGAAGGCCCAGATGCCTTTTGAGAGAGTTGGTTTCTGAATGCCATGCCTCAAGCGTCAGTTGCATCGATTTTGAGGTGCTTCGGCCTAAGATGGTCGCTTCTTGAATATCGAAGGAACGGCTAGTCCTGCCAAAATGGGTTGCAAGCTGCAAATTTTGGTTTAGTCTTTCAACCGCCAGTTTTTATTCGCGTAGGCTAGTCGGCTGTTTCTTCAACGTAATTGCATTCCTTACCTTTGCAAAGCATCTTGTAGACAACTGTGGAGGTTTCACTAGAGGACAACCTGTCATAAGGTTGTCCCATACGATGATGTATTGTCGCCTAAGATATGTGGGCTATGCCTACGCCGACGAATTGTAACAGTCCTTCCGAGAGTCCCTTTATGTACGGAATGGCCCTCCAGACTTCGGCTTCCTGTTCCTTTTCGTGTCACCTGTACACTCGGCTCATGCTTTGTTTGATAAAAGAGCTTGGGGATTCATTCGCTCAGAGGAGATCATAAGGGTATTGTTGTTCAACTCTTCAGTCGGCTGGTGTGATACAATGGGCTTCAACCCTTCGGCAAAGAGTATACACGCAGCTACATTTTTGAGAAAGTGGGTGATTGTTGTTGAAGTTTAGTACTTGCTTTGTGTTTGATGTTTTTCTGAAAACTGTAGAAAGCTGAGTTTTGGCCCTCAGCCAGGCGCAAATTAACACCGAAATAGCAACTGAGTAGGCCGGACAAAAACTTTTTCTCCAACTCCAAGTGTATTGGGGTCTGAAAAAAGGCAGTTTTAAAGACAGGCGCAATAACTGGGTTTCCATGAGATTCAATAAAATAAAATTGGTAATTTGAGTGTTGCACTTCTGTAACGCACACTGTTTGATACTCTGTTGTTTCAAAACTCTGCTATTGCATTCACGTCAGCTGCGACGGTTAGTCCACAATAAAGCCAAAGCTCCGACCTTTGTGCGTGACAGTCCTGCATCCAGTGTAGATACCAGGGGCTGCGCTGTTTAGCACTAAACGCCCCCCCCCTGGGGTTCCCGTTTTCAGCCAGCTTCTGACAAGACACAAGATGTAGAGTCGTGCCTGCTACATTGGAGCAGAAAAATATTTGCAAGCTTATATTGAGCGGGGAAAGTTTAATTTAGGGTCCCAAACAGCCTATGTAAATAACCGATTATTTGCGAGCGATAATTAAAATGGCCCAATTGGAGACAATCTATATAAACTCTGGAAAGAGATGGTGCAGAGTTGCCACAGAGATTGTTGAGAGATGTAGAGTTGCTATAGAGCTGGTATAGAGTTGATATAGAGGCGAAAATGTTGTCCAATTAGACGCTATTGAGGCATTTCAACTATCGCCCGCATATATTTTCTACTTTCATACAATCTACTTTTTAAATTATTTACTCTTTCTCATGATAAACAGCACTCAGTTAACTCAGTTTTCGCTTGCTGTTTCGGTCCACATCTATAAACTTCGGATTCATAAGCTTCCAATGGGCAGAATAAAAATATTGCAGGTACCAGCTATAAGCCCTGACATGCCTGGTTCGTCGACGTTTCGCCAATGTATGAAGCAGATGCTCATCAGTGAGTTCTGTATGCTTTTTTGATGCGTAGTTAACCCCGCCTATTCGCGGTTCAGTAGAAGCGGAGTTATTTTTTTCGCGTTCAACCGGCTAGACACCGAACTCGGTGGCTCAATGGTTAGGACGTCTGCCCCTGACCGGCGAGGCGCGAGTTCAAAACTCGGGTGTGGCAGCAATTACAGCTGTTACACTAAGGTTGGCTGCCTGTGGCTGATGAGGGCCAATAGCCTGAAATAGTTATATCACAGTACGCCAGGTGTGTCTGCCAGAACACTGTTATAAAAATTAGTTTTATTTATAATTCTGGCTCGATACATTTTCCATGATACCAAATGCCTTATAAAGTTTCAAATATTAATGCTTAATATGCACACCCAAATATATAGGCATGAATTGATTAGTTCTCACCCTTATAAAAGTAAAAATTTTCGTAAAGATTTAGGCCAGCTTCTGGCTCGGGGAGCCATATTTAGGCTCGCTTGAAGTAACTAAATCGGAAAGAAAAACTTTACATACCCGGACCAAATTTTTAGATGAATATTTGAAAAGAAATCTATGAGAAATATGCACCCTTGATGGAATGATGTGCATGGCCAACTTTTTTATTTCTGATGTGGGGCATACCTATTTGCATGTCCTATTAAGGGGGCCGTATAAGTAATTCTTATCGAATTTGGCCTTTAGTTGGTCGCCAGTTAGTGACCTTTTCACCCATTTAGAAGATGTTTTTGGAAGGACATAAAATACTTTGCGAGTAAGATTAAAGTTTTTCAGGGGTTTTTAAAGTATATTTGGTGTTGGGGTAGTAAAATTGACAGTTATATGGCCTTTAAGAGGGATCTCATTTATTTGCCAATGTCAAGTACTAGTGGGTAGTTGCAGACTCGAACTCTTACTATTTTCATGGCTCGATACATTCTTCAGGATAAAAAAATGACATCATAATTTCCTAATACTAACTCTACGTATAAAAGGGCGTACAGGGGCGACTTGACTATTTTTTACTTCTGTAAGAGGAAAAATTGAGCTCCGCTAACGTTAATCTTTAAGCCAGCTTTCGACGAGCAAAAAAACTATAGGCTCGTTTGGATTAAATTTATCGGAATAGAAAGCTTTTTAAGTTCGGACCGAATATTTGAGCAATAATCTATGAGGAGTATGTGGCCCTCCTGGAGTAATGTGCAGAGCTTCTTTATTACTTGGGCGAGGGCGTTCCTATAAGTGTGTCCTGTTTGTGGGGGGTTGAATTCGGCCTGATAGTTGGTTGCCAGTTCGTGACCCCCCACCGCCCAGGTGGAAGATGTTTTTTTAGGGATGGCAGTCGTTAAATGACTTTGCAGTAACAATTGCAGTTGTTAAGCTGATTTCCCCAGGTATATTTCTTGTTTGGATTGTTAAATAGACAGCTATAAGGGTTTCTAGAGGGCTCTCAACTATTCGCAGATTCCAACTATTCCCTGGTAGTTGTAGGCCCTAAACTCCACGAATATCGAGGCTCGACCACATATTGCCGTTTTGAAATTATGGTCTGTTTAGTCCGCAGGGAATAAGCTGTGGTTGTGTTTAGGTTGCTACAGCTGACAGGCCGAATCCCAGATTGAAGGCAGAAGGCAGAAGTACCAGGATTAGGGCCTTTTTGTGTACATAACCCAATGTTGCTGTCTCAGGTAGCAGCGGTAACCGGTGAAGCCAGGGCTGGCGTTGACTGCATCCAGTCACGCCAGAGAGTGTCCGATCGTGTGTGTTTTGTCGGAGGGTGAGAGATGATGATGGCAGTTGCTTTTACAGGACTGTGAAGCGAATTCAAGTGGGGTGTGATTGGTGCGTTACAGTGCCTGAAAGGGGGCGGAGCTCATGTAGAGGTCCATGCTGCATACGTTGAGGGAGGTGCGCTCGAGTGGCCCCAGGAAGCTGCGACTGCTGTATGGACGCGCGTGTGTGCCAGTGGAATGTCGGTCAAGTGGTATTCGGGTCAGGAAGTCGGAAAACGTTCACTGCGATGCGGCGTGACCTTGAGGGAGTGGAGGTTGAAAAAGAAAAGTGGGACGGCATTGTTGCCCGTCTGCCGAAAATCTCCTCAGCAAGTAACGTGTGAATTTCGCGCAAATCCTTCGAGATAAATGAATTTATGCTGGATTTGTCTTTCAGAAAGCACTCGGGGAACGCTGGGGGGGGGGTTGGCTGGTGAATTGATGTCAGAGAACTTTCTTACATTATTTAATGGTTGACCTAATGTTTTCCAACAAGAAAGTGCGCCATCAATAAACGAGAAATACAACCAATTTACTTATAGTTTATTTTATATTTTTGTTTAGTCTTAGTTTCGCTTTAAGTTAATTATAAATTTTAACGTTAATTTTAGTTTCAGACTTATTTTTAGTTTAGTTTTCGCTTGTTTAGTTACTCAAGTTATGTTTTAGGTTAATTCACCACATTCGTTCGTTTTTCGAGTTAACAGTTTTACTAGTTCACTTTACTTTAGTTTGCATCTTTAGTTTGCATTAGACTTTACATAAAACATATGTTAGTTAATTTTTGTTTACTTTTAGTCCATTCTAATGTTTGTAAGTTTTTTGATTTAGATTTGTTTTAGTTTATTTACTTAAACTTATTTTAGTTAAACTTATTTTATAAAGGTGACTTTATTTTTCGTTGGTTTACTTTAGTTTTCGTTTAATTGGTAGTTCAGATTTTGATTTATTAGGTGCATGTGGTTCTTATCTTACTTTTACTCAATTTTATCTCGGAACTTCGTAGTTGGTTGTATTTTTTCACAAATTTGGGCAGATCCCCATATTTGTGTATGTGTACGTTTTGCGTAAAGCGCACATTTTGTTGACATAAATTAGATTATTTCAATGACTATTCGTTTTTTACTTTTGTAAACTCTACTTTTTATATGCAGTTCCTTTCTTGTCTAATACTCTAATTGCATAATCTTCTCTACCGCCAGTCCCGCATTATATAAGGATGGAGTTTAGCCTTCCTTTTTTTGGAGGTAAATTTAACTTCTACCCGCTGGACGACCCACCTGATTAGCTGTACGCCTCACTGTGTCGAAAGGAAAGCGAAACAGACATGTCTGGGATTTTAGCCAGTACTTGTGGTGCTACTAGCATGAATAATGACCTAATCCATCTTAGAAGGATGCAGGTGTTTCCGAGAGCGGGAAGTCATCGGCAGCTCTAATACCCTTCATAGTTGTGATTATTGCCGTGTCTACTTTAGGTGCAAAAACGCAACATAATTTTCGTGTCAATTTACACCGAAGCTCAATGGAAATATTTTGCACTACACTACGCCTTCTGACAGAGGAAAATTAGGAATTCAGTTTCAGCACGGAAATAGGTTAATTAAAGCATAATTATGTTTGTTTTACGCAAATTACCCTGTCAGTTCTCCACTGAGTGTGTGTTTCGCCTGGATAAAAATAATCCCAGTTGTGTAGGATGTTGACACTGCTAATGCTAATTTTAAACGATCAAATGCCACTAATAGAGAGACAGAGCCTTCTCGCAAAAAAGTGAACTTATTGGTTTCCTTTATCGTGTCCAAAAAGGACCACGGCACTTTGACATTCTTCTTTAAACCTCAAAAAATCTAAAGTTTTGGTGCTATAAAGAAATAAAAGTTGAGGCGTGGTTAAAATGTCAGTGTTAACAAACCCACTTTTTGCCTTCAAATATTCCATCACTTTTAGTAGGTTGGATATGCTTCCACTAGAAACTTAAAAGGCTTCCAAATACTCCGTCTGGTCGTTTACCCTTAGATTAAATTGAATGACAATGCTACAGTAAAATTAATTTTAATGAAAGGTAGCAGCACCCAGTTTTTAGCCTATTCAAATCGCCCTTATTGACACCAGAATATTGCACCAACTTTTGCTGGAAGTGCAAATATTGCTCCTTTACTAACTGTGATCTGATTATATCCATATGAGAAGAAGCAGATGTGATCGCTGGGAGAGGAATTTTATTCACCTGTCGTTTCGGAGTCCGTCGCGGCTTCATCATCAGATACATTGAGTCTGAGGATAGTTGAACCGAGGAGTCTAGCGCTTGGACAAGGAGGCATGTCTTACCAGCCATGATCAAAATTTTGTTCTGCTTCATACGGTTTTTTGATGTGAGCTGATCGATGGGAGAGAATTAGGACTCTGTAATTCGGGCTCCAAAGTGAAACAAAAGTTTTAATCGTGATTCTACATTAGGAGTGATCGATGAAAACCATCGTCAAATGACTTAAACGTTTCCACTGAAAAAGTATTGATTTCATGAGCTGAGCAAACTCGGCTGTTTGAAAGGATACTAAGTTGCTTGTGTTCTTCGCAAAATGACCATACTCAAAGTATAGTTTTTTTATCTTTACCCTGGAGGTCTGATTCTGTGATTCGTGAGATTTCAGGCTGTCTGACTTTCGGTAAAGATTACTTATAAGGTCCTCCACGAGGTGGTACATAAGAAATTGCAAACAACTTACTCGGATTCAACCATGATCGATTCATTCTGCTGCCCTAAGCGCGGAAAACTAGATAACACGCTGGAAAAAATAGATATCTGAATGGGTTAACATCGCATAAAACTACATTGGTCTTCTTCATTTTTCTCTGATTTTAAATTTTAGCCGTCGGTGGGCTGGAGATATCTCGGCTGGTTGAAGAGGACGAGGGAATGTACGAGTGCGCGGCGACCAACGTACACGGCACTCGCCTCTCTCCCGGAGAAAGCTTGATGGTTCGCGGTAAGTGCCTGTGTGCATGTGAAAAAAAAACACAAACCCGCACTCACTCACACAGTCCATCACGCGTAGTAATTACTTACACCGAGTGTCCGCTGCGCAGGAGAAGCCAGTGAGCGCAAGATCAGCCCTCGGAGATAAATATTTTTCAGTTTTTGCTACAAGAGCAAAAAAATGGTATCACACACGCGTGTGTGCGCCCACCTTCCCGCGTTCGAAATTAAGGCGCTGTGAGTTGGCAAGGGGAATCAGCTGTGGGGGTGGGGGGGGGGGGGGGGGTTGTGTGCGGGGGGGGGGGGGGGGGGGGGATCGAGCAACTCGTGACACTTGGGGGCACATGGGCATGCCTTCCCATCAGGACACTGCACATGTAGGTGACAGGTGTTTATGTAATGGAAGCTGGAGGCTATTCCTTCGTCAAATTCAGGGGATAGGGAGAGTCGGAAAGAAAGGAGCGGTGGTAGTGATGGTCTAGTGGCTTTTTTAACTGAAGGAAGAGTATATAGAAGTAGCATCGTCTTTAGTATGAAAATGGACGTCCCGCCAATTGTTTTCTGGCAACGA
This sequence comes from Ligula intestinalis, assembly GCA_036362985.1. Taxonomy (NCBI): domain Eukaryota; kingdom Metazoa; phylum Platyhelminthes; class Cestoda; order Diphyllobothriidea; family Diphyllobothriidae; genus Ligula; species Ligula intestinalis. The sequence goes on along the minus strand of JAYGXS010000006.1, from coordinate 19,215,641 downwards.
AAACTTCGGGGTATGTACAGGGTTTTCCACTGCGCATCTTCGTTGCCGCCAGTCAGCTTTTTCTAATAACTCTGTAAAAAAAGGTTACTTACGTAGTATGTATTTTGTCGCATGCATTTTTAATATTCTTATAAATTCAAGTATATTTATGGAAAACATGCAAGAACACATTCCATCTTGTACTGAATGGGTATCCAGGCATGGCTCCTGCAAAATTTATAGCTGAAGAAAGAGTATTCTTCTGTTTTTAAAAACGTACCAATTAGTCGAGTAGTTTTGAAGCCTACCGGCCATTTTACTTTAATTCAGGGTAAACTAACTACATTCTGTCTAAAGAAGGGCACACACTTCGCTATCCTGTTAAGAAAAGATCGCACAGTCTTCGTAAAATATTGTGCTCAATGTATTCCTTTCATCATCCCGGAAGAGGAAGAAGATGAAGAGACGATTTCTGGGACGAAGGTGTATTTTGGCTGGCGTTTCAAAAGCGTACTCGCTTCCATCGTCAGAGCGGGGTGTCTGTACTCCTGTTTGCATCAGATGATTGTGTCCAACCATTATCCTTCCCTAATGCCCATTTCTCAATGGATTGCACTGAGACCCATTAGCTGCGCATGTCTCAGACTTGCTAACGATTACCTATGACTAAGGATTCCCGGTGGAATCCGAAACGTGAGGACAATAAAACTCTAGTTCCAGTGATCGCTTCTTTTTCTTCTCAACTGCTTCCTGGAACTCGAATATTCTCCTCTTTTGGCGAGCCGAGTGTGATTTTGAGAACGGTACGATGGAGCGGTTTACAGTCTCTGCGATCGCAGTGGCTTAGGTTAACGGGGAAGATTCTTGCAGCTTCGAGCTTCAGACCCAGTTAAGTGCAAGAAGAGACGAAGTGAAATGCCGGATAGAAGAAATAGTATATTCTGTACAGAGGTTGAATGGAGCTGACAGTCAGAGGAGTGTACGACCACTCTCAAACGCGGCGGCCGTCTGACTGAGGTCCTATATGAGTTAACATTGAAGGTGATTGGCCAGACTGGATTTGGTTCGGCAGGTTGAGTGGGGCAAGTGGACTTGGGTCACCACATTCTTCTTTTGAACAGTTATTCGATCCAGGCAAGAAGCATTTTTTCCGCTTAGGCTCTACGCCATTGTTTCCTCTCTTTGTCCTTGTTGTCGATGCTGATGTTGTTGTTGTTAGCTGCATGGGAATAATCACTGTACTTTTAGACGACATTGAGGCTACCCTGCAGCTCCTGGCTCCAAAGAGTAAGTCTGTTCGGCTGTCTGCTGCGCTTGCTGCCTGCCCGCCCGCCTGCCTACCTGTCTGCTTGCTATCCTGGAAGAAAGAGGGGTGATGGTTTGCCTTGCTCTCTGCTCCCCTTCGCATTGCCTAATGACTAGCAATTTGTGAGGAAGCCAAAAAACTGGACCCGGTTGGGACGAAGCCCTGTTCTTAATGCCAATCCGCATGTCTGCAGAGGACTGGGAGGGGCGTTGAGATGAGATTTTTTTGATGCACACCTGGAGCAAAAACCAAAGCATGACTTCACAATAAAAGCTGGGCTGTCCTATCACAGTGGGCTTCAGTCAATAAGGGAAATCCTTGCTGCCGTGTGTGTGTGGAACGCCGCCAGGTGGGAGGAATCGTGTATTCTGTACATAACCGGCGGACGAGGTCTGGCGACCGGCGTGTGAGATCGCGGCAGTCGTCCAGCGCCTCCAGCGAGGTTATGTGTGACTTGGTCCCTGGAGGTGATTGGCCAGACCAGAATTGGGTTGGTAGACACTGGTGCGCGTGTTCAATTAGTTACAAGAAGCGAAAGATTGAGCATTGCGCGCGGAGTTCGGGAATGGGGAGCACGTGTTTGGCCGTCGGTCGTTTTTCAGCTCTCAGTCTGCAGAACCGTCTTCATGTCTGTAAAACAAAAACTAATGCAAGTAACTTAACTCGCGTTCCGTCATGGAGTTAGACAATGAAGTTGAACTTAGCGGAGCTGAAGCAGAATTCCGCCAACGGGCAGGTTCACTAAACTCCCCTGCTTCCATTGAACTTTTGATAATGCTGAACTTGGCGTACACCCGCAATCCTATCAGAGGGCGTGATTGGTCTCGCTGTCAGGCACCTTCAGCAGGTTCCATTTCTTGTTCGCACAACAAAATACTGGGAAGTTTCAGCTCGGAATGCCCCGCGATTTGGGCGTTAAGATGTCTCGTATTTCTGATAGTTGCTGTTGTTGTTGCCATCTGCGCAGCCGGAGTTACCCGTCAGTATCGTTCGCCATCTCATCACTTGTTCCATCTACACGGATTAAACTGCAGCTCCGCCTAACGCCTGTGATGACGTTTTGCAACCGGGCAGGGTATGCTAATTATAGGCACAACGCTCACGGCCAGAATCCCAGTTAGTTACCCGCGCGCGCCCGGCCGGAAGCTGTGCGAATTGGTCGAGATTCGCCTCGTAACGCTCCCAGGAGAGTCTAGTCAGGCCTGAGCGACCATTCAGTCGGAATGCCACGATAGGCGCAGTCAGAAGGTTAACATTTGTCGTGGTTAACATGCGCAGTCAGTGACACCTGAGGGATAGTCGTTCCCAGTCGATCTCTCGCTCTGTTCGGTGAGCCCACGGCAGTGGAAGGTGAAATCGCCTAAGAAAGCAATTTCTGTTGTGGTTTCAGTTCCCGTATGTTTAGTATTGTCCCTTGCATTAAAATAGGCACCGAAATGTCAGCAGATACTTACCTGCGCGTTGATAAGGAGGATGATGCTAGTTCGATTTTGATTGTGTAAACCACATGCCCTCCAAAAAGGTTGGTGCGGGGGGTTCATTTTAAGCGAATGTGGACGTTGCGCACTGTCTCCACCTTCACGTGAGCCACTGTCAGACGGAGTCAAGATGACTGGATGGCGGTATCCAGTGTTGGCTGATCTCTCCAACGCAGGCCAGAACCCTGCCTAAAGGTCATACAACGCTTTCCGATTTTCTAACCCGCAGATTCTTGACCGACTTCCACTCTCGCTCTCTCTCTCTCTCTCAGGCATGACTGAATGCAGTCAATACTGTAGCCCTGGCTTCGCCAGTGGCCACTGATGTCCGAGACAGTAACTCAGAGTTCCGTGCACAGAAGAATCCCGCCCACAGGCTTGCCTTTCCCAACAAGTCATATGCGTACGCAGTGCTTGTACTGCCTGTCAGGCAGACTGAAAGCGATGACCCGCTTGGCTGACAATCGGGGGGAGAGCAGCTGCACATTGCCAGAAGCATGTACAACAAACAGCTGGATTTAAGCCATTCGATATAAATGAGTCTTGATTGGCCAGGAGTTTCGTCCATGCACATCCCTTGCGACCCGATTTTGATTGGCTCTTAGATTATTAGCCAGACTCTTGAGAACACTGGACACGGGATCCTGATCGTCTGGGCGCATGGCCTCAAAGACTTCACGGAATTTCCTCGGCGATTGGGTTTGACAATGCAACTTGGTCCCAAGTCTACCACTAAGGGATAAGTGGTCTCGTCCTAGTCAGTATGCACGTGCTCAGAGGCGGGTTATTTATCCTGATCACAGCAGATGTATCATACGCATTTTTGTCCAAACGCCCAGGACTCACCTAGATGTTTAAAACTTGCGTACGCAAATTAACCTAAAGTTAATGTCATTTAGTGATTAGCATTAACTGACGCTTAACTTATGGGCTTACCAAGGAGGCAAAATGATTCCTTCGGGAGACATTCGATGACCTCCAATGCATCGGCTTGCATGTAAAGCAAGACGAGTGTGTTTATTTCGTCCTTCAATGTATTTTCTGGAGGCATCCCGCATAATTTCTAGTGCAAAGCGAGCTACCATCAAACGGGTGCGGTATACGTGACAGAAGACCTGAATGTACCTCAGGAAAGACTGCATTTTATGGTGGTCGTTGACTGTAAACGAACTTCAACCCTGAACCGATGCATGTACTGCTTTGACCTTCTGCCCCAAGTTGTCCGCTCCCGACTGACTGGTATGTGGTGACTTGCACTTCACTGCCCCTCCCCGCAGGTTGAGGGTATCCCGATTTTCAGACCTGATTGCTTTTAACTCTGAAAGACACATTTCTGTGCGACTGGGGTGCCCATATATGTAACTTTCTGGAATTATGTTCAATACCATCCTCCTCTCTCCCCCGTCCCCTCCTTAGCCAAGCGATTCCGCCCTCACTTCACCTCGGTGCCGGCCCCTGTTCAGGTGATGGGGCCGGGTAGTCGCATCTCCCTCAGTTGCACCGCTGTTGGGGCCCCCGTGCCCACGGTGACCTGGTACCGGGGCCATGAACAGCTCTTCGCCTACATGCTGGATAGACAACCCCCCGGAACTGCCCGTCTGGCTCTGTTTAACGTGACCGAATCGGTCAATGTCACCTGTATCGCCTCCTCACCCATGGGTCAAATTAAACACGACGTGGCCATCGTTGTCAAAGGTGAGTTTCACAACACATGCAATTCACACACCCGCTCTGTGAACCATCGCACAAAACTGATTGGTTGCATCTCAGTTGAGATTCTATTGGCTGCCGTGGCATGCCAAACCGTGCTGGCCCAACCTCCCTGAAACTGTGCGCTCAGTGGCGTTTTGACCTGACAGACTAGGTAACCCTCGACAATACCTGCAGTGAAAGCGAGTGGAGGCGGCGTTTGCTGTAAATTTGTAAAGCCTAAGATGTACGGTCACATGAAGATGACAACAGGCGCTACTGTGTGGAAGCAGATGTACAAAATGGTAAAGGGGCGCCAACCAATCATAGCACAGGACACATCCGAGGCCCGACCCCGCGACCGTTTGATTAGAAGTCCAACGTTCAAATTACTGAGCCACGGTCTCGTCGTGCTACCGGTTTCGATCGGAAAGACTCAGTCCCGTAACTAATCAGTGAGGCTTTATCCCCCAATATTCCCGATCTAAATTAGCAAGACGACGAGACCATGGCTCAATGATTAGGACGTTGCGCTCCTAATAAACAGGTTGCGAGTTCGATTCTCGACCGTTGCATCACCTTGGGTGGGGTATGGCCAGCTGATTAAGGTCAAAGAGCCAGAAATGGCCACGCCAGTCTCCCTTGTCTTTGTCGGAGTAATCTTCATCTGCCTATAATGCTAGCTGATCTCCCCTTGCTGACAGAACGCTGGAGTGAGCCCCGAGGCCGAAGGGGGTGAGTCAGTCGTGAAACCGCTCGACGAGCGTTTATCCACCAAGATCGTTATCCGTTGGTCAATTGATTGGGGCTTCGGATCTCGGGGGCATGTCTGATATGTAGGGTAGCACTGGCTATGGGTACAACTAAGAGGGGATGAGAACAAGCTATAAATGCACTCTGTTTTGAAAGTATCATCCCAAACGTCGCAGAAATTACTTCCTCTATCCGCTGTGGGCAGAATACAAACAGGCAACTGAAGAGGCAGTAAATGGGTTTACATAAAACGGCTGGACGTGTTAGTGGGTACACTCCGCATGACGGGCAATCTTCCACTAAATTCCAGTGTGGTGCCTGCTCTGCCGCGTCTTATTCTTTAGCATAAGACAGCCCGTAATATGGGATGGAGGTGGCTATAACCGTATCCTGCCCATAACTACGGCCACTTTAATGTATCCTGTTATACATTTGCCACAAAACCCCGGCGTTAGACTCAAACAACGCCCTGATCAAAAGCCCAAAGGAGAACTCAACGGCTTAGGTGGAATGAAGGAAGTACATTGGCGTACTTAAAACAACGTATCTGAGGCAAAAAAATGGGCATGCGCCTATGTACAAGGTCAGACTAAAATTGGACCGACCCGATAGTGTCCTTGAGTGGGTAGCACACCGACTGGCTTTCCAACTCATCTGAGTGGTTGAACAGAGCACTAATCCTGTCAGTAGCTTGTGCGATGTCGTCACGCGCACGGCCTATGCGCCGATCGATTGTATGGCATGGGGCGAGTCCTCAGGTTAGTATACGAGCGAGTCGGTTAGGGCTGCTCCTAACACCCAACCTTGGCGGTAAAACTTACCAATACGCGCTACTGCAGCAAACATAGACAGAGATTACGCCTTTGCAGTTAGAATGTCCCGTGACTTCTTATGCTTTCTTCAGGTAAATTATTTTTCCTGATATGAACGCTTTCTCGATTCGAGTCTAGAAGACTAACAGCTGGTCGGAAAAGTTTGCCGGCCAAGCAATTACCTGCGGCAATGTAACACAACTTGCTTACTCTCAAAATTTGCCTTTCACCTAGACTAATGACGTTCAAATTTCTCCCTTTTTCAAGGCTACTTGTATTGTAGTGTCCGACAAGACCTTTCATATCCATTGACCCACGATTCTAGTCCTATACTAGAAGTTCGCGCAAGAAAACCTTCGAAGTAAACAGAATAATTGGCAACAACTTTATAAAAGCTTTCTGGATATGCGTGTGTTTGCGCTCTATGACCTTGAACATACGAGCGGATGGTTGAACACGACGTTATGCTTCTGAGGCATAGTCTTGTCCAGTCGGAAGGGTGGAGAACAATGGTGCGCCACGCAATGGTTCGAACTCACAGTTCTGACCGGCCGGAATGGAGTCGAGCAGCTAGGCTCAGGGTTAAAATACAGGATGGAAGTCCTATTTTGAAATGGAGAAGAAGAGGCCGTAACCTCGTCTAGGAGATGTGTCAGGTCGATCCAGCGACCTACAGTTTCAGCGCAACATAGTGGAAGAGATGTAAATGATACAGGAGGGCTTACAGAGAGGTGATTAAACTAAACGAAACGATATATCGGTACAACGTTATGACTGAAATAGTATCTCAAAAATGATTTGCAAAGCTAACAACGGAATCACGATATACGAAAATAGTTTAACCGGAAAACAATTTTACAAAGCTCGATGACAAGGAAAAGAATACACAAATGGCGAGAAACGTTACAGTCGGTACGGAACTTATCCGACACCGAGACGCGAAGGAGACGGTCACACACGAGATTCGGGTGTTAGTTGGTTCGAACAACCATGCTTGGAGGTGTTTCGTTACAAAAAAACTACTGATTTAGGCTTAGATGTTACCAGCGACGAGCTCATTCTTAGCTTACCTACGCCCAACCCCATTGCGACAGGCTGAAGAGTTCTGCGCCAAATGAGTGGGTCTTGAAATCAAAGGACGTGCCAGAAAGATTGCTTTATTGCGCAGGGATTTAGTGCCTAACAAAATAGCTGCTGATACTGATGCTTTGGCAGCTACTCTCCTTCACAGAAAAACTTATATAATGCACCATCTATCAGACAGATTACAAGGTCATGCGCATCAATCCAAATGCTTCTCGCGCGCATACTGAAACTTTACTGTGAATGTCCCACCTCTCGGGGATAAAAGCAGGTTTCTGCACAGTTCCTAAGCTGGCTTTTGTGATAAATCCTTGTCCTAGACATGTTTTCACAGCTTCTGTGTCCTCGCCTTCCTCCCTCCTGCAGAACTTCCACCAACTCCGGGTTTGCCGAGGTTCCTCAGCCAGAAACGAATGGGCGAAGTGATGATCGCCTTTACTCGACCCACCTCCAATCAACTGCAGGCTCCTGTCTCTAAATTCCTGGTGCAGTGGATCGAAACCAAAAACTTTTTGGTTGAATATCTGATCACAATGTCACCAGAGATTGCAGCGGCGATCCAGCCAACTAACGTGCTCTTTCCCAGCGGACAGGAAGTTCCAGTCGAACGAGGTGATTCGAATCAGGTATGTTCAACCTATGGACTTTGTGCTCGCACTCATAAACATCTTCCCTTCGGACTGAAGTTGGATCCTATATTCTACCTGTTGGTCTCCTGAACCCCCTGTAAATTGCGTCTCCCGTGTCGTTTATGCTAAACAGATGACGCTTTCGGGAAGGGCGCTTAGGAAGCACAGTGGGATGACCCAAAATTTACGTTTAAGGCGACGCAGTAGGCTATATGACATGGGAAACGTCATAGGTTGGAGATTAGCAAATCAGCAGGTAGGAATTCTGATCACGTTTCCGTGACCTTGACCGTTTATTTTTCACGCGTATGGTGTGTGTTATCTAGGGCTTGGTACGGGCAGTTCAGAGTCTTCAGGATGCCGCATACTCTGCACCCTAAGTTCAAGACTCCGCCAGCCAACATTTCAAAATAAGACTGAAGGGTGAAGCGCACAGGATTTTCATCATGTGCGCAAAATCTTTGACAACTTCAAGGTCATTGGTACGATTTTCCTTCCGCGTTGTTCGCTAGTAACCCGGTGACCAGTGAAGCGTAGCCATCTAGACGCTTACTCCTGAATCAAATATTCAAATCGCTAAAGGTCGACCTGGATTCACTTCATAAAAAATTGCAGAGAACCGACGCACAGAGGCCCACACTCAGCTCCTTTTTCAGCCAGCGGGTGGTGGTCATCACTCATAGTGAGCGATCAATTCCTAATTCACTCGAGTGAGAGAGGAGATAACTACGATCTGTAGCTTATCCATTCTGTGTGAACTTGGATAGGCCAGCTCGCTATGCGTATTCAATGGATGCGCCTTTGGGATTCTAAACTTGGCTATATATTGTGTGTGTGTGTGTGTGTGTGTGTTGTCGAGCCCTTTCACTCCTCAAAGTTGCTCTCTACCATTCAGCTGTTTGGCAGAGCGCCGGAAGAGCGCTGCAAACTCTCACGGCCTCGATGAAAACCCAGAACGATAAGATCTCAGCGACTCTGGAAATAGAAATGACAGGATATTTTATCTGTCTCGCACTGACACTGGCTGGCCACCCTCGATTCCCCGCACGCATTCTGCCCCGTTTTGGCTTTGCGACTGCCTTTTGACTGAACTGAAAGGGCTTGGAGGACAGCAAGAGGGATGCATGGAAAAGGAGAAGGAAGGGGAAGCGATAGTGTAGAAGAGAGTAGGGCTAGCGTGACTTTCAATGCATCTACTGCACTTTCTCATGCCCCTCTCGCCCACTTTTCTCTGATGGCAAGACAGTATCGAGAAGAAAAAGACCTGATCGCTGGGACAGGTACTTTATTCGCCTGACTTTTTGGATGCCGCTGCGGATCCAGCCCCAGAAGGGGTGGTTCATACACAATGGCTTGCAGTGTTTGTAGGATACAGTCGCTGTAAGCAGAAATGTCGCAAACTTCCAAGTCGTACCGAGATCCGGCCGCACGCTCAAATTTTACGAGACCGAAATTCTCGTTAGAGGGGAGAAGTGTGCGAGCTGCGGGTTGCTTGAATCATGAGATAGGGGGGCCCTCAGTTGACAAACAGGTGCAATAGCCTGCCCAACCCCTACTTGGTGCTGAGGCTCAGTTTAGCCAGAGCAATGTGCATACGCGTCTTCTAACGCCAGCGTCAAATGGTCGAGCAGTCATCACGCCCAAGCCGGGTATCAAGCAATTGCCGCACACGCGGGCAACTATCTCCGATAAAGGGCGAGCCGTCAATGGTCATAGGTATACAGTATCATATCGACTGTATCCCAAAAATGCTGCAACCCCTGTGTGTATTAATTATGCATTTCTATTCAAGTATCTGATGGATGGATTAGCGACGTGATATGAAACGTCAGGCGAATAAAGTTTTCTCCCAACAGTCGTATTGGCTTCTCCTCGCCTACTTCCTGAGACTCGTATTTTCGCTTGTATCAAGAGGATAGCAACTGGACACGTATCAGCGACTCTGTGGACAAGAATACCAGGAAAGTCACAGTAAGAAGGAACGATTGCAGTCTGACTCGGAGTTAACACAAACGACAGTTCCCCGTCGATTTTGACGATGGGCACCACGCGCTCCAACAAGCCGCAGCAAGCGCTGAAGCAAGCCGCAACATACACAGAGGCAAGCTGGGCAAGCGACACGAAAGCGACAGCAAGCGGGAGCAGCGCAGAGAACTGGCGTGAGAGAAAACAGGAGTGTAGGCAGACTCGCGCAGAATCTACCCACTCGCTCGCCACTCCCACCTCCGCATCCGGGGTAAAGACAAAGTCAATAAGACCGGGGATGAGGGAGGATGTAGATGGCTGGCGCGATAAACACTGCACGCGCACACTTGACACATCCATCTCGCTAGGTATGCTCCCAACTGCGCGGGAGCTCCATAAAGGCCACATTAAGAGGTTGCCATTGCAGCCTGACTCTCAGTCCTCCCTCTCCTCCCGTACGCACACACAGACACACGCGTACAGAAGGAGCAGCTACGTGGGGGCCCGAGTTTTCCCGTCAGTTGGCAGACCCTCCAAGCCACGGCTTTTAGCGCACCGTGATAGATTCAGACGCATTCAGATTTATTGTAGTGAGGAAAGAAACGCGCCGAGGTCACCTCACTCTCTCCCCCACCGCCAGGTGACCGCCTAGCTTTTCGGGCACCCGCAGTGGGGCCTGAAACCCAGTGGGAGCGCGATCGCAGTCACCAACAGGGAATCAGAAGTGAGAGAAAGTGCCTGCGCCTTCCAGGCCGCAGGGACCGTGGTTGGCTGAAGACTGGCATTGCATGTGCATACAGATCATTGGATCACACACACACACACCAGTTGGCAACCTTTGAAACCACATCCCTTAACGCATCCGATGTAGTACACTGGACACATTTCAGATCAGCCGTGACGAGGGATTACCCAGTGGCAACCTCGCTGTCTCCTCCTTCTCCCAGGCTGTGCCAACCTGTTAACCAGCGGGCGGCGCAACTGAGCGTATCGGCTGATACAGCGGTGTGCAGAATTAAGTCAAGGGCGGGCCCAAACGCGCACGTACGGCAATCGTGATGGGCTCGCGGCGACACTGGGCTGCGGAATTAATGCGTTCCGTAAACCAGGCTGCCTTTGGCTTGAATTCAGTGCATATATCGCAGGGGATTAAGTTAGTTAAACCTTAGCGACCGCGATCTTCAGATCATGGTTCCTTAGGAGAGAAGAAGTCAAGGAAGGCCAGAATAGTGGGAATAGTTTATTTCGTATACAGGGCAAAGGAGAATAAGCAGGCAGAAGTTTGACTTCGGAGCGCACGACCAGCTAGTAAGCTAGCCAGGTCCTAAGTGCGGGAATTGTTACAAGGGTCCCAGAGCGGGCTTCGCGGGAGTCAGTTTCAGGACGCTGCTTGGCCCGACCAGTCTGGGGCGCGTGTGTACGCCCCAAACGAGCGAGGGCAAAGGTTGCGCATCGCATGCGGACATGGGCCACCGCGCTGGGTCAACGGCGACTAGGCGACCAAAATTGCCACCGCGAGAATACCTCTGTGGCGTCTGGCGTTCGGATGAAGTGGACTGCAGAACCGCTGCACATATACCATATAGGCCAGCTTTGTGGGGGCAAATCAATTTTCGCATTTGTTTGCAGCAACATCTCTGCTGTCCACTGATTGTTTTGCTTGAGACATTTACTCAGGCATTCCTTAACCATGGAAAAAGAAGAGATTCAGTATAAAGGCCTTGAGGTCTATTGTGGTTTCACTACATTTCACAGTGTCTCCGTTTTTCCTCTGCGAGGTGCAGGAAGATGCCGTTGCACTTTTACAAGTACGCAACGTTGGGGCGTTTTCTCAAACCTGTAATCTGCATTTTGTAACTTACAAGCAGGCAGAATCGAACATTGATTTGCTTTTCTGGTTGCAAATTTAACGTTGAACTTGGCGTTCGCATCAGTAGAGTTCGGGCTCTTTTCTTGAGCCTCTCCGTATAGTTCACGCTTAGGACACATTTTCTAATCAGAATAACGGGGCCTGGATCAGCGATGGACTCTCTGTGACCGCAGACCGGTTTATTTGTTTAAGAAAAAACTCTTGAATTTCAATCGGACTTTAAATCAAGCTTTGACAGCTGCGTAAAACGCCGTTTAGTCTAAAAAAGGTGTTCCATTGAGCTCGACCACCTCTACCATCGTGCCTACCTGCGCAGAAACGTTGTTTTTAGACCGCCAAGCACGTAATTTCATTTTTAATTGCTACTTTTGAACCAGGGCATAAAACTGTCTTGGATTCTGCTCCAGATTCTGTGGAGGCTACAAAATTTTAAAATGCATCCCCATAGGACGCCTTGTTTCCGAAATAAACTTGTCCGATTCACTCAGGTCCCCAGAGCTACTCCATATTACATGAATTAAAGGGGTCCAACCTAACGGCATTAATGGCATGGACGGGTGCACATGCTAAAACAAGGCAGAGTGAAGTGCCCATTTTTAACTGCTCCGTCGTTATTTGTCAGTTATAGCCCGGTTCTAGGTCGCTGTACTATTTTAATCCTAATCAGCTGGTTACCAAGAGATCCAAGGTCAAGATCAAGGTCAAGGTCAAGATCCTGTCAACTGCAGCTGCAATCATGTTAGGTCAGATTGCAACGCAGCCTACCCTTCTGACATGGCCAGTTTCTTTTAACCAGGTGTTCTTTGTACTGACCTGCTGCACAAGTAAGCATCCAATAACCGATGGGACAATAAAGGTGTCACTTATTACTAGGGTGCTTGACAGACTTTAATAATTGGTTTGGCACAATTCTGAATAACTCAGTGACCTCACCGGAAGGCTTTAGCACAGCCAACGATCTAGCCACCTGAGCTGCGAGAGCCCCCACCGGCAATCACGAGTCCAATTCCAATAACAATGGCAATTGTTAACTTGTTGTTATCAGCCAAATAAGGTCGGGGCAGCAACTGCCGAAAGAACTAACTTGGCACATTCACTTAAAGGCACAGTTATTTCCCCAAGTAGTTATTTTTGCTTTTCCTTTTGTCTACCTCAGATCGGACTTCATTACCTCACACTATCGACCAAAAAGGAGACAGTGAATTATGAAATTGTCTGTCGTCTTGTGGGCCTCAAACCCTACACAAATTACACAGTCTGGATCCGTTCAGTCAGTCCCAACGGCGATGTCTCCGCTTCCACGCCACCAGTGCATTTCGTTACTGAGCCCGAATGTAAGTTCATATGTTTTAGTTTACTAACTTGGCGGTTTGGCCGTCGTAAACGGCGCTGCATCTATGGCATGCCCCAAACCCCCCCTTATCACCCATATGAACCTAAATGTGTCGAGAAAGAGTCAGGAAGACCGGAGGTGAAATCGAGTGCAGTGAGCAGTAAGGCTAGTTAGCTCGTCTACGCGTGCCACGTGCATGCATGATCGATGCGGGGTCTAAAATAAACCAAAGTGGCGCTATACAGACCACACCTGAGAGGAGGACCGAATAATACTACTAGAAGACAACCTTCCAATTAAGGGATGTTAGGTCACCTTGGTAGATTCCAGTGTATAAGATTTATTATAAGTGAGCAGTAATCGCCGACGGCTGTGGGTAAAAGGTCTCTAGACTAGGCCGCACTCTCTCTCCCCCAGGCACCAGCCAAATATTCCAGCTGGTCAATCATCTGACGAGGGAATTAGGTCTGCTAACGTTAACATTGCCGATCAGTTCAATATGTGCTGTCTTGGCAGACATCAGCGGTTTGCCCACTTCAATTTCATCTTCCCGCCCTGAATCAAGTTAAAATCGACTCAGCTGCGCATGTCTCGACTGAAATTTCTGTGTTTGCGCGTTTTTGAGTGCATTCAGGTGTCAGTTCCTCTGACTGAGAATTCAGACATCACACTAAAAATTAATTCGGGTGGTGGAAACGACCAGGCGTTCGACAGTACTGTTGTCGAGAGTTGTTTTTGGTGTCAAAAACAGAAGGCTCCCCAAATCACAAGTCAGGGAAGACGGAATAAACTGGAACAGCTTTACTGCGGGAAAATGAACTTAACAAAGGTTGTGTTGCGCGCCAGTTGCCAGCTATGTCTGCACACTAGGTGTGTCCGCCAAGTTGTGTTTGCTGTGAGACCTTGACTGTGGGATGACTGCTCTGGCGTCTGCAGCCATTTAAATGAAGCGGGAGTATCGATTATTTTTGAGTTTACGTGTGGTGAGTCAGCAGCGAGCGTTCGAAGGGAGAAGAGCGTGCAGCGTGCAAGGCTTCGCGAATAAGGACAGCATGATTCAGCGCAGTGGACAGCCAGTTAGGGAATTATGTAAGGACTACTTCAATGACCGCCTCAACAGGACATGGAAATAGGAACGTCCAAACCACTCAAAAAATATACAGTAGATTGCATATCTGATGCAAGGTTCGGGATTGGAGGATTAAACGCACACTTGAGGTTGTTTAGTTAGTTCATTGGGTTGAATTGGGTCGCACGATGTCGTTTACTAAAATTTAATTACGTTCAGATCAGAATACTGGGAGGAAATAGAGACGAAAATGGGTGAAATCTAGCGTTTTTTGATATCCGAGGGATTTCCTATGCTATTCAATGCTCCGGAAAAGAACTTCTTGCGTGTATATGTTGCACTTTGAAAGAAAATTCATGAAGAGCAGAAACTTTTTCAATTATATCTGTTCACAAAACAGAAAATTTTGTTTTTCATCAATGAAATTGAGGTTAGTGTAATTAAGAGGTAGCGCATTTCTTTTGGGAGTAGAAGAGCAAAATAAGTTTGAAAATTTATATTTTGCAAATCTGCCAAGTTTTGCACCATAAAATTGAGTAATAAACTTTTGAATTTGTTCTTTGCATTGCTTCATTTTAAATTTAAATTTTATATTTGAGGGGTTATAGGCAAGGAATGCGGTTGAGAACTTTATTAGTATATGGCAACCAAATTAATTGTGCAATCGATATGAAGTTGGAGACAGTTAACATTACATTATTTGACAGAGTTTTCACGGGTTGCGAAACAGTTTTTTTTTTCAAAAATAGCCGTTGATATTATTGCCACTCTACTTTGTATTTGTTATTGTAGATTTTAGTCTAGAAGTAACCAAATATGCTGAAAACTCTTCCGTTTTAGATAAAACAAGTAGCTTTTTCATTTATAACGGAAGAGATATCCATAGTTGTTAGGGAAATCAATCTACTGGCCAAAATTTCACATGCTGACCTTGACTTTATCATCAAAAATTAAAGTACGCAGACATCAGGCGCCAAAAAACATAAGCAAAGCTCTTTTTCAAGGGTTTACTTATTGTACAATTTTTCTAAATCAACCTTGAGCATATTTATTCGCGACTTTTGTAGTAGAAATTCGGTTTTCTCGGCAATGAGTTCACATGATTGGGTGGTTCTGAAACTATGACACACAAACACAGCTGCATGAGAAAAAAATTTTTGAAAGCTAGTTATTTATGTAAAAGCTTTTAAGATAAATCTTATTTTGAACGGTTTGGTAAGCACATAAAATATATTAATTATTTATGGTCAATTAACTAAAGCCAGTGAAAATCGTAAAGTCTTTATTAGAATTTCATGCAAGATCTGAACCTCTTCGCAATAGAAATATCGAACTAATTACACAAAAATATGGCGGAAGGCAATACCTCTTAGTGTACAAAAAATGGTACGTTTAAAATTTTTCTTGACAATTCTATTCAAATTTATTAGTCACTGACCGGCATGTCCGCAAGTGAGCTTAAGCTATATATTAATCCTGTGATCTCCCAATTGGGCATATCAGGCGAAAACGTGGTTGACTTAGTTTAACATAAGACAAGCGATGCATAAACGAAAGAAACAACTAACAATTCTCGTGAAAACGTGTTAGAATACATACTCGAAAGTTAGGCTCTTCGGTAACAGCCACACATTATATTGCACGAAATATGAAGCATATGTATTCGAAAACCTGATAAAACGATTATTTTCCAACGTAATTTTACTTGTGCTGCTTTATTTACTCGGTGGTTTTTGCATGAACGGGCTTCCTCTACATGTAAAACTTAAGTTTACCTAGTACACCCGATTTCCACTTTTACGGAATTTTCCGCATTGTTACAAAAGCTGATGTTTCTAAAAAACGTTATATTCCTTAATAATTCATAATATGCCCTACTGTGAAGAACAATCATAACTTTATTGCTGTAAGACTTTGGGGTCCATAGCTTGGGCTGCGATTGAGTAAGAAGGAGTTACTTGTAAAAATCGTATGATTGCATGAGTTTGGCCACCTACTATATATATTTTTATTCACTCAGGAATGTCCGAACAACGATCCAATAGGCCTCTTGCTAAACAAAGTTCACGTCGTGGCTAGAGGTCTCAAAACGGGTGACCACCTGCCAGGCCGATGTCGGCCACGTGAACTTTATTTAGTTCGGATCGGTGTTCGGATATTCCTGAGTTAATATATACCCG
>JAYGXS010000006.1:19171546-19194495 GCA_036362985.1 Ligula intestinalis | reverse complement strand
TTAATTGTCGCTGTATGCTTGCAGTAATGACTGTGTCCTATAAATACTGCAAAACGTCTGTGCATACTTAACCTTTCTGCTACTCATGTCTCTGATGACGAATCTGCGACGGATATCGAAACGTCAGGCGAATAAACATATTGTCCCAGCGATTGAGTCTTCTTCTTCTTCTCAATTGCTTCCTGGGACACGGATGTTCGCTTGTATTGGCTACTTATCTCTCTCAACCCGACCTATTGCTCCGTTCTGAGCCGATGTTAGCCTATGCGGAGCGCTTGGTAGGCGAGATGAAGGGCCATGGCCGAAATAAACATCGGTCCCAGAAATCGTCTATTCTTCTTCTTCCTCTTCCGGGATGATGAAAGGACTATTTTATCTGGACCTCGAATTTTTTCACATATTAGTTTAGGATTAAATTTAGGGTTCTAGTTAGGTTAAGGGTGAGGTTTAAGAGCGTTTAAGGTTGGGATTATGTTAAGGATTTAGGATTGAGTTAGTGTTACCTGCAAGGTTTAGGTTTAGGCTTGTGCTAGGGGATTCAAGTTGTAGTTTAGTTTTATTTTAGGGTAAAGACACGGCAATATTGCCCGTACTGAAATGTATTACAAGGCCACCTATTTTAGTTGGTTGATACCTTCCTTTTCCCGTGTCCTGTGTATACAGCTGGTCAAGACTTGATCAGACAGAGGAAATTATGCAGGCAATTTGCAGACATAAGACAGCCATACCCCAACCCCAAGCTTTAAGATTGTGCTTGCAGCCATCAGGATCAGTCAAAAACGCCCGGGACTGTCGTCACTGGTTGCAAGCTGGGTCATGTAACCCCGAGGTTTTAATTTCCAGTGCCTCCGGGTCTGGGGTGCGGGAGGGAGGTGTGGGTAAGATAGATAAGGACGAGATGTGAATTAAAAGTGATTACCTGAATCCCTTTTTATGGAGTGCTTGTGGCCATTTTCGAGCCGTCTACATTTACTCGTCAAAACCGACATAGCTAACTTCAAAAGAGAAAATAGGAGTCATTGTGTGTCTGTAATTTAAGCCGCTTCCGTACCGGCCTTATTTCTGCTCATGGTTGTTCAACGGACGCCCAGCCAGTGGCTTAGAACCTGCAAGGATTGTGTCAACTCTGGTAGTTCAGGGCATGTGCAAATAGGCTAAGCCGCCCGTCGATTTGCCTCCTAGAGACCTCTTTTCATTGCCGCGACTTCACCCCCCACCTGCCCTTCTTACGTTTCTGCACATTTCTCCAGCCAAATAATGATTCCGGTTTATTCCTTATTGCTTCCCCCTTCCGCAGTACCAACATCACCCCCAACCAGGATTCAAGCGTCAGCGATATCAAACGCCGCGGTCTCGGTTTCGTGGGATCAGCCGGTGGAGGCTAATGGACCAATCACGGCAAGTTCTAGCACTTTTATCCCCCCGCCCTCTTTTTCTTCTTATTCTTCACGTGTGTTCTCAGCCGGATGCAGTGGGTAGGTGCGTTAACTGTTGGCCAACACTCAAAGACGCGTAAAAGGGTCGCATAAAGGCAGAGAGACTGAGTGTAGCGAGGTGGCATTTGTTTTATTTCGCATACAAGAGAGCACCTTAATGGAGACCTTAAAATATTTATACTAAGGCAGTTAATGGTGGAAGGTGAGGGGTCCGTGGAGGGGGGGGATGACGGTAGATTTTCGTTAAGTCGTACTCACAGCGTCAGCTCACAGCTCCACTCTCCGGGGGAGCACAGAATGATGCGTATTCAAGCGCGGCTACACAAATGAGGCGAGTAGATTCATAAAAACGCACTTCCATCAGGAAGCCTCGTCGCGCGTTAGTCATTTGTGGCGCTGATTTCCCCAGCAAAATGGTCTCAGGGCTATTTGGCTGGCGCCGCAGAAGTTTCACTCTCTCTCTCTCTCTCCCTTTCTTTGAACGACGGCTAGTAAGCCAGTTCGGGCCGTCCAAAACTCCCTTGGCCTCTTTTTGGTACTCTTCCTTCGCTGGTCGCTATGTGATCCGTAGGTTTGAACAGCAAGGTGCAACGGGAAGAATAGGTCAAACAACCTGATTGATAATTCGATCTCACGTTAAGAACAATTCAAGATAAGCCCAGCAAGATGACCAGGCCGCAACGAACTTACCTACCTACATCGATCAGTAAATAATAAAGGTTGCGGGTCAAATATCAGCTATTGGTACCGTTACTCACATCAGTTGCAGAGTTCCGTGTAACACTTAACACACGAACTTAAGCAACTAGAGATAACAAAAAGAATCAATTTTAGAAAGTTTGGTAAAAATAAAAGTGTGGCAAAGGGCTACCAGAATCCTCCCGGGGTAGAAAGGTTTGTCGGCCTGGCCTTTCGCATTCTCGCTAGAACTCGACAGTTAGGCAGTCGCTCTTGATGAGGTCCGCCAGGTATTTCAACAAGCTGAAGCAATGTGACGAGCCTGACTCTCAGTCCACAGTAAGCCACTCCACACGACAAGACACACACTGGGCTGACTGTGGTGTCCAAACTATCCCATCAGTTGGCAACCCTCCAAGCCACGCCTTTTAGCGCACCGTGATAGCTTCAAGCAAGTCATAGTGTTTTTAGTTAGGAAAGAAGTGCGTTGAGGGTCGACCTCACTCTCCAGCCACCGCCTAGCTGATCGGTCGCCCGAGGTGGGATGGACGCAGTGCTAAAAAGAAAAACAAGCCAGAAGTGAGTACTTTAGAGTAGGTTGGGCAAGGGAGGAAGAACAGGAAAGGGAAAGAGGATGAGCGAGAGAGGGTAGGGACAGAAAAGGAAGAAAGATGAGAGACAAACAAGAAAGGGAATCCACCATCACAGACAATCGCAATTAACAACTCTGACGATCACCGTTGGGGAGGGGGGGGGTCGTACGTGATGCAGTGATGGCTCGGCAGTCCGCGTCCGAGTCATTAATTCCCGCAATTTCATCATCCATGTTGCCTGTTCGTTTCTGCCAGCAATATTTAGTAATTCCGGTCACAAGGGACAAGAAAAGTACCCATAGTTCAAATTTAGGGCGTAAACAACGCCCAGGGATAGATGAATCCGGATATAAATCCTGACTTAGCCAAACTGACTTTTAATCATAAAACATTAACAAACCTTGTCTAACTCTTTCATTATCAATGCAACTGTACACGCCACATTATGAATTGCCGAAAAAATGTGTTTGCTCAAATAGACTCTTCCAGAATGATTTCGTTTGTAGCACTTTGCTATGGGAGCCGGCCTACTCCAACTTAGGAGCTTTCCAAAGTCGTGGAAATCATGCAGCAGGTGGTCTCGGCAAGGCGCAGTCAGAACTTTCTTATCGAAAGCAGCAAAGGTGATTTAGGCAACAGAACGTCATAGAGGTTGATACAGTGTCCGCAGAAAATACTTACTTGGCCTTGCCGTCATTAGGGCCACTCTATACACAGCATCTATCCAAAGAAAAAAAGTACCGCCTGCATAAAAAAGCCACTGAACATGAGGTGGCCGACGTTGACGTCAGGTGGCGATTACATGTTGCGCTCACATCCTAGTGACAGTTGTTCACTTCATGAACGTAAAAGTGATTTTCCCGCCGCGTACTCGAACCATGACGACTACTCATAACCTACCCCATTTTCCGCCCCCTCCCCCAGTCCAACGACCGCTACATGCCGACCTCACCAAGTGGGCGGTGTGAAAGACGATGAGTTGTAATCATGAGACATGTATTAACCCTGTCTAATTCTAATATTTTCATCCTCACTGCAACTGTGTAGGCTCGTCAAAGTGCCAAAAAAAGTATGCTTGCCAGATTGAATTTTCAAGGTAAACCGAAAAATATGAACATTATTCTGTAGCTAAAGCTCCGCGTCCTCATTTAATTCCATCGACTGGTTTGGGCAAATAAGCCGACGTTTAAAAATTGTCCCTGTCTGTGTGGGAAACTCGATATACTTCATTGTGAGTCAAAAGGTCGCTAATACTGCCTTCTTGCCTCAGCCTCTATCCTGTCGAGCTGAGAGTTGTCGAATATCTTAGCCTGGATGTAATGTTATGTTCTTTTTGTTAAAACTGATTTCTGTCGCTGCTCATAGATGTTACAATGTATTAACTTGCGCGCCTATTGGGCCAGTCTTCCCAGGCTAATTTTCGAAAATTCCGATATTTAATTTGAAACAATAGTAAAGTGAAGTAAAACGCGATCAGGTGCTTCGAAAATGCCACAGAGTTAACGTACCGTAGTTGGAAAGCTTGAATTGGTAAGTAGCTGGAACAAAATGAACTACTGATGGGCAGTTTCTGATTAAGCAATTCCTGTTCAGTGTGCCTAGCAGCCCCGACCAGACAGGTCTCAAGGCAAAATTCCACAAAAGAGTAGTCGCCGTTTATTAAGCCCCTATCGGGCCCAGACCAAATTGGACTTAATAAGCAGTTGGGCTTATTAACAGCCGGTGACTACTGTACATAGCTTATCGCCATGATTTTTATAAAGCCAAATGGAAAAAATTGGTTTGGAACTTTCCATGGAAGGAAAATATCTGTTTTGAGTAATCTTAGTGATGTTTTCGTCAGCAAGAGTTACTTGTGTAGTGATACAAAAATCTTTTTAAGCGGCTTGTATTGTGCTATTTTCCAGTAATGTGTCACCTGTCAAGTGACACTCACTGATGAAAATTCACCGACCGCCAGTGGAAATCATTTACCCTGCCCTGCCTTGTGTCTCATTTCTGGGGCCCTCACAGCAGCCACATAGCGGCTTGTAGTCTTAAGCAGATAGTATTACGGGCAAATACAAAGGAGACTAGGATGGCCATTTCTGGCGTATTAGACGTCGTCAGCCAGCCATACCCAGCCCCAAGTGGTACAGCACCCGAGGCTCGAACTCGCGACCTTTTCGATCAGAGTCTGACGTTCCCATCAGTGAGTCATGAGCTCGTTGTCTTATCACTTCCCCGCACTTTTCTGTGCCAAACTATACTTTTTATCTCTCAACTCAGCAAGATATGCCGACCTGAGGGGAAGGAATGTCTTTTCTCTCTGCCTACCTGCCTGCGTGTGTGCGTGTGCCTGGCTGAAGAAGTTTTCAGCAGCATAAATCCTCCCTCGTTTTTCCCCCTCATTACAGCGCGCCACTGCGCCGCCACCGTCGCTGTTTTACTACTACGCAGAATAAATATCACTCTTTGATGGAAATCCAAATCCGACGTGTTAATCGGAAAGTTTGAGCCTGCTCCAACAAAACCCTCGCTCTCTCTCTCGCAGTACCGACTGGGGGTCTGTCGGCCCGAGAATGACTTATTCATGGACGCATGGCAGGCCGGCAGCTGGCGGGCTTCCTTGCACGCAGGCGTGTGGTGTGTGTGTGTGTGTGTGCCCTCTAGGCGTCAAGAGCGAAAAGCCAGGTCGCCCACCCCTCTCCCCCCCCGCCTTGCTTGGCCGGATGGGGTGAGAGTGTGCGGGGGTGGGGGTGGGGTGGATAGGTGTGGGAGTGGGGGGGGAGAGAGAGAATAACGCATACTACATAGGGTGAAATGTAAATAGTCCTCAGTTTAACAACACTTTTGTTTTTGGATAGGTGAAGTAAGTTGCATTCCGAGATGGTATGATGAAAAGGAAGATCCTCTTTCTTTTCACCTTTGTTTTTCTTTCTTCCTTCTGTGGAGAGGAAAGCGGGAGGCGGGGGATGATTGCAGACGACTCTGTATGGATTGTGATGTCCTTTTTTCCTCTTTTGGCAAAGGATACGCATGCGCGCAGGAATCTCTCCTGTGAAAATGGTATCCGGCTACTGCAGAGTGTAGCAGCAGCAAAAGGTTGGGTGAGAGGGGAGTGGAGAGCGCTGGGAGTAGCGTGCTGAGGAAAATCAGCTCCCTCCGCCCGGGATTTGAGTTGGCTTAAGGCAAACGAGCGAATAGACTTCGCCAAGGGTATACTTAGCGCTACAGAAGTTCATAGATTTTTCAGATAACCCAATTGTGAAAAATTCGCGGCCTCGGTGGAAATCGAACCTATACAACAAGGAAGGCTTTTGTGCAGCCAGCGCTCTATAGTTTGAGCTACAAGGCTCACCGTGTGTGCCGTGAATTTAATTAAGCTTGGGTATATTTGTTTGCCTAGCTTTACCACAGCTTTACGGCCGCGAATATTTCGCAATTGGGTCAATTGAAATTATTATAAATAATAATATAATATATATTTATTAATAATTATACTTTGTGTACATATATGTTCACGCAGATGTATCGTGTGTACTACACGGATCAGCCAAAACTGCCACTGGCCAACTGGCAGGTCAAGGTGTTGTCCGTAGACCATGCCCTTGGCTCCTCGAGCCCCTACGAAGCCCCAACCGGAGATGTTGATACTAACCGTCCGCCCAGTCATCTCACCTTGATCACCCATCTGCAATCAAATGCCACTTACTACATCCGCATAAGTGCATCTAACGCCAAGGGTGACGGCCCACCCTCGGCAGCCTATCCCGTCATCGTCAGACCCGGAGGTGAGTTGGCAACACTCTTTGTTGGACAGAGTCCTCGCCCCCCCACAACCACCACCACCACCATCCCTATCCCCGCCCAGCACTCATACCGGTTTAACCAGGCACTTGTATGTGATTATGTACCGAATGTAAAATCAATCAGAGAAGCCGAGGTTGCTGGCGATAAGGTCGACAATGCTGCCAAAAGAAACTTTGCTACGCTTCTTCACTTTGGGAAAGAGGGGAGAGGAGAGGCTTAGAAGCCGGCGCTTTGAGACGGGAACAAGCTATCAAGAGGCCTGACACTGTCAGTCCTCTCTGATGCCTGCCGACTCGAGCGCGATGCTTTAAACGTTCGCTTGCCGCCAGACAGGATGTAGGGCCTACTGGGCGTCACCACCGTTTTCTGAAAAAAGCAGAGGATGGGTGGGGAATTATGGCTCAACATTCGCCTTCTAAGAGAGGTCTCTGAGGTATTCACTACTGAAATCACTTTGACCGCATTCTGCTAGGTTGTTGGGGGGGAGTGTATATGAATAAATAATCTACCCATCAAATTTTATATTAATTCCGCAAAGATCACGGAACCATCAGTGCGTTCTAAGGCCAAAGCACGCCTGTGAAAGTACTCTTTGTAAAAAAGCAACGTTTTCTGAACAGAACCTTGAGTACAGTAAATAGTAGTGGCCTCACGCAGACTCTGGGTTTCCCGCGCACACCATGGCAATTCCGATTGTATACGGCAACGTCATTCCCAAAGTCTGAGTTTCAGCCAATTTCTTGATTCTGGGTTACGTAAGACTACCTCCTCGGCTTTTATACGTTGCTAATAGATACAGAAAGGAAATAAGCACTCTAGAATCATTATGGAGCACCGTCGGCGGATTGTTCAGTGAACGATTGGCTCAGACCGCTTCCAAATGCTACACAGCTGACTGAGCTTTAAGGTGTGTCAACAAGTTTTCTGATTCAACAAATTGCAACTCTACGCATCATATTGTCAGCAATCCCGGCTGAAGCGCATTTGCTAGCATGGTGTATAGCGTCTACACGGAGCACGTGTTCGCTCGTCGGGGCGTTAATAAGCTAGCCCGGACAGTCCTTGTGTTCGAAGATTTCTGAGAAGGAAATCATTGTATATGTGTGCATAAATACCGGCAAGTATTATATTTCCAAGTTGCGCGGCATCTTGCATTTCATTGGGCTACGAATATTTTCGATGGCAAAAAACACACGCAGCCGAGAAGGCTGGCGTCGCTCACACGAACCCTCCCCTGACCAGCGAGGCCCGCTTAATCCCTCTCTGCAATGCATGGAAGATGCACAGCCTCAACTCCAAGGAAACGGTGTGTGTTCTTGAGTAGTGCAAACGGGGCCAGCACCCTGCTACACCTGAGATGGCTGGTGTGAAGGGACATTCATCAATTTCCAAAAGAAGCAAAAATGTGAAACTGCCAGGAAGCAGTTGAGAAGAAGTCGACAGGATCGATGGGACAAAAACTGCATTCATCTGGAGTTTCGGATTCATGCTCGTAGCCATAATCAGACATGACACATCATCATTTTCTGATACCATCTCTGATGATGGTTGTGGGCATGCATCCGAAACGTCAAGTGAAAAAAGTTCTTGTCCCAAGGATCGCACCTACATTTACCCATTTTAGCAATTATCTTGGAGATCTTTCGCCAGTTTTTTCATGGTAGCAATGTTTCTTTTGGCGATCTAACAGTCCGAGAAGATTTTTCGTTGTAATTGCAAACTTCGTCAGTGTTTTGCAGCGTTTTCGCGTAAATAACCCTTATGCAGTTGTCCATGAGCGCCATTAGCATAAGAATGAGGCAAGATGTCCGCGTTTCTGGCCTCTCACCGTACGGCTATTCGTAGTTCGCTATTCAGTTGCTGAGAGAGAGAGATACGCTTTACTTTGAAAATATATTCTTCCTCCATTCCAAAGGAATACAATTAGGCGCACAAACTCACAACAACGGGAAATCAAAAGCAATCCATGATCGTCAATGACTGCAGTTGTAGACATCATTGATAAATGTTCTTGGAAAATTCGTCAAATATAAGCCAAATTGGACTGTTTTCAAAACGGCGCTAGCGTCGTGCACTGATGACCTCATTGTACTTTAAATAAACAAGGAGGGATACAAATCGGTTTAAAATGGGCGAACAAGACCAACCGACGTATATATAAGAAAATTACATGTGAATGGAGGGAGGAAAAAAATGGCAACTCAATTTGCAAATCCCGCTCAGTGAGGTGAATGTTGGGCAGGTCATGAAGTGGGCATACGGCCACATTCTCGATGATTATAAGGTCCTTGTTCGCCCCTCATTGTTCCCGAGACGGCATCCACATCACGGAGAACACGCCTCGAGATGTTTGTGGCTAGTAATAAACATTCTCTTTCTTTTCATATGCCGTTAACCGTCATAAGTTCGAAGTGGTTGTGTCGAATTGGTTGGGACAGCTTTATTCTCTGCGATAAAACGACTTTACAAAGGGCTCCACCAAGCGTTAGGTGTATCTTCAGGCAAGTAGTGTCAGTCCGTGTCCACTATGGAGTTTACTTGGCTCCGAGAGGTGTCCTCTGTCGCTTTCAACCAATCAATGGAACGGCGTGCATTGATTGGCTTTGAGCTCATGTGTGGCTTAGCAGCAAATCCATCGAGTGCGTAAAGGTGGACAGGATAAAGCGGGCGTCTCTAGCAACAATTGACCAAGAGCGTGCGGTGGAGGCTGTTACACGCGAGTACACAAGGCTTGGCTAGCGAAAGCACGATGAGTCAACACAGAGATGCTGAGCGCGGACTTCCACAAATACTCGCATGAACTGCCGGAGAAATCGCCCGGCGCACATCTTTGATCGCTACGTCCTCACTTTGATGACTTACTGTCCACAGTTTCGAATCGCTACGTCTTCACTACTATATGCTGTAGTATTGTGGCTTGTAACAACACCCTGGCCAGAAAAGTCATGCTTTCCTGTAATTACAGCAACAGGAATCCTGTGATTGCAGATAACGGACCTACTTGAGTGATTTCTCAGACAGAAAATAAACTCCTCTCAGGTGACGCCCGCATTTCTGGTCACGCACTGTCCAACAGCTTGGGATGGCTTAATTATTTTATGAACAATAATTATTGATTCATTGTTATTCGGTATTTGCTTTCTTCTTATGCTTATGGAAAGCGAATTGTTTGGCCAGTACTGCACCTGGCTAGTTTACTCCGGCGAAGAAAAGAGCAGAGAGCAAATAATAGCTCCTGTTTAAGAATGAATGAAAATGTTTGCGTTCCAGGTTTTTGCATGGATGAGGAAGAGGTGTTGTTATTTACTATCCTGAGCTTCCGAAAGCTCAGAATAATAAAAAAAATGATGCGGAGCCCGACAACCCCTCTTCTTTATCCGAGCCCCTGTTTACTTGGCTCAACAAGCTATTGGATTTAGATTCCTCGATGAGAATAAAACTAAAGGCAAATTAAACAATGCATACGCACTTACCCTGGCACTGCCTTCCATGCGTTTCTTAACTCCCAAAACTTTGAGAACCTGTCCTGGAAGTCAATTACGTCGAATACCCTCATGCCAAGCTTAATTCATCAAGAGGAGGCTAATTTAGCTTCACTCAGGCACTTTATAACATTGGATGTGGTTTTAAGCATTCTTTCCCTGGTGGGAATTTAAAGCATGCAAGTACCGCAGAATTTATTGGAATCAAGGAAGTTCACAAGTGCTGGTCAGTTGCCGTCTCTCGCTGCATGAAGAAAACGTGAGAATTAGCAACCTAAAGCACTCCATGGGAAGCAAAGGTGGAAGGAAATCGTTACGACAAAAAGCAGGGGGATGAGTGTGTAAATGTAGGATCTCAATGTTACCAAGGTAACCACCTGCTCAAATTGTTTACATAGGTTGAAGGATTTCACCCGCCGTGCAAGGGCCGCTTTCCGCAGTGTGTTTAAAGTTGCTAACATTCATCCACGTGGCAATTTAGTGTGAACTTGTTTTGCATCGATTTTTTCTGTCCGAATTCAATTTTTGTTTTTTTCACTCGTCTCGAATGCTAAGCAGCTGATGAGTACTCGAAAAATAGATGGGCTTTTTTGTGAAGTGTTGTTAAAATATTTTTTCGATTCGAACATATTGCTTAAGTAGGTTTGTGGTATTAATAATCGTGTAGTATAATCCTAAAATGGTTCAGTCATGGCAGAGTGCTGGCTTCTGCAGTATCCTATTCTGGTCGCCTACAAAAACTACGAGTTGTGAAAAAACTTGCTACTTATCTAGTGTGCAGTTTCACCGTTGATTCTCGATGTTTTTATAAATTCGAATTACGTTTACAGAACTCATGCACAAGAGTATTCTTTGTTGTGCTTATCATACTGTAGTACATAGTGTAGTCTACACATATTTTTTGACCTAAAAAGGATATCTTTCACGTTTGAAAAAAAGAACATTTAAATCCCCAAATAATTTTACACATGGTCGGCCGTTGCCCTTACACTCGGAGTTTCCAACGTCCATGCTCTATACGTTGTCCTTGAGGAATATCACCTGTGACACAACGCCCCTAAAATGTTGCAAAGGATGTGGACCATGGTTTATATTTTGCAAGCATAATTCATAAATGCGTACGCATGATGCTTTATGGCCACAGGCCCAAAGTCCCAAAGTAGGCTTACACTTATTCGGTATGAACTTTGCTATATTCAAAAGCAGTTGATTCAGCGAAAAGTTATTTAACAAAAGCATGCAACAACTAATCACACTATCTGCAAAACACTCAAAATAAAAATATATGCAGTGGAACCTCGGTCAAAGAGTTTAATCCGTTCCGGCACCCAACTCGTCGTGTGAAACGTAGCCAACCAAACTGTCTCAGTTCACTGACTCAACGGTGGACGACGTCGACGACGACGACGGTTCCACCGTTAATTTTGACGGTGTCCACCAGGAGCCCCAACAAATTGCATCAACGCGATGACTTCAGCGAGATATACAACGAAGGCAGACTCGCGGAGAATCTACCCCACTCTCTGACGACTCCCGCACCGGGACTCGGTTGACAAGACAGAGCTAGGAAGGCCGAATATGAGGGAGGGCACAGACGGCTAGCGCGACCAATACTCAACACACGTACCAACAGCAAATCTCGCTAAGTAGGCTCCCGACTGGGAGCGCCATACAGGCCACATTAAGGAGGTATTGAGTCTGACTCTCAGCCTACAGACAGCCATTTCAAATAACAAGACACACTGGACCGACTGTGGTATCTAAGCTATCCCGTCAGTTGGCAACCTTCTAAGCCACGGCTTTTATCGCACCGTGATACTTTCAAGCGCATCAGATTGATTATATGGATGGAGTAGATGCGCTGAGGGTCGACCTCACTCCCCCCCCCCCCAGCAACTCAACGGCGGCCACCGGCATATACATGCACTTACAACTCGTCAACTGATCGGAAGCACGTCAGTCGAAACAAATTTTCTGCGATTGGCTCGCTCTTTCTCTCAAATGCTCGTCACCCGCGACTTCATTGTATATAGAGTAGAAAACGTGAATAAAGCCGGACACAACTGTAAATTTAAGTCACTTTATTAAGGGAGGAAGGCTTTCGCCCTTGAGCTCCCTATTCATAACCAAAATCGCATAATAGGTCCACCGTAACAATAGTACATAATACAAATGTACAAATGTAGGCTTGACATCAGCGATAAGTGTGAGCCAGTTGTAAGGTGCTGCTACTGACACTTTGTTCATTATATCTGCCACACTTTCTCAGCAAATGAGAATAAAGTTTGTGTTTGAAAATGTCAACAGTATCTGAGAAGACCACATCGTCCGGGAGTCCGTTCCACGCTCCAATGACCCTCTGAGAGAAGGCGTTTCGTCGAACGTCGATACGGGCCAGTTTCCTCTGTAGTTTAAAAGGATAACCTCGCAGATGGTCAGTCCGAGCCAATTCGAAGAAATCATCAAATTCTAGGGCGCAGTTTTGGCGTTTAACAATACGGTAGGTTTGTATGAGGTCCCCGCAGAGTGGCCTATAATTGAGAGGGAAAAGATCAAGTTCGGTCAGTCTGTCTTCATAAGGCAGATGGCCAAGATTCTTGACCATCTTCGTAGCCCTCGCCTGCACTCGTTCCAGGTGCAGGTAATCCTTCTTGAACCACGGACGCCAGGCCTGGACAGCATACTCCAAGTGGGACCGAACAAACGCTCCGTAGGTTTTCCTGAAGAGCTCCTTGTTAATTTTGACGGATCCCTGCCTAATCACAAACAGCACCTGTGTCGCGCGTTTAGCTGCCTTTACATACTGAGTAGATGGTTTAAGTGAGGAATTTATTAGAACACCGTGATCCTTTTGTTCGTTCACATTTGAAAGCGGGTGCCCATCGAGGAGGTATTGGAAGGAATCGTTCTCCTCATCAGTCCTTCTAGTACGGAGTTTTAAAACCACACACTTACTAATGTTGAAGTTTAAAAGCCAACGAGCAGACCAGCAGCTAAGTCAATTGAGACTCTCTTGAAGCGCTTTCCTATCGGCGTCAGACCTGATGGCTCTCCAGAGTTTGACGTCATCGGCAAACATGATAGCGCTGCAACCCAGGTCGTTGACACAGTCGTTGATATAGATAAGGAAGAGCAGTGGCCCTGAGACAGAGCCTTTGCCAATACAAGCGAATTTACTTTCGGGTCACCCTATATACCTGAAGTTGGGAGAAATTAATCAATGGAAAGAATGCGTATTTTTAAGTTGTCTTTTTGACCAAATGCAGCTTTCTGCTGGCGATCGGAAATAAGCACGATCATCAATCTTATAAATACATACCTAAATAATCTTTTCTAACAGAAAACGTACTAAGTAATTTTGGTTCGCATTTCAGGAGACAGCATATCTACTGTACGTCTTTCTTAAATCTGGGAATATTGTTTTTCAGTAGAGGCTTCTTTAGGGGGCACTACTGCTACCATTTAGGATAAAAGTGTCTTACCTACATGCTACAGAGACGTTGTCTGTATTGGAAACGAAAAAAGCTGCGAAACTCATTCAACTCTCCCCCCCCACTTATGTTATTTTAGTCCTACCGCCGCCGGTGAATCTCCAGGCCGTTTCGAAGTCTGCCCACGAGATCTCCCTGACCTGGGAGATGCCAGAGTCAAAACTGGATCAACCCCTGCTGGTGAAGTATGAGCTCACGTCTACGGCCTTTGACAACGTCGCCCAGACCTCCACCTCGCACCAGTCCTTCATCGAGCCGAGCAGTGTCAGTCACCTGGTTAGCGGCCTCCTGCCAGACACGCGCTATCGATTCAGGCTGGCTGCAGTCTCCGAGGCTGGGGCTGGTCTGCCTGCCGAGGTCAACGCTAAAACCAAGGAGTACAGTATGTTGATATCTGTTATATAATCTATACATATACAGAAGGACATTACTGACAAAGACAAGAGAGACTGGGATGGCCGTTTCTCGCTTATTAGCCGTCTTCAGCTAGTCATACACAATTCAAGTGTTGCCCCACAAATTGGTACCTCGCTTGATTTTTCAACCCACGACCTTGGTAGTTAGAAGTTCAACGCCCTAACCACTGCGCCACGGACTCGCTATCTTGTCGGTTTTGATCTGGAATATACAGTGGCAGATAGGTGTACACCGAATGTTTAGAGGACACACTCGTCCGTCCATGGTGCCTTCGGAACTCATACTCGAGCCTTATCCGCAAAACGGCTAATAATATAGGCAGAAGTACATTACCGACAAACATAAGAGAGACTAGAATGGCCAATTCTGACTTATTAGTCGTCGTCAGCCAATCATACTCAGGCTTAATTTATGTCCCACCTGAGCCTCCAAATCGCGAACACTTTGACCAGAGTCAAACATCCTTACTATTGAACTACGAGCTCGTTTTCTTGCAGGTTTTTGATCGGGAATATACAGTTGCAGATAGGCATACAGCGATCAGTTAGAGGACCCACTCGTCCGTCCATGGTGCCTTTGGAGCTCACACTCGAGCCTACACCGCAAGGCGGCGAATAATATCCCTTACGGAAATTTATGTTTATCAGCCTGTGTGTAAAAAACAACCCTTATATTCCCTATAATACTGGTTGATTAAAACTGCACAGCAGCGAAGGCTCTAACGCAGCCAACGCTCTACCATTGAGCTACGAGACAAATTTGCCAACCCTCCGTACCAATAAAGAGAGCCGATTTGTCGTTCGTGTGGATTCTAGATGATTGCTTAGGAAATCCTGCTTAGTGGTCGGCTTGCTGTTTCGTCATTTTGGATTCAATAAAAGCAGTAATTTGAAGTTGTCTAACTTATTGATGCTTTTCTTAGCTATTTTGTAACCAATACGAATTTCAAAGATATTCGCCTATATTGCCCTAAATAAAAATATTCTGTACTGAACGAGGCACATTCACGATGGCGCAAGGGTTACGTAGCCTTAAGGGGAAATTCGCCATGCATTCGAAGAATGATCAAGAGCTTGCCAACTCCGCCAGGAACTGGGTGCAGCCCAGGGATGCCAATATGGTAAAAATGTATTAGCAAAAGACCTTAATAGTGTTTAGCGGACATTTTTCTATTCCATAATATAGTTGCGAGGGGTTGGTATCAGTTATGGTGGCCGCCGTTCTCTGTATGCCTCCTCTTATATAATCCATTTTAGTGGCAGATAGGGGTAAACCGACCAGTAGAGGACACACTCGTCCGTCTATAGTGCCTTCGGAACTCATACTCGAGCCTACACCGCAAGGCGGCCAATAATATAGGCAGAAGGATAAAAAACCGGCAAGGTAGCGTGCTCATGGCTCAGTGGTTAGATCGCTGGACTTCTAACGAAGGGTTGTTGTTGGGTCTATGACTCCTAGCATCTTCAGAAAGTACGCCACCGTTAGCGGACCGGGAGAGGGTGGTTCTTATCCGCGGGTCACGCAAAACATAGATGCCCGTCCTCTTCAGCGCAGAGGTAGACGAAAACGTGCTTGTACTGAACAACAACACGATGAGAACATCCATTAGACCCATTTCTGGACAGTTTTTATCCCATTAAAAGCCTCAGAGCAGATGAGGGATGTTTTTGCTGTCACACTGAGTCGAACATTTTAGCGTTTTTTGGAAGACCTTTTAAATGTCACTGCACTGCTGATGTGAAGCCCTAACTAACTGACTAACACTCGTGCTCTCTCTGCGTGCAGTTTGTTCAACGTTCCTCTCATGCAGTCCGGGTGTATGTGTAAAGAGTTGACTTAACTTCTGGATGCATGAGTCTAAGCAGGCATTCATATAGGGTAACTGAGGTCTATTGTTGTGGTGCAATACCTTGCCTGCTGGCTTCACCGCACGCGCCTCTTCTCTCCTCCTTCATTAATTCAATGAGTGAGGTTTTGCGAAGGTACGTTTTCGATTATTCATCCTCAGGCAAGTACAATGGTCTAAGGGAGAGGGTTGGAGTAAAAAAGTGTTAGCAGTCAATCAACAGTAAGAAGGGGAGGAGAGGGGGTGTTCGGAGACGAAGGGTTCATATTCCAGTCATAAAAAGGGGTCAGAGAGATAGGGATGGGGTCTGACAATTAGTTTATGCCGCTAAGTCGTGGTAAGCAGTGCGAAGACCCCTGTTGGATTTGTCTGCGGGAAAGATAGCCTTAGCGCCTGAACGCACAAAATTGGGTAAGTTAGCCGTATGGCGACCGTCTCTACCGTCGCAAGTATTCGCTGACGCAGGAACTTTGATTGTTTCACTAGCACTTTATCCACGATTCGAAAGGCTTGGCTGACGTCCACACAATGACCGCTGTCAACCAAGTGAGCCAAAATCGCGCTAGGTGTGGATTTTACCACGACTTCATTTAGCCAGGTAGGCTGATGTTCTCGCATCCGCTCGGGTAGTTTCTTGTTTGTTCGATTGCTCCACAGAAGAGATCTGAAACGGGAGCCTACCCTTACCTTCAGAGCTAATAAAAAGGTTTACCTCGGTATTATCGCTGAACCTAAACAACACAGGGATCCTTTATTTATCCTTATTAAAACAGAAACCTGAGGTAGACTACAGAAAACCCTTTTTATTTACTTTCAACCCCACTGTTGGCGTTACACTCTCGGCAGTTAAGTTGACTAGTGCGACCAAAGCACATGTTAAACTGATCGTTGTCAAGTCTGTTAACGTCCTGAAAGTCCTCTCACACGGCTGATTCAGCTTTTTTTTCAAATTGCCGGTAGAAGTGACGGCTTTCAAGGGGGGCCAACAGGGGTTTAATGTACACCATAATGTACTTTTTTGTGATTTATTCGGCTCTCGGGAACAGAGCGCCTGCCCTCTGGTTGGGGAAAGGGGCTGCGTTTGTTCTAATTTCCAGCGATCGGTCTTCGCTATTCCCGTTTCCATTTAAAATTTTCCGTGGACGTTTTGCAGTAAAGTTTTACATGTTACGCATAAAACAAGAACAGCCCATCGATTAGACTCAAAAACCAAAAATTCCACCTAACGGCAATCATTCATGGAAGTAGACAGCCCCTTCTTAACATATTTCTGTGCAAATTCTCTCAACGATTGATTGCATATTTCGTTGGTCCACCAACTACTTTCCAGGCATTGGGCAATCCGCAGGAAGCAGTCAATTTAATTGGCTTCCAGTAAGAGCAGTTCCACTGGGATATCTGCCCTGTACACATGATTTTTTTCACGGGTTTCAGAAACTTCCTGTCTCGATAATTTTATCGGCCTTTTATTCTTCATGCACTCATCAGCTCGCTCATCACCACCATGTCAACATTTGACTTTATTTTGTTCCTTTTAAAATAGGCCCAAACTAATCTGAGTAAAGTCTTCCTTCAGAATATAATGCCTTTTTGTGGAAAAATGGCTTACCCAACGAATGGGCTTATTGCTAAAAGTGTAAATTTAACGCGATCGACAAATTTCTGATGAGTTTTGCCCGTCTAACAGAGTAGTTAATTTTTTTCCCGGTACGACACACCTTTAATCAGATCGCGTCTGTCATTTTTTTCACTCGTTAGGTGAATTTCAGTGAAAATATGAACATCAACAAAAACAAAACAAAATAGTACGTTCTTTAGGCCATTTGACACTTTGAGGGGCTACTGAAATATTTCCGTTCATTAGGGAGGTATTAATTTCCTATGCCCAGTTTTTTTAGATAATTTCCTATTTTGAGATTGAAACTCAGACTTGGTGCGGTTTGCAATCAGAATGGCCTTATCATTTCGACAGCCCTCTGTCATTTCTCTCAGCTCATATATAAACAGGTAGAAAAAGACAAGAGAGACTGGAACAGTCATTTCTCGCTTATTAGCCATCATCAGCCAGCCATATCCAACTCCACCATCCGAAGCTTGAACCCACATCCAAAGCTCTAACAACTGGACGTTGGACTTCTACCCAACAAGGGGCGAGATTGAGTCTCGGGGATCGCAAAACCTTGGACTAGGTATGGCTGGCTGATGATGACTAATAAGCCAGATATGGTCATTTCAGATTCCTTTTTCTTCGTTGGTATCGTTCTTCTGCTCATAATGTCAGCCGCTGTGCGGCTGCTAGCGGGACTAGGTCAGATTTGGTATGTATACAGATAGGAAAGTTCGATCGTCGAGTTCGATGATGTCCAGCAGATGCTCAAAGAGCAGGGATGGTGTCTATAGTCAGAAATAGTGAAAGTAGACGAGCAGCCATCTACCACACTCTGCACTCTCTGCTCGCTTTGGCAATTCACAGTCGAGATGACCGAGCAGAAATCAGGCGTAAGCCGCTTTCTCCGATGCAGGCCAGAACCACCGTATAACTTAGTCTTAAGTGACACTAGCCTTTTCCGCCAGTACTACTGCACTATATACCCTCACTTACCTTCAGCAGGTGTCCAAAAAGGCTCAAGGCGCCCGAGTCTGATATTACTAATACTATTTATACTGCAGCTTACTGGCAGTGAAGCTGAAGGATAGTAATTCTGGTACTACTATTGGCCCTAATAATTGGTCAGAAATGACGCTGATTAGAGTCAGCGCTAGGCTCATGTTCCCTCGATCTCAACTAGGGTTGGGGACCTAGATTTACGCTATTTGAAGTAAATTAATGTTTAAGGCTCGGAGCACATCACTGCTTGTCTTGAGTTCCATCCTTTTACGTCTATTCATTAAACTTGTGTCAATTTTTTCCTAAGCGTAGCCTACGAGGGCTAGGATACTGCTGCTAGAAGTAGTATGCCAATGTCAGGAGCGCTAATTCTAGCAATCATACGTACTAAGATTAGTAACTGGTGTACTATAATGCGGCCTGTGCGTACATGTTGGATATTTGAACCTAGTTAGCAGTCGCAACCTACATCGGGAGTACAGTAAACTAAAGGGTTAAAAAACGGGTATTTAATAATAGCCGAAGATCTACAATGCATTTAAGTCGTAAGATAGAAGCATTTACCGTTTTTTCAGGTTACCTTTGACTGCCTACAGTGCCTAGCTCTAACTTCGAATTTACAGAACATCATCTGTCTAAACAGGAAGCTGCCCTCTCCAGAATCAACTAGACACGGAGGCTTAGTCAAGAGCTTGAGTAATAGGCGCACCATATTTTTGCAATTAGCATTTCAGATGGGAATATTAGTTTACCGCCTGAGATGATTATGTAGGCACCCGTACTTCCTATAAGCCAGTAGATGGCCAACTAACTTCGCATTGGGCAGATTAAGTGTCTGCGCCTGTCAGCAGAAGGCATTTAAAGTTGCTCGTGATCTGATAGCTGAATGGCCAACGTTATAGTTCATGTGGTCATGGCCAATCCTGATGGTGTGCGGATTGCCGTTAGAGAACTTACATAGGCAGTCACGGGAACCAGTGAACCACTATTAACCCGTCAAGGGCTGGCACGTCAAAGTTTGGCTGTGGCAGTTACTACTAAGTTTAGCCTACGAGGGCTAGGATACTGTTGCTAGAAGTAGTATGCCAATGTCAGGAGTGCTAACTCTAGCAATCACACGTACTAAGACCAGTAACTAGTGTACAACAATGCGGCGTGTCCGTGCATGTAGGATATATTACCTATATAAAATGCTCACTACCAATTTGGTCAGATACTTTAAGTCTTGGCAGTGTACCTGTTTAATCGTTTTTACAAATGCAACGGAGTTACAAAACCTATTGGATGATAAATATGCTACTTTTATCCTAAATTTTAGAATGAATTTAAAATGACGTCAACACATTTATCCGTAAACCCAGTCAATTATCAGTGAGCATTTTTTTCTGTGCTCTGCACGCAAAGTAATTAATCATCATTATCCGCAGGTCCTTTGTTCGGTCTTTAAAACACCAGGCTTTGCTATTGAATGCCTCATTGCCATCTCTTAAATTACAGCTGAAAAGATAAGAAACACTCACAATGCTCATGTTTACTCTATAATTTCGCAAACCAAACAATTAAACCCTTCCTAGGGAGGAGAATTACTGACACTTCTGTGTGTGGATTGGTGCTTCTTAGAGGTGTAAACCTAATATCTTCAAAGAATGAGCGGTATTTCTTTTCATGTCTTTTGGAGCGACCTGCCTACGAAGTATTCATAGAAAGAAACTTCCCCTCACGTTACATTCACCGCCAGCAATAAATTCAAACAATAACTGCAAACCACCGGTTTTCCTTCAGTAGCTTCTCTGTTAAAAAAGTTGGCATAAGATCCTGGTAACAGCAGAGGCAAAAGAAGTTCAAAAGAAACTTTCGGTGGCGGCTATTCAGAAGATACGATTGTTAATCAATGAAGTTTTATGGGTCTGTGACTGCCTCTCTGATGATAAGTTGAAATGGGAATCCGAAACGTCAGGCCAGTCAACTTCTTGTCCCACCGCTCGCAACGCCTTCTACAATTCCAGTAGACTCGACGGATAAATCGACAAAAATGTGATTAAATTCACGGCGCAAGGTGAGTTTCGCAGCTCAATAGCGGAGCCTTTGCTACGCAAAAGGCTTTGCCTGCTGTATGGGTTCGACTCCCACCGGGGCCGCGAATTATTTACAATAAGTTCATTCGAATAGTTTATTCTGTTGACAGAAGAATGGGGAATAGGTAGGAGGAAAAGTATAGGCCTGCGTCCGAGCGGGGCAGAATCCGAAATGCGAGCCTGGCGGCAGTCATTCCAGTGGCCATAGAGAGCGGCCTTTGTCTGAATCAGTCTTGAAGGTGATTGGGAGTCTACAAGTACACATGTACTTAGTGGCCGCGCGATACAAGCATGTGGCTGGCCACAGAGGCACGCCGAGAAGTGCAATCACGTGACTTCATGAATGTCGTTGCATGGGAGATCACTAAAAAGATTCGTTTAGAACCGGGGTCGGCAACCAATGGCTTGCGAGCCAGGTGTGGCTCTTTTGATTATTGTATTTGGCTCTATCAGCTAAAATTAGAATTAGAAACTTCAGATTTTGCAGTTTTGGTTCCTCCAGTGAAGTGTCACCGCCGTATTAGAATTAACTAAATCTCGGCCAATCTCTGGCGTTTCGCCCTCCCCTAGGTTTGACCTAGCAGTTGCTTCGTTATTCCCTTTCCGGCTAGCCTGCGTCCTAACGGTCGCGACAAGCTCGCTAAACGACAGACGCTCTACTAAATCGCGACAGTCCGCAGAATTGACCTCAGCATAGTCACGGTCACGCTGACAGACAAGACTACCTTACGTACATAGGCCAGCCTGTCGTTTCCCCTATAGTCCCTTGTGTTTATGTCCCCCAAACGGACGCGTTTATCACACGCAAGTAAACAGGCCATTCGCGGAAGCTTGCCTTGTTTACCGATAAATCGCTCCAAACATCTGACTGCTTTCTTTCATCAGATGGAATAATCTTACTATTGTGCTTATAGAAGATCGCGCATCGTTGACCGCTACACTCTCCCTCTCTCTCAATTGCCCAAAGTTTACCCCTGCAACAAAGGTGAGAAAAGAAAAAGGGCCGAGGAGTAGCCTACATTTCAGGACGAACGGGCCGAAAAATTCGCCGTTGTGGAGAGAGCAGTTTATACGGTGAATGAAAAGATTACATCGATGAAACGGTCGGATGTAAAGCGTTACTTCAACACACGCCATGATACCTTTTCATCAAAATACCCTGCGGGAGATAGCAGAAAGAAGGCATGCCAAGAGTTAATGAGCAGGGTGCGAGCCAGCCAGCAACAACTCCGCACATAGACCCAATAAGGTGATTATAACTCCGCTAGCTTTGCTGGATCTTTAGCAATAATTAGGAACGTAAAATCATTCACACATGGCGAGTATGCTAAAACGTTCATGTTGGATGTAGCCAATACACTTTTTGATTATCTTTCGAACAAACACGAGATAAGCAAATGGATACAAGACATGCTTTTGTCGGCAAAAACTGTTCATAAGCGTACCATCATGACGCCGACTCACGTGGAGTAAATGTAAGTGAAAGACATAAATGCAGCGCCGTTCTTTTCCCCAGCTTTGGATGAGTCACTAGACGGAAGCCATTTGGCACAGTTCAGGGTGATTGCAAGATATGCTGCTGGTGATACACTGTGCGAAGAAAGTCCTGCTGTTTTGCCAATAAAAGGGTCCTTAAGAGGTGAGGATTTATTCGAGTCTTTCATGGAGTTCGTTTAAGGAAAAAACTACCTATGGATACACTAATCTCAGTGTACTTATGGTGCTCCGTGTAAAGTGGGAAAAACAAAGGATTTGTGGCGCTTCTCTGTGAACATAAAAATAGACCCATCCTACGTTTCCATTGCATTCTACACCAGGAGGCACTTTTTGCTAAGATGTGTGACAGGCAGTTTGACGAACTGATGTCGGTGTTCATTCATGTGATCAATTTTATTGTTGCCCGAGCCTTAAATAATCGACAACTTAAAACATTGCTGCTTGAAGTTGGAACTAACTATTATGGTCTGTTTTTGTGCAGCAATGTACGCTGGTTACCAAAAGGGAAGGTGCTTAGCCGTTTTGCGGCTTGCCTGAACGAAACGCAGACTTTCTTTGAAATGAAGGGCACAGAGCATCCTGAGCTAGTCGAAACTGAGTGACTCCTCATATTTTACTATCTCCTGGATATGACTGAGCATCTGAACCAGCTCAACGTTACAATGCAAGGCAATGGAAATACAGAGTTATCACTTCAGCAAGCCGTGTTTGCTTTAAAAAAGAGGCTGGAGCTCGTAATCGTGCATCTTGAAACATATTTTTTACTAAATTCTGAAAATCTGAAACAATATCAAGATGCATTCACAGTAAGTGAGCGCACGCAAAACTTTGAACTTCACCAGATAGTTGGCTTTACATCCAGCCTCTTACAGTCGTTCAAAGCACGCTTTGAAGAATTTCAGGAGCACACTTGTCTTTTTAAGTTCATCACCCATTCAACAAAGTGTTCACTGGACACAGCCGACATAAATTATAGATTTCGAAGAAGAAAAACTGACTGACCTGAAAGCCTCAGAATTGTGGGTGAATAAGTT
>JAYGXS010000006.1:19152145-19166546 GCA_036362985.1 Ligula intestinalis | reverse complement strand
TTGGGGTAAACAGCATTGCGCGAATCGTACGTTTAATCGCCGCATTGTAGGTCATCTAGTTTCATATCATGAGGAGCGTGATAGGGGTGCAATCCAGAGCGAATACGTACCCCCCACTACCTCCGCAAAATGGGGGTTATTGAGACAGACTGTCAATTCTGTGGCGCTGCCTAGTTGGGACCGCATCTCCTTCTGTTGGCGGGTGTTGGTCGTGGTTGCCTAGGGCGGGATAACTCGACGGCTGGTTTCACAAGGTTTTCCTAGGTCCTTCGGTCATTCAGCGCCATTCTACCTCCTCGTTTCTGTGGTTTGCCCCTTTGGGATAGACCTTAGAATCTGGCCGAGTTGGTTGATGTGCTCTAATGGGGGTTGCTAAAATAAGACTTTTCTTACGAGAATAAACTCGCGGACATTTTGCCTCGTTCTATGTGCACTCAATTTCCACAGTTTTGCAATCGGCCAGAATTCTCGTTCCACTCCTGTCAGTCAGTAGATAATTCACTATAAATAGGAACTTTCCTTTTCTTCACTCAGTATTTGCAGTGCTTCCTCCAGTTGTGATTCCCACCTCCGCCCACCCCCCGGCAGCTCAAAACAAGCTAGTTCATTTCGTGGCTATGCGATTTTCTCGAGGGCCGAATCTCGCTGGGAGAATAGCCAGAAAATAATGGCTAGGTAAATAAAATGTTAGTCGGAGTGTATCCTTCCAGAGAGAGAGAGAGTGGGAACAAAGCCTTATTTTGAAGATAGCATCCATATTTTTCAGTAAAAAAGGCTCAATTTACAAAGACCAAGGGATAAATTAACAAAATACCCCAGAATCTAGAGGTTTAAATGTAAAATAAACATCTGTTATGGAGAAAAGTTCAAGCTGAGCTCCTGGACTTCCATATATTTATCTGTGAGGCAGCATGCTAGAAATGGTTCGTACAGAGTACTGATATGCCACATTTCGGCAGGACACATGTCAGAAGCTTCGGCTGGAAGACTTCGAAGCCATTAATTCAGAGTGTAGTGGATGGACAACCTGGGACATTTTCGGATATTAGAATTTCTCAAGAACAGAAGAAACTTAGGTTGACATTTTCTCGACCACATTCCTTACTTCAGTTAGCCGATTTTAATCCTCACCCAAATCTTGTAACCATAATGGTAACCTCGCGGAATCGCAGTGTGCAAATGATACACAAATTAAGTCTGACTGGAGTTTCTCTAAAACGGCTGTGAGGTTATCTCTAGGATGCACCTCGGTTGACCTGAAAATGCGCAATTTTCAAAGTAAAATTGACAGGGAGGCAGAAAGAGGTGAGATTACTCACTGCCAGCGATAAATCAGACTTAAATTAAACGTGAGCTCTATTTTCTCAAAAATTAATTGCCGCTGGAAAACAAACAAGTTGACTTGACCTTGAAATTAGGAGGTCCGCCGGAAAAGTATTTATTCTGCAAGTGAGCTTGAGCGCAACTGGTATACTTGAGCCAGTCCTGCCCAACTGCGATGGGCCGATTTCAAAGTCAGGCAAAATCTCGTTATTAATCGCTCATAATGACTTGCTTCAATACTTTCGGCTTTAAGAAATTCGGCCGCTCTATGTACTCTGCGGTGAAGTTATCAGGGCTTTCATGAAAAGAATTGTCAAGTGATTAATATAGCGCACATGAGGAAGTGACAGTAGCATATTCTTCTTCTAGCGATCCCTTTGTTAGCGGTCTTAGAAGTTTTCTGGCGGACCCCGTGCACTTTGAGTCAAAGATACGTAAAATCGCATTCAGCTGTCCAGGGGTTCGGACGTACAGCCAAACTCTGTGGAAGAAGATCCCCGGGGTAAATGTATCCGCCTCATCTACTCGGATGAACAATGACTCTCAGCGAATCCGAAAGTTCAAGTGGGAAAAGGCAGGTTGTAACATTTTCCAGTCTAACAGCCGTCGTTGCCAGCCAGTGGGGTCCAGAAGTCCCTCTGCTGGTCTAGCCTGCAATCGAAAGACAGTTTAATGCGCTCCCGCCCTTTTTAGCCCGACGACAACGACCCGTGAAAGGCTGGAGAAACGCTTTTCGGCTTCTGCAAGTCACCCTGCGCACCTCAGACATTTCGTCAAATGCCTGTCCAATAACTGGGTTGCCAAATAACTCAACTGGAGCATGGTATGTAACTGCAGCCTGGATAGATGACGCGAGGGGAGTGGGGCCGGCCACAGTCCACGTCCACGCAATCAACCGGATATCAGTAGCAGTAAGAGTCGCTCAGACAACCGCACCTTGGTGACATTGTCGGAGATGCAGAGTGCCGTGGGTACGGTGGGGTTAGGTGAGATAATTCGAGCGTTGATTTCGGTGGAGTTATCACCAGCGTGTTAGTCACACCAATGTGGGTGCAGGAACGGTGACTTTCACATGCTTTACAGTGGTAGCAGACTTGTGCTGCATCTGTTGCACTCGCTCTCCCTTCCCCTCCCACCACGGCCAGGTGTCATTACTACGTCCAGGTGATAGGAGATGGAGCGCAGGTGAATGGCGTGGCCGGATCCGCCTCGCCACACACACCGGCTCAGATCTCAGCTGAGTGGCAGTGTCATAGAGGCCACACTAAGAAGGAGCTATTGCCACCTGACTCTCGGTCCACCAGAAGTCCACTCCACACAGACAAACACTGAGACGACTGCGGGGTCCGAGATACCTCGTCAGTTGGCAACCTTCCACGTCGTGGCTTCGATCACAAATGCAGTTGAGCAGCCAAGTGGGAGGAAGAAAACAAGAAACAGGCTGTCCTCATCAGCTAGCTAGATAAAGGAGGCTCCAAATGTTGCAGCAGCTGACGATTGAACCTGCGCCGCGGGCTCTGTGTCCCGTCTGTTGTGATTGGGTATATTAACGGTAATAATGGGACACTCACCTAACGCGCAGCGAGAGAGAGAAGAAGCAGGCGTGATCGCTAGGAAAAGAGCTTTTTTCATCTGGCGTTTTGAAAGCTGTCGGGGATCCATCAGCAGGCACAAGAGCAGAAATTGGTAATTCATACACACAGGGAGTTGCAGTATTTACAGGATACATTCGCTATTCTACCGCATACTTATGATGACTAAAGGCTCACACCTATCGAGGATAATTGCCCGCTTGTGTCTTAATTGCTGCGTGAGGGTCATGACCTGCTGAAATTTCATCGCCCGGGCTGGACTTCGGTGCGATGATTACTCGGCCATCTGATTCCCTGGCGCAGACATTAGACGACGCGTTTGCCTGCGCATGCGCTGAATGGCGCATTACTTTGGCCAAACTGAGCCTCAGCACCGAATGTGGTTTGCACGTGTTTATGGACTGGGGGCCCGTGAACCATGACTCAAACGATTCGTGACTCAAAAGATGGCGACCCCTCTTGTGAGAATTTCGGCCTCGTTGGACTTAAATGTGTGGTCGGATCTTGAGAACGCGCCGCGACCTAAGACTTAGCGTCATCTCTCCACACTGCCGCTGTGTGTTCAGAAACTCGCGTCTTGACAAGTCTTCCAGTTTCTCCGACGTAGTTGCTTTGTGTGCAGCTGCAACAGATCCCATAGATGACTCCAGATGTTACTTGCCGTGGCAGTGGATGCAAAATGCCCTTACCAGCTGGCCGGTGACAGCATCAAGTACCTGATAAAGCGGTCAGTGTAAAGAAGATGCGGCATGCAACAAATCTTGACACAGGCAATTTTATCAACTGTCTAAATTTCTGTCGTCATGTTGGCATGCACGCATGCATGCATGCATGCACAGTACTTGCAGCCACTTGCCAATTGCAGTACACACTGGCTGCCGCTTGTTGCTCAGGCCGGAAAGCAAAACAGCCCTGCGCCAAATCATCTCTTCCGCCTCCCTCGGATAATTTTGTTCCCCACAAGCCTGATTTCTCGGGGGAGTTGGCTCGAATTTCTAATCAGCGACTAGGTTCCTCCTCCTCCTCCTGCTGCTCCCTCCCTCTCTCTCTCTCTCTCTCGCTCTCTCTCTCTCTCGCTCGCTCGCTCGCTCACTTGCTCCATCTTTAACATGGGCACGCACACAAACGCGCGCGCGTGGAGTTCGTCGCAGCAAAATCAATTAACTTTCCACAGCGGCCATGGTCACCTCCCCCCCCTGCCGTCCCTCGTAGGGTTTCGTCGCCAACTTCCGCTTATCCTCCTCATCCTCAGCTTGAGAGCGGCGTTGCCATTGTTTCCGCCCCTAATGAAATCCTGTTGTAGAGGGCAGAGAGCGGTGACTTCGCTCCTCACAGCACGCCTGTCAGCACTCGGCAGGGCAAGGTGTCTTAACTGGCGGCATGATTGACAGGTTGCCGACATTTTACTGATCTAGACTTCTTGGCTGGCAGTCCACCCAGGTGGTGTCGCAGAGCGCGAATCCTAATCAGGGAAAAAAAATAAAACAGGGCAAGGATAGTTTATAAGTATTTCACTCTGGTGCCACGTAAAACGAAATTACGCCAACGAGAGTAGTGTAGAAGGGATTTATTTTGCATGCAGCGACGGCAAATAAAATAACCATTTAATCTACTAGGAAGCAGTAGTTAAAACTACAGGAGGTCAAGTCAAATTATCCATTAGGACTGTGTTGTGGTGTCACCAAAAAATAATCCCCCCAACCCGCCGCCGAAGTGGCTGACGGAGTTCATGGTCAAAGGTAAAATACTGGGTTAAGAAGCATAAATGCGTGTTGAATTGGGTGGAAAGTGACAAACAGAAAGTAAAATAAAACCACTTAAAACTGTTTTAGTGAGCTTAATATATTCAAGTTGACTAATATAATCTCCTGTTGCTTAGGCTACTGATGCCTGTTGACGAATAAGAATAGAAGACAATTTATATTGGCAGAAATTCGACCTCATTCTAGCGGAATTTATGTTCAGACAGTCTCAGGCAGGCGGAATTTATTTTATTATCTAAATATTAGGTATAAGGATAGTAAGGCCCAGCAAAAAATATATTAAAAATAAAATAGGCGTTCATAATTTTTAGTGTCTGGTTCTTAATCACATATTTGCATAACTAAAACTGCTATCTTTACGAGCAAAAGGAAAAACTTTAATGCAACCATAGGTTTCAAAAACGGATTAACGCGGTTATGTGAAACTATGGCGATACTCATAAGCTATCCCAACCAAGATGGGCAAGTTACCATGCTCCATAAAGTGTGCAAAGTTAACCTTCAACTGCAACGAGAATAAGAGCAGAAGCCGGCCCCAGCCACAAATAGAAACCCCTTTGGGTAGTGAATCATCGTGGGGCCACCAAATTGTAAAAGCCCAAGTTTCTCACGGAAATCGTCGTTAAAGGTTTAATGCTTGATTAAGGGGAAGGTAATGCGTGTTTACCGGGTGGAAAGTGAACAGTAGAAAAGAAAATTAAAGCCACTTGTACTTGTTTTACTGAACTGAAAATGTGTGCGAAAAGAATGAGGAAAGAATAAAATTGACCAACATAAGTGCCCATCGGTTGGCAAAGGTTGTCTATCGACCAATAAGAATACCAGAACAACTCCTCTTGATTGCAGGGCTGTTCATTTATATAGACCTCTGCATGCATTTATATAGACCCCCGTATGAATTTATATTGACCCCTGTATGCGTTGTAATATTTTCGTCGGGCACCAAGGCAATTGCATTCGCATAAATTCTCCGGAT
Source organism: Ligula intestinalis (assembly GCA_036362985.1). NCBI lineage: Eukaryota > Metazoa > Platyhelminthes > Cestoda > Diphyllobothriidea > Diphyllobothriidae > Ligula > Ligula intestinalis. The sequence goes on along the minus strand of JAYGXS010000006.1, from coordinate 19,160,892 downwards.
ATCTATGAGTGTGGGTGTATTTCTTTCTACAGGCACCAATGACAACCGCTTCTTCGAGTAATTGATCTTTTTATGATTCTTGAAACGGTGGACTGTGACGTCGGCACCTGCAGGATCCCAAATTCCTGAACAATTTCTCTCTCGGTCATCTTGTTTTGAGCAGTGACCATCTCAGCAACAAGCTGCTTAGTTGTTTCCGATGTTTGTTTCGGCCTTCGCTTCTCATAAGCGGTTTTGAAATCTCGCTCGTAATTTTCATTCTTGCTTAGGTTTTTTGTAATTCTTTTGACTGTCGAATAAGATAAATTGAGTGTCTTGCCTATCCTCTTCAGATGGATTTCCTGCTCAAGATTTCCTGCTCAATATTGAGCAGGAAATCCTGAGCAATTGCCTTGGTGCCCGACGAAAATATTACAATGCATGCAGGGGTCTATATAAATGCATACAGGGGTCTATATAAATGCATACAGGGGGCTATATAAATGCATACAGGGGTCTATGTACATGCATATAGGGGTCTATATAAATGCCTACAGGGGTCTATATAAATGAATTCCCCTGTAACATAATGAAGAAAATGGTCCGATAGGCCGAAATTCAACCTACTGAAAATAAGCAAGTAGGTAGTTTTTATTTATACCAACCTCCAAAAGGCCATTCTATGGATGTCTGCACCGTCCATGTTCCTTATCCATGTTCTCCACCTTCACCGAGGACTTCAGTTTCCCAGCTGCACATTTTTGGTTTATTTCGCATGCGCGTTAATGAAGGTGCCCACGGGGTGGCATCATTGAGTGTTGGAAGTAACTTCTCGGCTTTTATTTACAGTCCCCGGACCGCCGAGGAAGATTCTGATCAAGGCCACTGGCAGTAACACTCTCAGTATATCTTGGGCACCCCCAGTGGATCCCATTTCCCCTGCCACCTCACTAACTCCCAGCCAATCAAATGACTTGCGGAACGTCTACTACAGCATCGACATTCAACCAACCGATTCCAAGGTTAGCTCACCCGTGAATAATTGGTTGTTTTTTGAAGACACTCTTTGACTCTCATTGGCTCTTTAAGCCATTTATTTAAACTTGTGACTTGACTGGTCGTGCAATAATCTGCTGACGGGGAAACAACATCTCAAAAGCTGAGCGCAAGGGAAGATCTAACTTCTAGTTATCTAGAAGACCTTAGACAGGAAGCAATAGCAGAAACGGTTCTATTGCTTTCTGCTCATGTCTCTGGTGAGGAATCCACGACGTATGTCGAAACGTCAGGCAAATAAACGTGTTGTCCCAGCGATCGAATCTTCTTTGTCTTTTTCTCAAGAACTACTGATTTTATTTAACATGTCCTCAATTACAAAACCGTGCGAAGATCCTTTTGAACCGCAAGAACAGTCATTATGTTTGATGAGATCATTAGGCACACTGTGTCCACTCCTTGGGGTATACGGTTGTTACGGCCGAATCATTATCACCGCCATCATCAACAACAACGGCAGCAGCTGCAACAGCAGAATTGTGATTATTATTGCCCACGCTACTAACAGCACCATCGTCCTCTTCCTCGTCAGCATCATAATCAGTAGCATCATCAAAAACAAGCAAATGCGATCGCCTGACGTTTCGGATCGCTTCTTGAACCCATCTTCGGGGACAGTGGTGGGAGGATTTGCAGTATTTATAAGACACAGTCGATATGGCATGACAATTAACGCCCCCCGGCCTATCGTGGATAGTTGCCCATTCATGCGCTAATTTCTTAATGTCCGGCGCGCAAGTTGTGACCTGCTGAACTTTCATCACCCCCTGCTACACTTGAGCGTGATGATCTCTCAGCCATTTAGCTCTCTGGCACTGGCATTAGACAATGCGTTGGCCTGTGCGCTCCCCGAGTGGCAAATTGCTTTGGATCAAAATGAGCCTCAGCACTAAATATGGATTGCGCAGGTCGTTGAACTTCTTTTATAGACTAAAGTTCCGTGAACAATGGCTGAATTAACTCGCGGCTCATAGGATTGTTAGTTTTCGCGAGAATTTCGGTAACGTTATTTGTCTCCTAATCATCATCATCATCGCTGGAACCATCTTCGTCTTCATCTTCGTATGCGTCATGATCATTAGAGGTATCAACATTAACATCACCATCACCATCATCATCGCCGCCACTGACCTCGTCCTCTGCATCGCATTGTTCGTTTACCCCATCATCACAAGCATCATCATCCTCAGCGTCCTCTAACTCCTTCTTATGATTGTGATTATTCTCATCACCGTCCTTGTCTTCAACGGCCCTTTTCTCAATACCAGCAAAAGTCTTACCAGTAATAGCCTCAACTTCATCAAAATTATCATGAACAACAGCAACACCGCCACCATCATCATCATCGCTGCCACTGACATCGTCCTCTTCATCGCCTTGGTCGGTTACCTCATCATTACCATCGCCACCACCACCATCATAATCATCATCATCAACGTCCTTCATCTCTTTCTTCTTCTTCCTCTTCTTCTTCTGCTTCTTCTTCTCATCATCGTCTTTGTCCCCAACAGCGTTCTGCTCGATAGCAGCAAACGTTTTATCAGTAGCAGCCTCATCCTCATCAAAATAATCATGAACAATGGCATCAGCATCAACCCCATCACCATCGTCATCATAAGCATCGCTATAAGCATACTTTTTTTAGTTTTTCAATAAAGTACAGTACAAGTAGCATTGAGAAGGCATGTAACTTTTACCCTGGATAAGCTGCCCCTTGGTCTATGGACATACATCACCATGCATCACTGTGTACTGTCAATTCAAAGATATTCTTAAGACTGAACGCCTTACTTTTATCCTTTTTTGCTGTTGCTGCAGGGAACGTGGTTGTCCGCTAGTGAATCGACACCCAACATCCTTCCAGTAAGGCAACAGGTGGCGGCTGAACAGGCCATCGAGAATGCCAGGGGTCAAAAGAGTTATATTCGCGAAATCAGCAACCTCGCTCCCAATACCTATTACGTGGTTTCCGTGCGAGCCGTTACCCGCTCCGGGTCCGGTGATCGAGCCAAGTCTGCGCCGGAAATGACTTGGCCTCTTCGTAAGTCTGTTTTCCTGTCTGTTTTCTGTTTCCCTCCGATGACCGATTAGCTAGGCCGTAGCATGTTTCTGGCGGTGTGAAAGAGAGTTAGGTTGACCCCCAGTGCATTTTTTTCTCACTAAAAACAATCCGATGCGCTTGAAGCTATCAGGGTGCGCTAAAAGCCATGGCTTGGAGGGTTGCCAACTGACGGGCTAACTTTAACACCGCAGCCGGCCAGGTGTGTGTGGGTGCGTTGTGTGGAGTGGCTTACTGCGGGCTGACAGTCATGCTCAATGGTTCCTAATTAATGTGGCCTTTATGGCGTGGCATGTTCAAGTGGCCCTCGGGCAGCTGAGAATATTTGGACGCGCGTGTGTGTGAGTGAGTGAATGTCGGTCAAGGGTCTTCAGGTCAGCGAGTGGGAAACAGGTGCCTGCGAAAGTGTCTGACGTTGGGGCAGTGAGCGTTGAACAAGGAAGGGGACAGCACTGTTGGCTGTCCGCTCCAAAATAACCATAACTTAATCCTCTCTAGCCAAGTGGCTTAAACATCAACCTTCCCCGTTTACTTTCTTTTCTCCGCGTTCGAAAAAAACTATTGCTTGCTGTGAGCGACGCGACAGAAACTGTCTCCCTTTTGAAGGTGTGGGCAAAGGAGAAAGATGCTCCAGTTAGTTAGGCTGTCTGGGTTTATTCAGGCGAAACTGTGCTCGCCGGCACCTCCTTTAGGACCTAAATGGTACCAGTAGTGCGGTTTATGTTACCGACAAATTACCTGCTGTCCTCCGGCCGGTTCTGGACTCATTCAACTGGCTTCCGGGCGCTCCACTAGTCAACACGCACACTTACGACCAAGCATAAAATCTACAACGTGCTGCTCTTCCCGAATGCGCCTTGTAGCTTCTTTTTGGCTGCTTAAGCGATGATTATCATCCTGTGGAATACTACTTGAAAAAATGTATACTTATTACTGTTTTCATCATCCCCCAAGGAAGACGAAGAAGAAGGTACAAGGACACGGACAGAATTATATTGAGACTGAACTTTCAAACACTCGCTTGGCCCCAGCGTCAGAGTAACTTGGTGACTGCTCCTGTTTGCTGGGGCTGTTTTAGCCTCGTATTATATCCGTGCTCAACACATGAAATTTGACCTGCCTGTTTGCTGCTGACTGACTGTGTGATTGACCGCTAGTGAACTCGTGTTACATTTGTTCCCCTTGCGTCTGTAGTAATTGTTGGTAAGTCAGCGTGCTTAGTGGTTTGACCCTCGTCCACCGACGGACTAGTCACTTGTTGCTGCTCGCGTAAATTGATGTCAATCTCGTGAGCGCGGCGGTGATGTAGTGTTCCATGCTGGTGACTTTATTCCTGGCCGCCTCCTCTCCTATTTTCTTCTGATTTCAGTTATAGTCCGCGCTTGAGTTTGCCTTGCCGTCCTATTAGCCTTGTTCAAACTGACTCGGGCCGTGCGCGTACCACCTGGTAGGTGAGATGATTGTCTTGGAATATGATACAAGGCCACCGTATTAAGAACAGTCTCTGTCGGTAAGAATAAATCGTAGACGCTCCCAATGAACGAAACGTACTGGTGATGGAAATTTTTTTAATGGTGTCATTGCTCTATGTGCTTGCATTGTTAACCAATAGGAGTGTTCTTATAGTTTTCTTAGTCTATAGGCTCCCTTTGCCGACCAATAGGGGGTTTCTCCTTGTCTTCTTGTTCGCCCATGCTTTTAGTTCAGTAAAACAATTAGAAACGACTTTACCTTATTTCCAACTGCGCTTTAAACACGTATTACCTGCTCTTTAATCAAGCATTAATCCCTTACCCACGAAGTCACTCAGGCACTTGGGCTTTTGCCATTGGACGACTTCATGATTTATTCCTACCTCTCTGTCTCAATTTCCTGTCCTAGGAGGCTGGGGGAAGGGTTGGATAAATACTTCCAACGTCGGATTCCTGCGTGCACACCATTCACTTTCTGCTCTCAATGTTGATTTTACTTCGTTACATTCGCCTGCGAGTTTACTTACCTCTTTTTTTTAATCACAGCACAGATTTTTTTCTTTTGACTTTTTCTTCGCTTTTTAAGTGGCTCGTAGGCTGCGCCAAATTTAGTTCTCATCTATTCCGCGGGAATAATTGCCACGCAATTATCAGGCCCGCGTCTGACGCTGATATGGCAATTGTGGCATTTATTGCGTCGAACGCGCAGTGTCAAGCCAGTACCGCATCAATTAAGACCCAAGCCGTGGCTACAGAAGTGAAAAATCATCACACACACGCGGATGACCACTACGAACTATAAATACCGTGCAGCCTGTGCATGTCTCCACCCCATCTGCGCATGACCATGACCTTGTTATCATCGCCTATGATTAAGGATTCCCGAGGGAATCCGAAACGTCGGGAAAATAAAGTCCTTGTTCCAGTGATCGCATCTTCTTCTTCCGATCCATGATCGCCAATGACTGCAATTGTCGATATCGTGGATAAATGTCTTTGAAAAATATGTCAAATATAGGCTAAGTTGGACTACTTCCAAAACGGCGCTCACGGCTTACGCTGATGACCTCATTGTAGTTCAAATAAACGAAGAGGGATAAAAATCATCTTCTAGTGGGTGACGTAGGCCAACGCACGTTAATGGAAGAAAATTTACATGTGAATGTAGGGCGGAAAAATGGTGGCTCAAGTTGAAAAGCCCTCAACAAAACAGTACCATAATTTACGTTAATTAAAAAAGTCGCAGTATTCTTCAGTCTTGACAGCCTTATCAATGTTTGGTATTAAGCTCTTAAATATGTAATTAACTCGTGGGAATTTGAACTTTGCGGGGGGTTGGTCTTGGAACTTAAAAGCCACGATCCTCGAGGACTTACTGCATTTTTTTGGATTAACTTTTATTATTTTCGCTAAAGAGACTCCCATTTAGACAGCTTTCTAGATACCAGGACATCTAACGATTTGGTAATAATTTTATTCAATCAGGCATCCTCTGTTAGAATACCTCTGTTGCTTGGCCTAAAGCTCCTGGGCCACACATTAGTTTCTAGCCTGAGCATGTTTCTGTCTGGGGATTTTCATAAAGTGGTATCCTAAGAAGATGCATTAACTGTATTGTTTTATTCTTCTTAACCCTATCACTTTCTGTAGCCCCGGGGAAGCCGACAGATCTGAAGTTGCGTACAACCGCGGGCTCGAAAGGCGGTGTCAAGGCCGGCCGCTTATTGGTTGCCACCTGGTCACCGCCGGTTGCCACGGCAACCAGCGGAAAGGAGACGAGTGCGGGGAGTGACTGGCTTCAGTACAGCATTCAGTGGAACCTTCTCCTGCGAAGGCACAAAAATCTGGCAGACGCGATTGCTGATGAGGCCTACTCTCGTCTGCCACGATATCGGCGCCAGTTTCTGCGGGCGAATGAGCACCCGGGGACTGCGGAAACTGCGGAGACGGCAGGCTTTGAGGTCGTCACCCCAGCTATGGGCAAGCGGCTGGGAATTCCACTGCAGTACGTGTCTGGCCAAGCGAACACCACAAAACACGCCTGGAAACCGCCGAGTGGAGTTATGTGTAAGTGCATGCGACGTCAACCTGGAGAAAGTATATTTGCTTACTTGCCTGAATGAATCCAGACCTGGGACATTTACGCACTAAAGACCCATCTCGGAGCAATCATAATGTGATCGGGGAGCGCCCAGCTACCATTGTTAAGATAACCTAACGGAAACCGATAGGGCACCTAGCACGTAACTCGTGCGTTAGGGTATTAAGCCTCCAAGCGGGAGGTCGTAGGTTGGAGCCTCAGTGGTAGCACAACCTATGAGCTGGATATTGGTTGGCTGATGACGGCTAATAAGTCGGAATTAGCTATTGCAGCCTCCCTTGTCTTTGTCGGTAATATCTTTCTGTTTATAATATGGTAGCCACTGAGCGGCAGCCATGTGGTTCGTGAGAGAGCCCAAATGCACAACGGGACAAGTGAATTCCGCAACCGATCGGTGAGTCTCCACCTATCACTTTTATGCACACATATATATGGCAAGTGTGTTATACCGTACTCCCGACATAGTTAATTGCTGAAAACAGGGAAAACAGCGTGTTTTCTTGATGTTTCTGTTGTTGTTGTCGGTGGTGCTTAATGCAATATTGAGGTCTTTGGTTCCTCAGGGTCTCTTCTAACGTCCTCCATGCGGTTTCTGGTACATGAACTCCAGAACAAAAGGTACTTGCCTACCAAATCACTGTGCAGATATGCGTATACCGGCAGAGACAATAGGGATTGGGATGGCCATCTTTTGGCTAATAGACCGTCGTCAGTAGACCTATCCATTACCCCTATATATTGAATTATTAATTCTTATTCCGGTATAGTTTGAGATCGAAAAAAATTGCACTGATCTTGGCTGAAAGGACAGGGGAAGACTGAGGGGACTTCAAGTCTGCGGGTCGAGAATAAGGCACTGCAGCCATGAGTTGGTTTACAGGCGCTTTGGTCTTAGTTTTCCATTTCGCCTTGCCTGTCTTTCTCGAAGCAGATGATAGAGCTCTAATACATCCTTGTGAGTGCTGTCAAGGTTTTTCTTCGCGTTGATGTACATTATTTTCTTCGGCAGAAACTTGAGGACGCATTCATGCCCTCTCGGAAGTATGCATACTTTGCATCTCTGCATTTATTTTTGGCACGGTTATTACTTTGACCACTTGTCCTATAACATATTTTTGGAGCTACCCGAGGCAGTTCCCCCCCCCCGTCACTACAAGACTTGCTCCCACAAACTGGAATAAAGCTATATGATTGCGTGATACCAAGATGTTGTTTTGGGATTACAGTTTGTCGCCTTTCTCCTTCTCCTCCTTCTACCCAGTCAGTGTAAAATAGATCAGATTATTGGGTCGCAGCTCCACTTCTCATCCTCTGCTATGCTGATTATCGCCTCTATCACAATCTTCCATTTTTTATATTAGGTGGTTCACAACATACGACTTCCATGCCTTCTCTTAACTGAAACTTTATGTAACCTCATTATCCTCTAGTCGGCGGACTCTCCTACGAAATTCGTGTCGCTGCGTTCGATCAGTTTCAGAGGGGACAGGATGTGCTTGGACGAGTGGAACTTCCAGATGACGGTGAGTGTTTGCTTTTCTCTGGGCACTACGCATGTTACAGCGTCCTCCTTTTCTGCTCAGGTATGGATAGTGTATGCATGAGCTAAATCAAATGGCTTTTACACTCCAGTCTCCCTGGCCTTTGTGATCGCCTACCTACCATTTATATATATATATATATATATATATATATATATATATATATATATATGAGAAGATAAGGCGATCTCGGGAACCATTGTTTTATCGTCCTGACGTTTCAAAAGCGTACAGGCTTCCGTCATCAGAGGTGGTAATTGTACCGCGCCTCACAGTATTTAAAGGTGTTGGCATTCATATATATATATATTCACTCAGGAATGTGCGAACACCGATCATATGGGCTTCCGAACTAAACAAAGTTCATGTGGTGGTCAGAGGTACCCAACGGGTGACCGCCTGCCAGGCCGATTCCGGCCAAGCCATAATAGCAGTAAGGGGGATATGACAGCGTCTGTGGGTAACTTGATACAGAACCATTTTGGACTTATTAGCCTTCATCAGCCAAGCATAACCCGGAAGCCTATTTGATCGGTGTT
>JAYGXS010000006.1:19131213-19141935 GCA_036362985.1 Ligula intestinalis | reverse complement strand
CGAAAGGCTTCACTCGCGTCCACTTGGTGGTTTGTATCAATTAGGTGATGTCATGTACTGGCCTGACGATGAATGACCGAAAATGATCGTTTGCCAACACGACTTTTCAATCGTAGAAATGGGAATTTTCGCTGAATTATCGGAAGCCGTCGGCTGCCTTCTTGCACCACTTGGACTTGGAGTCGCACACAGGCCTGAGGCAACCATAAGGCGTCAGATGATGAGACCCAAAGACCTACTGTCATGGCAAGAAACATCTGGAGTCGTTTACAGGATCTGATGCAGTTGCGGGCAAAGCAACTATGTCGGGGAAACTAGCAGGTTTCTGAAGACGCATCACTGTCTTTATTGTGTTTGCCAGGCATTGAATGGTTCCCTTCTGACATTTACCACAACTGGTATCAGACGGATAGTATTGCTAGCAAAGACTAGGGAGACTGGAATGGTCATTGCTGGCTTATTAGCCGTCGTCAGCCAGTCATGTAAGTGGTGTCCCTACCGAGCCTCGAATTGGCGACCTTTTTATCAGAGTCTAACCATTGAGCCACAAGCTCGTTGTCTTGCCGCTTTAGGTCGGGGATGATGAGCGTTTAGCGACCGCTAACGGAACCCACTGTCCTTAACCCCGGTTTCCTTGGGATGGAGCAAAAATCCAGCTGAGTGATGGATTGTTCCTGTTGCCATATCTTGGGGCAGGGAAGAGGGCACATTTTTTATCCCTACCGGCATTTTTGCCGTCCTCATTGCGTTCATCAGGCATCGAATAGTTCCCTGCTTCCTGACAGTTAACTGTTCTCTGTTTAAGACTGAAGCTAAAGGCGACCTCTGCCATACACACGCAAAACCACCCAAAACTTGATTTTAGGGGGTGCCAGATGCTTTCGGTGGAGGTTCTGAAACTTTGTCAGGGTCTGTTAGCAGGCATTTTTTGTAATGAGACAGCCGGCTTGAGTTGTTTCAGTGTACAGTAGTACCGAGAGAAATAAGAAGGCCAATGTAAGGCATGCCCACCGATAGCCTTGCCATGTTGGCATCAACGAAAAAGTTCTCCACGTCTTATTGGCGGCCGTGGAAGGCAGGGGGAGGAATCTGTCTTTGACGTCTAAGGAGTCGGTGTAAAATTAAAAAGCCGAAAAGTTGTGAAAAAAAACTCGCTTGCCCGGTTTGTTTTGGGTTTTGTTGGCTGGCTTTTGGCTGTTTAAATTATAGGTCTTGTGAGATTGTCTTGGTGCGTAACCTCTTTTTCGCCTTCTCTCCAAAATGAATCCGCTTGGGGGTTTTCTGGGCCGCGCGAGCGCGCGCGGCTCGCAATAAGTGAGTCAACAACTCTTTGATAAATAAGGGCGCTACTCAGCGGTAGGCCGAGCCTATGGGCCTGGTGTGCGCTGGTAATTTTTTCTTGGAGCTGATTTCATGTTGATGTTTGCACTTACGTCCTCACTGGGTGTTTACAGGTCGTGCACATGGTTGCCTGGTTAATTGTATTTTGTCTCTTTCTCCCTCCGATCCAGAGGAGTGAATACCGCCTGGTGGCGCCTAGCGAACTTGCGGACGGCGTGATGGCGGCGGTGGCTGTCACACTTCCGTCTGTGTAGTCACAAGGGCCACCCGGCCAGTCCCACCGTGCTTATATTGTGAAAATTACCGTTCCGAGCGTAGTGGCACGCTTGGGGGTGGCCTCGGCCGCATCAGCCATCTGCACCCTCCCTCGTCTCCGGTCTTCTCGATTTTTTTCCTGACATCGGGTGAAAGACTGGGGTAGACCCTGCAGGAGTCTACTTTCATTATAATGCAGCTTCAGTCAGGTTGCTGAAACTCGTGGTGGACATGTTGAAAAACGAAGGTTGAACTATCACCCAGGTAGGGTTCGTCTATATTACCCGGACCTATCGCCACATACGCAGGGGTTAAGCAAGTTAAACCCTAGTTAATGCGATCTTCAGACCATGGTTCCTTAGTAGAGTAGAAGTCGATGGAGACCAGAATAGTAGGAACAGTATATCGTGTACAAAGGGGAAGAAGAATAACAGGGAAGAGGATGGACTACAGAGAGCACGACCTTGCGCTGGAGAGGCGTGATCCGAAGTCCGGCTTAGTTGCAAGAATTCCCTACTGCCCATAGAGCAAGCGTTCACGCGTGCAGGCTCGCTATTCGTCGCCGGACCAGAAGGCATCTTTGCGGCAGCTGTGATTGGCTGTTCCCAGACGTCGAGAACAGCAGTCGTGAGATTCTAGTGGAGTTTACTTCGACGCAAGCTAGTCACAACAAACCTTTAGCGAGTGTGAACGATCGCTTATGCTGTCCCACGCAGAGAACAAGTCAAGACAAGCCGAGCCACATAGCCCCGCTAATAACGAAATCAACCGCCTACGTCGTCCAGTGAAGAAGCAAGAGGCGGTTCAAATATCTACTATTGACGCCGTAACTCAAACTCACAGCTGTAGTGTTGCGCGTGACGGCGATGTAGCCAAACTTCAACAACTAGAGGCAAATGTCAATCAAGGAAATGTCCAAAAAAATAGAAAGTTGTGTGGAATAACGGTATTATCAAGGGCTAACACAGGCCCGTCTATCGCCCCAATCGGGTGTATTTTGTGCGTCTTTTCGGTGCGGGTAGCAGAGAGCAAGCGAGAGAGAGAGAGGTCACCCCGACGGATGGAAGGGGACAAGGCCGTGGGTCAGCCCCTTCCATATTGTAGTCGCTGATAAGGTGAAAACGGTATTCATGTCTCTTGTATTTCCACAAAATAACAGTGCGTACTTGAAAAATAGAATGGCTGTTATGACCAGCGCGCAGTTGTACTCAGTCAAGTATTAAGTCCCCTGGAGTTTACTTTTTACATCATCATTAAAAAGATCCAAGATTATCATCGTGTTTCAGCCTCTGGACAATTATATATTTTGGCTAATTGGTTTGCACACTACAGGGGCTGTATACGTCAACGGTGGGAAAAAATTCAAGAAAAAGACTTTTTACTCTACCGAATTTCTTACAACTGTTAATTTGAATAACATAAATATCTGTATGATAAGCAAGTATGCTCACCACAAAACACGTTCGTTACGGCCCTATTGCTTCTTACAACGCGTGATTAACTCACGAATTGAGGCAAATGTTCGCATCCCAGGTATGTGTACAGGTAGAGAAATAGAAGGCGTTTCGGTCAAATGAATGGCAGTTTTACTTGTTTGAGCTTTCGGGCTCTTTTTGGAGTCCATCGTCAGAGATAAAAGGCGTCAACGAGAGACAAGCAAAAGTTATGGGAGGCAGGGGCCAATCAACCGTTGACGCCTTTTATCTCTGACGATAGACTCCAGGAATAAAATTATTGTCCCAGCGATCGAGTCATCTTCTTCTCAATTACTTCCTGGGATTCGCGTGTTCGCTTGTATTGGTAACTACATTTCGATTGCAGCAGAAACAATACATGTTTTCAGCCTGTTAGCCCGTCTGCTTGCCTATTTCGACAGACTCCCTTTGCATCCCCCACACGGAAATCTTCCGTTAGCGACGATTACGTTTAGACGACACCAAGGGACACCTACCCACTTACTTGGTTTGTAGGTTTCCTTCGTGTCGCTATTACCCTAAATAGTTAACTTTGCCTCAAAACCCATTGCATGCCCCACACTCCAGCGCCTACTTCAACTTTAGTTGGTTTGTTGTCAGGCTTTGGAAATTATTTTATTGAGGCAATAGATGAACATGATCAATTTAGACAAAGGCCATGCAAAATCAAAGCACCTAACCACCCGAAGACAGTTAAGGAAACACCAGTTCTCTAGTTTTGGATGTTTAGTTGAAGAGTTTGTTCTGTTTATTTGCATCAATTTTGACTTCTGATGGCATATTCTGGCAACGAATTTACACCTTCATTCACCGCAAATCCCTCTTACCGCCAAGGCGAATAGCCTAATAAAAAACCATTATTGGCCCACTTCTGACTGTTATTCTTCATTTTGTCTTCCTGCTTTTCTTTCTTATACAGTACAACTTGAATGATTCGGTTGGCTATCTATTCCGGGTTCGCTCAATCGGTCTGGCGAATCTCCACAGTGATTGGTCAGAGGTGGTTGCCGTTAAGAAGGCGCGATTGCCTAAAACTAGCCTGGTCACTGTCAGCGGACTGAAGTGCCAACTGGTGGAACAAACGCCGTCCGACCGCTCTGCCAAGAACATAGAAGTAGAACTCTCGTGGAACCCCGTCAGTCTGCCGGCCGGTGTGCATTTGGTTCATTATCTTGTAGGTGGTCGATTAAATATTTATCTACCTACTTAAATCGATTTGAGTAACACTTACTTTCAACGTTGCAATTTTAGGTTAATTACACTGGCAACAGTATTTTCCTGGATGCCGATGGTCACCGCATCAGGAGAGTGCAGTCAGAACGCGAACAGTCTCTTCGTGCACCGGACACCTCATCTGCAGGGTTGGTCAAGCATCGGCTGGTTGGACTGCAACTGAACACAGTCTACAACATCGACATTACACCGATATTCAGGATGGAGGGGAAACCGGAACTGGTGCCAATTTGCGGAGTGCCCAAATCAGTGTTCTGCAGAACACAAGCAGAGCGTATGAGAATAAAATTGGATAACGAATGCATTTACTTTCCTTCCAGAAAGACAGCTAACTGTCCTTTTCCTCTCAGGGACAGGCTTCGAATATTCCATGCCCGAGCAGAAGTGTTCACTGTGTATGGTTGTTTTAAGAGGTCTGACGTTTGTCGCAGCAATTCCAGCCGTACAGTAGCTGAACCTGGTGCATTCCATGTGGCGCTATCAGTATAAGGCCTCGGATTTGTGCATGCATTCAGTTTGCCGTGCCCGCTGATTAGCTCACTGTTATTGGTCCACGCACAAGCACCAACTGGAGCCAAAAAGTCACACGTTCCATTTCAACATGACTGGCTACCAGTTGGACACCTGAGGAGTCAGTGTTAGGGGTTGGATTGATGACAATCCGGTGGGGACAGCCCAGGAACCATGACTTTGAGATTAGCGAACCCCTGTGTCTCCAACTTAGAACCACTTGGACGACCAAGTAGAGCGGTTGAATAGGCGACACAAACGATAGCAGCTAATTCTTAAATGATGGTCATTTTGATTGGCAGACATAGAGTATAGTAAGGCTCATGATGTAACGCTGGTGATTGACTGCTAGAACTGCCGCTTCACAGGTCAGACGCTAAGTATGATGCTTCAGATGATCGCACTTTCCACTTGATCAGACCAATCGGTAATCGGCTAATCACATTTGAATTTTTGCATTGGATGTTGGATTTCTTCCGAAGAAAAGTTTTGCGTTCTAAATAAATTCCCCTGAATTGTACTTCTCAGTAGGAAAGAGCAACTATTTGCAAGGCCACAATCATAAAGATAAACTCTTACAAAGGTCCGAGCCAACAAACAAAGATTACAAACTTTTGCTCAACACTGTGGTATAACCACTCGGCACAGTATTTTTTCGGAAATTGTATAAATGTCCACGTCGGACGAAAATCATAACGCGTCATCTACACCTTAGAAACTTATGAAATTATTTTTCAGGCATTTCTGCCTCCTAGGAGTGGGATTATGTGTTGGTATTCAGACCTTAATTTGTATTATTGTGATAAATGAAGATAGTATGACAATTTGTTGACTTCGTCGGTATAGTCGACAAGTTTCATTGTAACGGCGCTAGCGGATGAAAAATGCCGTCAAGGCCATAATAACAGTTTATATCATTAAATAGGACTACTATATGTTTGCTAGTAGCTTTTACAGGTTTGCGTAATTCTACTGGTACGCCTCGAAACAGCCGGATTCATCGTTATGATTGTCCTCATTTCAGCGCCAGATTTTGTGCCTCCGCCTGACTTCCTATTCAAACCACGTGCTGTGGATAGCGTTCTCACCTTGTATCGGGCCAGTGAGGAGGCCGGCTCAATAGCCGCCTATGAGATAATTGTGCGGGACGCGATCAACGGAGGTGACGTGGAGGATACAGAGGCTCAGTCCATCCTGCTGGCACGGTTCCCTGCAGTCACCCTGTTTCCACCCCTGCGGAAGGCGGTTCGTGTCTTTCTCAACGGCACAGCTAACGCTCAAACAGCCGGCCAGGAGGTCTTCTCGGCACCCTCTCTCATTCCCGGCCGCGAATATGAAATCTCCGTTCGGGCGTGTGTTGAGGTCAGTCTACACATATCCACACACGGCTGCTTGCAAATCAGCCCAGTTGTCGGGAATTTCGCACGTCTGGATTGGCTCAAATCATTAGCCAATCAAACCGTCGTAGGCCAAATTGACTTCACCTGAGGATGTATTTTCGACGACTAGAAGCGTCTGATAAATAATAGTCACTACCTCATCATTAATACAGGTACCCTGAATGCAAAATTTAGTGAAATCGATCTGAATTTCCTTTTCGGGACGAATTATCATTAAATTTATGCTAAGCATGAGTGCTCATCACATAGTGCCAAAACATGCATGTCCATAAATGTTTGGTGCACACGACAGCGCGTAAAAATGAGAGGTTACAGCTGATTTGCTAGGGAAAAATGTGTTTTTTGCGAAGCAGCTGTTCATGAGGAGTAGGTTGAACGCCTTGCCACATTTAGTTTCTAGTCAAGGATGCTTATTAGCAAAAATATATTGTTTGGAGTAAAGCATTATCCGGCGTCGTACTTCCAACGGAAAGAAGCACCTAATAATTAATCGTCACTACTCTGTCCTTCATAGCGGCACATTCAACACAAAATTTAGTACAACAGATTTAAATTTCTTTTCGACACAGATGTTGTGATGTAACCGATGTCTTTAAGCTGGTCATGAGACTCCAGATTTAAAATAGTTTTTATTATCTGTAATCTTGAAAGTTTTGATGAATATGTGGCCTGTTCTTTGCCATAAAGATAAACGAAAAGGTGGTTGGAAGGTCAAACAATTAGTAAGTTTTAGGTTGAGAATTCGAGGAAATTAACGTAAACTTCCATTTTTGTTGGCAGAATACACAAGCAGCCGATGAACATGTACACTGGTGGTTTTCAGGAATTAAATTGCGAACACCGAGAAATCAGCCCCAAGAAAGACTGTGTCCGCCACTGCTGGGCTCCAGCCCACATTTAAAAAGTAACACCTTTGACTAAATACTTACGAATTATACAGTTTAGGCTTGGGCACCAAATATTTTCACTTTAGAGCTAGTGGGATGGTCGGCCGTACTCCTCACCTTCGCTTAATTATTGGTTTAGGCAGTTGCGGATTTTCAAGACGAGTTCGTCAATCAAATGACGTTCGTACACCTTATATATCTATATATATATATATATATATATTCACTCAGGAATGTGCGAACACCGATCGAATAGACTTCCGAACTAAACAAAGTTCGTGTGGTGGTCAGAGGTCCCCAACGGGTGACCGCCTGCCAGGCCGATTCCGGCCAAGTCATAATAGCAGTAAGTGGGGTATGACAGCATCTGGGGGTAACTTGATACAGAACTGTTTCGGGCTTATTAGCCTTCATCATATATATATATATATATATATGTATATATCAAACAGTGGCTGAAGAAGTATTTCAGGTCTTCCTGAAGTCGTACGCTTACCAAAACTATTTTTATTTATTTATACAATATTTATTTGCCATTTTCATCCATAGGAGCCGGAGACCGCGCCGGCAACGGGTATGTGGCGACTGGATGCGACGACTTCGTCTGCCTGCACGGCAAGTGAATGGACCCGATCAACGAAGCCCTATTTGGGCCTTCCACTTAGGGCACCGCCACCCCAAACAAAATTTTCTGATGATCAGCTGTGGCCCCAATTTGTTTGGGAAAATCTCACCAATTCGCCGACTCAGACAACCTTCAACGACGCTGTGCCCACTGTTGCCTGTACGTACATAGGGGAAATTGCGCATAATTTGTTTTTATTTTAATCTTTTGACTGAATAATAATTCGTACACATTTTAGATGCGGGAAAACACTCATCGCCCGTTGTGCCTGTCATGCCAAACACCAGGCTAAGTTCAAAAGAGTTGCTGAGGCAGGCTGGAGCACCAGAAGCCTCTACGAAGTCAGCTGAAGAAATCCGACATCTCAATATGCCGAAACTCAAGTTCCTTATCGTCGGTCTCTCGATAACCGCGTTCATCTGCGTCCTTGGTTTCATCTGCATCATCCTGGTTGTGTATCACCGCAGAAACCGAGGCGGCGTTGTGCGCAGTCAGATCAGAACCAGCAAACCACCACGCCTAATCTCCCAGTCGGCCTCAAATATGGCCAATGGTTACTCCATTCTCACCCACCCAGCACCGGATACGCCCACCCAGAAGCAGCAGGCTGATCTGCTCTCTCTCCGATCCAACTGCTGCACTTTCAATGAGGGCAGCAATGGCTTCGCCTCGCCTCCGCTAGATCCACAATACCGCGACAAGTACGCCACCACCACGATCGGTTCGCCGCTGCACCGTAACTTCTCTGCTCGCAGCACCCTTGGTAGTGGAGCCTGCTCGGCTGGCAGCCTTAACTTTCCAACCGATCACATGGGATCGAACACAGAGATGACAACAGGACAACAGAGCCTATTTCAGGGCCCGAGGCCTGAGCGAGGCTCGGGGATCTGCGCTGTTGATGGAGTCGGTGGCTATCAGGATCAAACAAGGATATTTGGCGGGGGTGGGGGCGGTGGAGGAGGTGGTGGCGGACCGATGCGTCAGATGTCACCCATCGATGAGCCTTTGGTGAGTAACTGTCTCTGCTCCGATATTGCCGGTGGATCAATGGCCCCGGTTCTGCGGCCCCCACCACCCTACTACCTCCCGCCCATTGAGGCTAGCGTGCCGAATTCGTTGGTCGGATCGTCACTGAGAAAAGCGCTCGGTGAGTTTCAATTCTCAAAAATCTGGTTTCCTCGATATTTTCCTGATCATGGGTTGGCAGGGGGGAGGAGACTGTAGCTGAAAAGTAACCCCAGGTGCTTTGCTGACACCCAAGGCATCACCGGTTTGCTATTAATAGATATATATATATATATATATATTATGTCTTCCGAAAAGACACGGGACTCTAGGATGGCAATTTCTGGAGCATAAGCCGTCGTCAGCTAGAGATACCCAACTCCAGTGTTGCGGCTGAAAGTGCTGCCACACTCGAGATTCGAACCCGTGCCCCACCGATCAGAGGCAAATGCCTTAACCATTGAGCCACGAGTCCGCTGTCTTGTCGGTTTTAGATCGGGAGTATATAGTAGATAGGCGTTCACCGATCGGTTACGGAACCCATTCGTTCGGTTGTGCCTTGACGTCCGCTCTCGAGCCCTGCTATCAGCTGATCAACGGTTTTGCCTTAGAGTGACTGCTGGCGGGACTAGAAGGCGAACGCCAAGGCACAACCGAACGAGTGAGTTCCGTAACCGATCGATGAGGGCCTATTTACCATAGTGTAGCAGATAAGCGTACATCGATCAGTTACAGGACACACCCGTCCCGCTTGATGCCTTTTGAGTTTACACACATGCAAGCCAATGTGTTCACCGACGGTCGTTTCACCAGATAAGCTTGAAACCCTGATTTACGAGATCGGCAGGAAGGGGGACCCACATGTTCTGGTGACAAGAATGAACACAATATCACAACAACGCGACAAAGGATATCGCGTGAGGATGAACTGACACAAGCTGGTCTGATGACATGATGGACGCGTCTTTTTTCGCCTTAAACTTTGACTCTATCCCGTAGCGCACAGTCGCCGATGCCATCTCAGTATTATTCGACTAGCCCCTCTGTGGAGCAAGCAAAAGAGCTCTTACTCAAGGCTGTACTCAAGTATTCATTGTTAACGTGGGCTCTAATATCACCGAGGCCGCGAATTTTTCGAAATTGGGTCGACTGAATTATTCAAATCTGCTACCTCCTCCTAATAAAACACCTATTAGTCACATCCTAATCCCAGACCGTGTATCTGAGTGTAGACAGAACTGCAATGCATTTCAGTCTTTGAGGCTTGTACTCAGACAACCTCACCGGTCTCATGCATCCCTGCATACTTCTGGACTTACGAGGACTCATCGCAGCCTAATGCACGCATTCCGTGATTCAATGCTAACCCGGTTTGAGTCATCGTGCCAGGTAGTGCCCTGGGGAGCTCCATGTCTTCTATATATGCATTAATCATTGCTACTGTATTTTATTTCAGTAGAGTGCGTGCTTACGACTAATTTCACTCCTTTCCTCCAGGTACACCCCTGCGATATCCTTTGCATTCCATTCCAGTGGACAGCATGATAGATCACGTTAACCTCCTGAAAAAAGATAATAGTCGCTTAATGGCCAGCGAATTCGAATCTATAGATCCGGGTGGTCAATTTACCTGGGAAGTATCCAGTCGCCCGGAGAATCGATCGAAGAATCGGTACGCCAATGTGGTGGCCTATGACCATTCACGCATAGTCCTGCAGAAGATTGATGGCATTTCGGACAGTGACTACATCAACGCGAATTATTTAGATGGATACCACAGGAAGAACATGTACATCGCCACACAGGTGAGAAGCATGCGACTTTGAATTAGCTTTTTCATTGAAACTTTACGGTAATAGTAGTAGTATTAGTATTAGTAGTATTAGTAGTAGTAGTAGTGGTAGTAGTAGTAGTAGTCGTAGTAGTAGTAGAAGTAGTAGTAGCAGTAGTAGTAGTAGTAGTAGTAGTAGTAGTAGTAGTAGTAGTAGTAG
>JAYGXS010000006.1:19117128-19131203 GCA_036362985.1 Ligula intestinalis | reverse complement strand
AGTAGTAGTAGTAGTAGTAGTAGTAGTAGTAGTAGTAGTAGTAGTAGAAGTAGTAGTAAAATCTGCATTATCTGCGTGTGGTATTTGGCAGCCTAAAGCAGGCAGGTTTTTTTTATTAAGCCGGCACAATGCAGACTCCAAAGAGACAAGGTCAAATTTTTAGGGCATGTTGTTTCCGCATCCGGGCGCGAGATTGATAAGGATATGGCCACAGGAGTCCGTAAGTGGCCAGCACCAAGTAATGTGACTGAGGTCAGATACCAATGAGGATGATACCAATATAGCCACACCAACAAACAAGCTCACCCGAAAGGGGAGTGAGGATAATGTATATCATGCCATCGTGGTGGCCTGCATTGGGTGTGGGCGGCCTGGCGCCCTAACCTTATTGGTCTTTCTGACTCTGTCCTGACACCGGCTGCAGGTGCGTGAGGGTAGGTAGTATGGTAGATCCAGCGCAAACCTCTACTATCAGTTAAAGCCAAATCACGGGGTGTTCTGGCCCATCATTGGGGATAGTGGCCAAAGTTGGATCCCGTTCGCTCATTTTGACCCTACCCTGTCCTCGGCTCAGGCGGGCGAAGGTGAAGAGAGCGGTAGACGGTGTGCAAGATCTACATTCACTTAAAACTGATCCCTGCCGCCAGTCATCTTCCCTGGGTGAACCTGTTTGGAGAGCATATGGTTACTTCATCTACATCGATGGTCCAATAATCAATGGAGGAGTAGCGGTAATAGCAGTAGTTATGAAAGAAGTATTATTTGATGTAATTTAACTCAAATTGTATGTCTTCAACATGGTCGTTTTGAGGAGTTTCTCGGTCCATCAGTGACGCCCCTTCTTCCATTCATACAACTTAATGCATCTTTTCTTCAAGTACGGATGTCGACCAGAATCAGCTTTATCAGGCAGCTGAGGTGTGCAGATCACTTCTTAGGGGTTAGCTCCTGGGCTCATGGTGCATGACATCAGGTGGTAGTCAGTTTGATATTTGTCCGATATAGGTTACGACTGCATACTAGGTTCCAGTTTCCTACATACAGGTATAGGCCGCATTGTATTACGCCATTTACTGGTCTTACTAAGTATGATTTCCGCAATAAGCAATCCTAGCATTGGCATATTTATTCTAGCAGCAGTTTCCTAGCCCTCGTAGTCTTCACTTGGGGAAAACTTACACTGGTTGAGTGGGAAGATGAAGGAAGGTGGAAATCAGGACAAGCATTGATGTGCTCCGAGCCTCGAATACTTATTACTCGGAATAGCATAAATTCAGGTTCCCACTCGTAGTTGAGATCGAGGGCATATTGGTCCAGCGCTGAATTTAATCAGCGTCATTTCTGACCAAGAATTAGCGTCAGTAATAGTATCAGTACTACCATCACTCAGGTATACTGCTAGTAAGCAGTAATATAAGTATTAGTAACAGAAGTAGTTATATCAGACTCGGTCTCTTTGAGGCTTTCTGGACACCTGCTAAAGCTGCTTGAGGGAAGGTAGTGCAGCAGTACCAGCGCAAAAGGCTACTGTCACTTAAGAATAAGTTAGACAGTGTTTCTGGCCTGCAACGGAGAAAGTGGCTTTCCGCTCAGTCATCTTGACTCTGTCTGGTCATCAGTTTAGGCGGGGAGATGATGTACAGTATGGTAGATGGCTGCGCGTGTACTTTCACTATATCTGAATACGGTCACCATCCCAGCTCTTTGAGCATATGGTGGACCTAATCGAAATCGATGGTCGAGCTACCATCAGTCAGGGTTGCGATTGGCAACTGATGGGGTGGGGGAGCATATTTGTTCAAACAAATCCTCTCCGCCTTACAGGGTCCGTTGCCAAACACCATAGCCGATTTCTGGCGAATGGTGTGGGAGCAGCGCTCCAGCATAATCGTCGCCATGACCCGATTGGAGGAACGTACTCGAATCAAGTGTGAACAGTACTGGCCGGCTGTCGGTCATGTCACACGCACGCCAATGAGCAGCGCTCTTGAGGGTTGGAGCAGCCACCCTCAGTCACCACCCAACACCGCCACGACCACCTCCAGTCACCACCTACCCTCTCCCCGTCGTCTACAAGGTAATCTCATTGGTCATCATTTGGGCACTTCAATGGCACAGCTCTGTCAATTGCCTCTGGCCACCGTGACTCATGGACAGATAACAATCGGCCTGCTGGATGTGGTTGAATTAGCCTACTACACCATTCGCACCTTCAGCCTCCAAAAAGTCGGGTGAGTGCTTTCTTAAAAACATTACTACTTAAATAGAATGAGTAGTGTTATGGCATAACAACGATATCTATCTGTGCGTGTCTGGATTATAGGTCTCAGGAGAAACGCGAAGTGCGTCAACTGCAGTTCACCGCCTGGCCAGACCACGGCGTACCAAACCATCCGGCTCCCCTGCTGATGTTCCTTCGCCGAGTGAATGCAGAATACACGCCTGAGACCGGACCAATCATTGTGCACTGTTCTGCGGGCGTCGGACGTACAGGTTGGTTTTTTGTCGTTTGATTGGCGTAGAGCCGTTCCTTTAAAGGAGTTCTAGGTAGAAGCATCATTGGTAGTGGATGATTTTTCCAAAATACTGAAATGCCGACAAAATGCATTTCAGTAGGCGTAGTTTTTATTTGCTCACGTAGGTTTTTGACTTGACTCAGGGCAATAGCCCTATCAATTCGAAACTTGCGTGACTTGGCAAGGCTACTATAAATTCCTCTCCTATCATTTTATTAACATAAGCTGTTAGTCGCAGAAGTGATAAAAACATATCTTAGATCTATTTTATGAATGCTTATTTGCTACTGAATGCAGTCGTTTTGGCCTGAAACGTTTGTTGTGAAAAATCGACACTTTAAAGCAATAGAGTTTAAAATTGAATTTTATTCAAAGATTCAGAACAATAGTTCGTGATTTGTTAATTCGCTCTATCCTCATGTTCACCTTTCCCTACAAGCAGATGGTGAAATTATGAGAGGATATTAGGAAGTGGCCAGCATCCTCTAGTCAGTGCAGGATCGATAGTTTGGGTGGTCAATGTATTATATATAATTACCTTTCCCAACTCGCAGTTCCTCCCAATTTCATCCTCCCCCCAAACCCTGAAAATTGCACGATTATTTTCTACCAACCCACAAAGTGTAATTTGTTACTAACGATACAAATGTACAACAAGCATGAAGTAATTTTATCAGAAGCAAACGTATGCTCACCAATTTTGCCTGTTAAATATGTTTAGATACATACACTTTCCATTTCATTGAACATTCCTTCTACATGGGGGAGTTGAGTGTCTATCTAAAGTAAGAGGAATGTGCATGCTGGTACAATTCTGATGAATTGTGAAAATTAAACCACCTGTATTCTCTAGCAGGCATCCTGAGGGTTTGTGTTGGTGGCGTAATTTTGTTGATAATCGGACTCCTAAACTTTTACTTCCCAAGTGCTGCAGCGCACATATATTGGCTCATTCAGTCACAACATAGCTTCCTTTGCACTTAGAGGTACCTTTACCGATTAGGAAAATAGATGATCTATATGGTTTCTTTATGATCTTCGTGGAATGCACTGTCTCTCTAATGCTGAAGAGGAACCCGTTCCGCATAACTGTACATTTTTATTTGTGTTGAAACTTAGAGGTGGGAAAGTATACAATAGTTAAACAAAACATGCCTACTCCTACGAGATAAGTAGGTTGTTGTGCATGGTATACAATTGGTCGCTGATGGCACTTATCTATCCTCGCCGTATGCGTATGTCTGGCTCACCTGGCGTATGTAAATTTTTAGGTGCATACATTGTGTTGGATATTCTGCTGCAACAAATGCGTCGGGAGCACGCCATCAACGTACCCGCCGCCGTAGCCCGCCTTCGCAGTCAACGCAACTTCATGGTTCAGACTGAGGACCAGTACGCTTTCATCTACGAAGCACTGGTTGAGGCCTCCTTGAGCGGCAACACGGAGCTACCGGCCCGCCAGCTGCGAGATCATTGGCTGAAACTGACTGCGCCGACCGCAGACACTGGAGGTGCCGCTGCTGCTGCCGCCACCGACACGCTTGAAAACACCGGAATGACACTGGAATTTGAGCAGCTCATCAGCCAGACCATAACCTCGCTGGCAAATACAATTGCACACCGGGCTCCCGGTGGTCTGCTCTCCTATCTGGACAGACGATCTGCCTCTACGGATCAGAGCGCCTCGGCCGGCGCCTTCCTTGATCCAGAGCTCACAATATCGACTGTGACTGAACTCGCTGGTGCGCAGCCGGTAAGCCGATTTTACCCCCTCCTCTTACTTTCCGACTGCTACTTGACCTTACATATATATATATATATATATATATATATATATATATTCACTCAGGAATGTGTGAACACCGATCGAATAGGCTTCCGAACTAAACAAAGTTCATGTGGTGGTCAGAGGTCTCAAACGGGTAACCATCTGCCACGCCGATTCCGGCCCAGTCATAATAGCAGTAAATATATATATATGCAGTACGGCGGAGAAATCGTAAAAAATGCCAAAGTTTGCAAAAGCTTGGTAACCACTCACAAACCGGCACTAACGCATGCACGAATACTTAGAAATAATACTGAACAGTCTTACGCAAATTCATTACTCTAAAGAAATAAAAAGTACCAATTTTCGATAAGAAAAATTAAATTTTCTTCATAACAAGCAAGCTCCGCGGACATAAAAGTAGTTATAAATTAGAAAAATAAATTTTAATCTTTTCGTAATTTTGATGAATAATCTTACCAATTTCTTGATATTAAAAGCACTTTTACTTATTTAGTTACAGGTACTTGCAGATTGACCTTTAAATTTCGACAAATGTCCGATGTTTTCTGTGTTTTTAAACTTTATTTCATAAACGTAGATTCTGTTCGGTATCAATATCAAAGCCTTTACAATAAGTTATCTTTTAAAAGCATTTACCAAAAAAATGAGTTTTTGGATATTAGTTGTCATGACGATGGTCATTCGGAACAGATTTGAAATTCCTCCAAACATCGAAAGCCATTGTCCAGCAAAAAGAGCGGTCACATCAGAAGCCTTCTATTTTTATTCCTAAGCTTAGCAGCAAAATTTAATGATAGGTAATCTCTTTAAAGAACAGTTTAATTCGCTATTCAGCTGACGAATATATGTGCATGTTACCTTTTTCCAAGGTAATTTCAAAATGAAGATGGAGATATTTTACAAGTTATTTGAAATTACCTTAGGATAAATTATACAATTGCGCTAAAAATAAAATAACTAACTTGTGTCTTCTATTCAAAAATTTTTCCACCATAGTAGGTCACTTCCAGGCTCTGTTCTAAGCTTCTGTGTGCAAAGAGAGTGGCTAAATAGATACTAGAATTTTGATATAACTCTTCTTCTATCTGTTCCGTTTCTAAATTACGCATAAGCGGAAATAACAGTGTAAAATAGTATATTTCTTCATATTTTTACTTTTATAAGATTTCATTTTACCTTCACCTTCGCGATAATATATGCACAGTTTTGGTTACGTCCCAAAAAGTTAATGCGGTTAAACGAAATCCGGTTAAAGCCTCTTGGTTACTGCATTTCGTGACAAAAATGTCAAAGACTCTATGACCAAATGGTCTCGGGTTCGAATCTGGAGTGATCCACACTCGGAATTGGGTTTGACAGGCTGAAGATGGCTATTAAGCCAGAAATGGCCATTCTGGTCTCTCCTGTCCTTGTCTGCCTAGAGGAGCCGGGAAATTCCCCGCGCAGACATGGACCAATCAGGTTCTTAGGAAGCACTGGAGCCACCGTAGCCAATGAGGAGATGCCATCAACTGCGCATTCTTGGCATAAATCGTGGGAGATGGATACATGCGCTTTACTTGGAGACTGACTTTTCTTGGAAATGAGTGCACGTTCCCAATATCTTTCCCAGAATTCAAGCCCACTATCAAGGTATTATTGACCAAATAAAAAAAGAATCCCAAATCAACTCCCTACTTAAACCTGGCTTTGTCCTAGTGTTTTGCTCATAGAAGCCACAGTCCTTCGTCCGTTTTCTATGGTGTCTTTCTCCTTGCCGTGTAGGTGAATCTTAGGAAAAATCGCCGCTCCGACTGTCTCCCACATGAGGCCAATCGGGTGAAACTCTCTCCCATTCGCGGCTTGGAGGGGTCCGACTATATCAACGCCTCCTACGTGGACAGTTACAGTTCCCGATCAGCCTTCATCGCCACGCAGACTCCGCCTGCTGAATGTTTGGATGACTTCTGGCGCATGATTTGGGAAACGGGATCCTGTATCATCGTCCAGCTTGATCAAAGGGTTGAAGACAGTGTGCCAGATGTAATAATTTGCTTTCTGTTCAGAATACTTTTTTTCTTGTACATATATTAAAAAATCCCTGGATATGTTTTACATGACCAATACATATGTTTTCCTTTCAGGCGCTCTACTGGCCAACAGATGAGCCAATCAGATTCGACTATGTCGTGGTCGAGCCGGTCGCTGACTACGGAATGCCGGCCTATATCCTGCGAGAGCTTCGTATCACTGATGCTAGGAGCGGTCAGTCGAGAACGGTCCGTCTATTTGATGCCTCAGAGCTTGCCACGGCCATTGCTCGGACGCTGGACTCGGCACAGCGCCAGCCCCTCCCAACTGACCAATGGGAAGGCGGCAGTCGAACGACACTGCCGCCCTCCTTGCCTCCATTAGCCGAATGGTTGCCGCTCAAGTCGGCTCCCCTCAAACCTGATTATTTGAGCGTTTATACTCGCTCCTCTTCTGAGGATAATTACAAAAACACTATATTTGATGGAAATTTGTGTCAGATGGCTTCACGAAACATGATTGCTTTGATTGAAGAGGTGCATAAAACCCAGGAACAGTTTGGCCTCGAAGGACCAATTACGGTACACTGCAGGTGGGTTGCAACGCGTTGACCTAATAAATATTGTTACTTATACCAATTTAAGTAGAAGTTATTGTTTGAATGAACAATTTCTGGTTTCAGATATGGGACTGGATATACAGGCATCTTCTTGGCGCTGTCAATTGTATTTGAGCGGATGCGTTATGAGGGTGTGGCGGATATGTTCCAGACAATCAAGCTTCTTTGGTGGCAACGCCGAGGACTCGTTGAATTTCCAGCTGAATACGCATTCTGCTACGCCACAGCCTTGGAGTACCTAAACTTTTTCGAACAGACAACACCATGACTTCATGACCATGACTTTCTTATTTCTCTGTCTTTTTCCCGTCACCCTCCCACCCAATAAATCAAAGCCGTCTACCACAGAGGACAACTGCCCACTCCTCCTCCTTCAACATCGTCCTCCGCGTCTCATAATAACGCTACTTTCTGTCCGAGGACTTCTAAGACCTGATGATCAGATGCTTCGGAGGGGAGTCGAAAGGGATTGGACAAAGCCGGCACCCATTTTTCGGCCTTGTCCATCTGACTTACGTTCGAACTTACACTTGTGCAGGCATATCACGTAAAGTGAGACTCAGATCTTGCGGAATGTGGCTTCTTTTGATTTTATGCGAGTTATGTACACACACATACAGAATTCCTATCGATTCTTATAAATGTGCGTTTGATGTGTGGGTGTGATGTGCCAAAACCGCCAAACCAAATAACAGGGTTCTTCTAAGAAGCTCTGTCCTATCATGCAACCCTCTCCGTCAACGGATCCCTTAATTTAATGATGCGCTTGGGAGGTGGCATAGGGCTAAGGGATGATAAAAAGATGAAGGATTGGTGTTTCGGCTGGAAAACGACAAAAAATGAAAAAAATGGTGCCAACTCTACCTACACAAATTTTTCTAAGGCAGCCATTAGGAGAGCTTTGAGATTGGAGGGCACCAGTGCGCGAAATCGAGCTACTAAGTAGATCTCGTGACAAATAAATTGAAAAAAAGCGTGAACCAGGCTACTGAATAGATGTAAGTAGTTGTACTCGTGAATTTTCGAACAGGTATCACCTGTTCGTCGTCAGACTAAATGAAAAGTGAGGGCTGGAAATGTCCACTAAAGGTTTTGGGGGCAGAGGTTACAACGAATGGGGTGGAATTGCGCGGGATAGGTTGTGCTGGTGAGGGGAGGGAGGTGTTAACGTTTGGATTGTGGGCCACGTGTTCAGGGAAGGGGGGTTCAGAGTCTGTGAACTTCTACTAGACCGAGCAATTAGGTGTTTATTACATCCAGTGGACCCTAATGGGCACCTTAAACCCAACACACTAGACTTAATTAATGCAAGTTGCATCTTCATACGTACTCCCGGTATACTGTGGTTGAAGTATGTACGCATGTGTAGTTGGTATATGAATAGCTGTAAATTTGTGTCGATTTGCAATTTGCACGAACCTACACACGGGGATAGTACAAAATCAGCGGGCAGACTGTTCCACGCTGCGACCGCCCTAATTTCAGTAAACAAACGTATGTAGATTGGAAGACATGGAAATGAAATGTTCCTTAGGCTGACTGTCCCGGTTCGCCATCAGTCCTTTCTCCCAGGCCATTGCCCTGCTTTTTACCACATAAACCGGAGGGCTGAACCGGTGCTAAATCTGAACGAAGTGATTGATTAAAGACTCGCTCAACGGACATACAGTCCCCCTATCAAGCCCTGCGTGAGCATTACAAAGGAGTTTATGAAGGAAGGGCCAGAAAACACTGCGTTTATTGATGGATAAAGGCTCTCCGTCCCGTGAAATACACATTTCCCCTAGTAGTGAGGATAGGCTTGAGTGGGATTGTTGAAAAAGTCTTTTCCCTAAAATTTATTTGTAGAAATCCATCCTCACCTCTACAGTTTGTCAGGCACTAAATTACAAATGACATAGCAGAGGGAAAAAAGCTTTGTCAGCTGTTTCAAGTTTCTTGTATTCTCTGCTTCCATTTCCAGTAGTTGCGCGTAATTCAAATCCCAATTATAACAATAATCAGCGTATTACGGTCCTATTAAACAACTAAGCCACCAGATAAATAATCTGATGTACTACAAACGTTACGTAGCTGACATATTTGCTGTTGCATCAGACCAAACCGACCTTTCAGCTCTAATGAATAAAGTGAATCAGGTGCATCCGTCTATCAAATTTACAGTAGAAGTAGAAGAATCTGGATTACTCCCATTCCTTGATGTACTACTGAGTAGAAGGGCTGATGGGAGCATTCAACGGAAAGTATATCGTAAGAAGACGTGGTCCGGGCAATACCTTCATTTTGCTAGCTTCGTTCCGTTAAACTTCAAACGTAATTTAGTACGATGTTTGACGCAAAGGGCGAAAAGGATCTGCTTGAATGATAGCATAGAAGAGGAGCTTAGGATTTTTGAATGCGTATTTCGACAAAATGGGTACCGCAGTCGATTTATCGCTAAGCACACGGCTGAAAAGCCACCAAAACCTGCAATGCTAACAGCAGAGAAGAAGCGAATATTTATCAGGGTCCCATTTCAAGGGGACGGACCAAGCGAACTTCTAAGAAGGTGCCTTAGTCAAGCTGTAGCAACCACCTTCCCAGCAGCCAACGCCCACGTACTCTTCTTGACCGCTCCCATCCTATACGGAGAGATCAAGGAAAAACTACCAGCCCAGACCACACCAATGTGCATATATTCATATACCTGTTCCTGTGATGCGGGATACATTGGTCGCACGAGTCGGCATTTGTCCAAAAGAGTCCGAGAACACATCCCAGCATGGTTAGGAAAGGGTCAACTAAAGGGTGTTAACAGTTCCATTCTAGCGCATCTGGTAGACTCTGACCATCGCGTGGATGCCAAAGAGGCCTTCCGAGTTATCTACAAGGTACCCTCAAGCTACTCAAAATTTCTTGGACAACGTCTCTTGGCTACGGCAGAAGCGGTCGCAATCAGGCTACGCCGACCCATCCTTTGCGCCCGAAAGAAGTTCGTTGCGGCACCACAGTTACCATGGTCAAAAGCTGCTAATCCAACAGCCAGCGGCTTAACACCTCAACCGACTACCAGCTCCCCCTAACGCGGAGCAAATTTTGACCCCGTTTTGACCCCCCATTCCCCCTCCCCTGACAACCGTCCTTCCTTTTTTCTACTAACCCGCATAGTCCATTTACTTAATTACCCTAAAAATGTAAAGGCCTGATGAGAATTATCGAAAACAAACGTATGTTCGCCAATTCATCTTCTGAATTTTTCAATGGGAATTTTCGCAAAATAGTGAAGAGTAAACGAGATGCAGTCCTTTACTATGAATACACTTAGTCAACAGGAAGATAGTCGGGCAAATATAGTCTGAATAAACAAAGAACCGACATAGTCCAATAACGCCACGCGCAGGCACGGTAGAGCCATACTTGGAAAAGAGTGTGCAGTGGGAGAGGGGACGACCGCTGCTTTTATGTGACTTTGGGACCAGTTCATGTGGCAGTTAATTGGTATGAAACCTTGCGCGGAAAGGGGTATCGTGTTCAGACGCCCATATTCGTCAGCAGATGGGGCAGTTGTTCAAGTGGCCCTCGGAACAGGCGCAGCTATCTTTCACGCGCAGGGGAACTTGGTCAGGCGTGTTCAGGTGCATGTGTTCAGGCGCAACAGCTGCATGTTGAGGCAGTTTTCCATAAAACAAGGGGGATGGTGGACAATATATTTGGCTAAGGAGGGACGTGTTCAGGTGCCACTTTTGTTGCCGCCACTGTTTTGAACAGGCCTTTGTATTCAAGTTGAAGAGGCCTAAGGTCAGTCAGACGCTGACAGCTACCTGCACGCAGTCGTTTGACGTTGAGACGGGGGAACCTTGAGCAAAAGGGTAGGGTAGCCCGTATTCTTAGAGGAAGTGATTCAACGTGGGGGACGGATGGTATTCTTGGGCGATGGGAACCATCGCATGTGGTTCTAATAGAATTGCACCAGAGATAGACGTGGAGAATACCAAAAACTCTTCAACCGAAGGTAGTATAAGCCTTTCAACAGAAGCCAAAATTGCTTGTTGCCTAACAAGTAGACTTTCGGGTGGAGCAAGAATGAATCTGCTAGAAAGCAAAAACAGATCCAAATATGCAGCACCTATGCTGTAACTTTTGTCCACTCCAGCTCTTGTATGTAGTTGCAGAAGATCAAAGCACACCTTTTTCAGGAATTTTCAGTTTTTTTCAAATAAGGCAAGCGGTTGGCTAAGACAAGTTAACTACATACGTGTAGGAACTCATTTCAAAGTGATCGAACTAGGCTACTTGCCTTTCAGGATGGGAGCATCAAGTTTGGTTTTCTGGAAGAGATAGACCTGTGAGTTTAAGGGTGATAAATGATGATTTCGCTTGCTTGTGTTTTTTTTTGAGATCGGTCACTTTATTTATGAAACTGCCTTTTACTGAAACAAAAATATCTGATCGACCGCAAAAAAGGCCCCCTTACTCCACTAAAGCTTGCATTTACTATTCAATGACCTTGCGCTTAATGAACTCATAAATAAAAGCTTAGAAGAAATATGATTTTGGCGAAAATAACAAACTTATATTTCTTCTTCTTTTCATGAGGTCAAAGGTGAAGAAATCAGATCGTAACGAAGATATTTGAAAAGGATTAAACTCTGCAACTGTAAGCGTGCTACTTTGTTCAGAAAATATGCCAAGTGTTTTCTGGTGAGTTAAAGGACGCTCTTTTAATCTTAAGGAATACTATGGTACATAAGTTCTTGAGAAGAAGAAGAAGAAGAAGAAGAAGAAGAAGAAGAAGAAGAAGACTCGATCGCTGGGACAATACGTTTGTTCACCTGACGTTTCGACATCCATCGCGGATTCATCATCAGAGACATGAGCAGCAGAAACAGGTAATGCATGCACAGAAGTTTGCAGTATTCATAGGATACAGTCATACCGCAAACATACAGTGACAATTAACGTTAATTGCCTTCTTGCGCGTGGATTGTTTGTTGGACGGCACGCGGGCTCTGACCTGTTGAACTTTCATCACGGGCGGTGGGCTCGGGCGTGATGATTGCTCGGCCGTCTCGCTCTCCGGTGTTGGCGTACGATGAGGTGATGGCCTGCCCATTCCTAAAGTGACGACTTGCTTTGGCCAAATAGAATCTCAGCATTGAATATGGATTGGGCAAATCGTTGCAATTGTTTATAGATTGAGGACCCGTGAACCATGAATCAAGTAGTTCTCGGCTCACCCGATTGTCACCTCTTGCGAGAATGTCGGCCTCATCAAATTTGCGACTGACGAGGACATCAAGAAAAGCCAGCTGGTTGTTCTCTTCTTCCTCCATTCTAAATTGAATGTCCGGTAAGACGCTGTTGATACGTTCCTTAAACGTGAACACCTGATCCCGTCCGATGAGGACGAAGGTTTCATCCACATACTGCGCCCAGAATTTCGATCTGCAGCAAACACGATAAAAGTACTGAATTACAACAGCAACCACCCAATCAGCCACAAACGCAGTTGCGTAAAGACGCTCTATCGGCGTGTTGGGACGCACTGCAGCGAACTATAAGATAAAGTTGCCGAGGTAGAATAACATTGACGGGTGTTCAGAGAGAATGGCTACCCGCGCAACTTTGTCAACCGGTGCTTATGCAAACGAGATGGCCAACAAAGGTGCACCGACCCCAAAATTTGGCATTCGACCCCGTACGTCAGAAACGTATTTGAAGCCGTCGGCCGCCTTCTTGCACCACTTGGAGTTGGAGTCACACACAGGCCGGAGGCAACCATAAGGCGTCAGATAATGAAGCCGAAAGACCCACTGCCACGGCAAGAAACATCTGGGGTCGTCTGCAGGATCTGGTGCAGTTGCGGTTAAAGCATCTATGTCGGAGTAACTGGCAGACTTCTCAAGACGCGAATTGCCAAGCACACGGCAGCAGTGCGACGAAATGATGCCAACTCTCAAGTTGCAGCTCATTGGTCGAGACCCGGCCACACCTTCAAATTTGATGAGGCCGAAATTCTCGCAAGAGGTGACAATCGGGTGAGCCGAGAACTACTTGAGTCATGGTTCACGGGTCCCCAATCCATCAACAAGTGCAACGATTTGCCCAATCCATATTCAATGCTGAGATTCAGTGTGGCCAAAGCAAGTCGTCACTTGAGAAATAGGCGGGCCATCGCCTCATCTTACGCCAACACCGGAGAGCGAGACGGCCGAGCAATCATCACGCCCGAGCCCACCGCTCGTGATGAAAGTTAAACAGGTCAGAGCCCGCGTGCCGTCCAACAAACAATCCACGCGCAAGAAGGCCATTAACGTTAATTGTCACTGTATGTTTGCGGTATGACTGTATCCTATGAATACTGCAAACTTCTGTGCATGCATTACCTGTTTCTGCTGCTCATGTCTCTGATGATGAATCCGCGACGGATGTCGAAACGTCAGGTGAACAAACGTATTGTCCCAGCGATAGAGTCTTCTTCTTCTCAATTGCTTCCTGGGACACGCATGTTCGCCTTTATTGGCAGTTCAGTTCTTTTTTGTCCACTGCCCAAAAATATAGGCTCTCTACTCTGTTCTTTTCAAAACCTTCAAAATGTGATATTATCGCACAAGGTTTTTGTTAAGGCTACGAATGCTTAACCCTAACTACAGTGACAGTTTTTCTCCTAAAAATCCCTGAGGAGTTTTTTCACTGTCTGTTCCTATTTTCATCCCATGACAACTGGCCTCGCCAACAGGCTGAGAAACAAATTTTCTGCCACGACTGCACATATGTACAAATAGGGCACTCAAATGAATTTTTCCTACATATCTCTCAATATACTGATACTGATACTGATACTGCGATCTTCCAGGCCCGGTTCCTTAGAAGAAGGGAGAAGTCGTAGAAGCCAAGGTAGAAGGAGATTCTAATCTGTACAGAATAAAGTAGGAGAATAGTCAGTAGAAAAGTGGTTGACTCGGCTTGGCGTTGAGTTCGACCATCAGCACCGTGAGAGAGCACTGCAGCGTCGCGTCCGTCTCGAGCCGAGGCGGAAGGCCGAGTAACTCCAACGTCAGTCGCCGAAGACTATTGTCTATCTGATGGCCTTGATGGTAATTGGTGAACGCTAAGGACAGACACCAGTGGAGGAGTCCCTGTCTCGTGCGATGGTTGC
>JAYGXS010000006.1:19104766-19117118 GCA_036362985.1 Ligula intestinalis | reverse complement strand
GAACCAAAGTGGGACCTTTGGTTCCACTGGAACCACTTTAACCTTTGTTTAGGAACATTGCCACCTGAAGAAAAGAAGAGGTTCTTCGGAAAAAGCAATATTTAGTTGTGGATTTTTGAGCTCGTTACACGTGCTCTTCATCAGAAGAAATCGGACCATATATATAACCTCACATGGCGGAGCGTATGTGAAAATTGATCGGTTTCTTTAACTCCCATTTAAGGATTTTGAAATGTTTAAAACAAACGTATGTGGTAGATAGACGGCTATATAATTTAACTTGTGCTCAGTTTGAACTAAATCTATTTACCTCCTTGTCCCGCTGCTTGGTTTGCAAATTCCACAGGCTTTGGAATCCCGTGGGAAAACTGTTCGTGTGGCTTCTTGTGTGTCTATTCAGGCAGAGCATTGCCTGTTTTCGAGGACAGAAATTTATCTGTCTAACTTCAATGCCCAATATAGTTCTTGTGATCGTCTGAGGTTTTTATGTGCCGTTACCTGACCGAATGAATGATTCAGTTCGCAGCTAGAAATAGTCTTTCGGCTTCAGAATGCTTCATTTCCTGCAAAAGAAAGCACATTCCTAATCACTTGGCACTTAGGTACACAAGATTACGTGCTTTGAAAGCCCTGCTCTGGCTGAACTTGATGTCCTCACCAAGGAACCCAGGATTCTTCGATAAGTGCACTGAAAACTTGGGGACATAATCGGGCATGTTTTTTCCGAATCCACGATGCCAAACTCGCATGCGTTGTCATAAATGTTCCGAAAGTATTTCGGGTTGGAAGAAGGAGTAAAGATAACACGGAGCGATTAAGTCAAAGACCTCTCGATATTGTGTCAAAGAATACAGAGCAATTCTGGATAATCTTGTCTAAAAAGACTAACCGGCGGCAGGCGCATGAACGATTTTTTTCATCCAACTACTCCCCAGGGGAACAACTGAAATGCCGAAAATTAGTCTCGGCATTCTAATTAAAAATAAGGTTTGGCGAACGCTTATACGAAGGTGGTTCGAATGAATATAACGTTTCAGTTTCAGTTTCAGTAATCTTAAGGGGATGGCAGTTACTTGGCTAACAGGCGTATCATTGGGAAGCTAGTCACTCAAGAAAACAGGAGGACTGACGTGCGGTATAGTATGATGACCGAGGAAACCAACGTTAATTAAATATACTATGAAACGTTATATTCCTGCGGATTTGACATACAGAGCGACACCATAAGGCAAATGACAGTGACAAACGGAATAGGGTGGGTGGGTGGAATTGATAACGGTCGGGGAAATGGACATGACGTCCACTGCGTATAGGGAGAGGGGTGTGTGGTGGGGGAATGCACAGAACTAGCAAGTGTAATTGGAGTAGAGGATAAAGCAATCGCCGGGAACCCGTAGGGAAGTGCCGTAAACAAGCTTGGCAGAAGAGCACTCCAAGTCTGGCTTCAGGGCAGTACGAATGCCGAGTATGACCAAAGGTAGATGCTCGCTCCAATGGGAAGGATTGTCATAATCTCGGATCGAGGCTTTGAGTTGACGATGGAAACGCTCGACTAAACCATGTTATGAGGGATGGTAGGCTGTCGTGCGTATGCCTCGATGAGTGGTAATAGTGGAGGGGACGCCATAATGGGAGACCCAGTGTTCCAAGAAAGCGTACGCAACCGAATCTGCAGTTATATCAGGTATGGAATTTGCAATGGGCCAATGAGTAAATCAGTAAATCACAGTAAGTAAATAGTTGCAACCACTGGATGTTGGCAAAGGACCTATCATATCGATATGGATATGTGCAAAACGTGCATTGGGTGCAAGAAAAGTTCCAATTGGGGCTTTGTTATGTCGCCCGACCTTGGCCTTCTGACAAGCCAAACATAAACGTTGGCGGATATCAGTGTTCATGCTTGACCAGACGAAACGCTCGCTGACCAGGCACTGGATGCTGCGAATGCCAGGATGAGCAAGATTGTGCAACGTAATAAAAACCTCTCCTCTCATCTCGCTTGGTACTACAGATCATGAGGCACCGCGCGATACGTCACATAAGATTGTACCGGGGTTGGTGGATAAAGGAATAGCTTCGAGTTGAAGACTAGTATGTTCAAGGCTTTCAGTGAAGGACGGCTGGTTTTGCAGTTCTGCCATACGCTCCAATTCGATAGAAGGCTGAGTGATGGCATTAATTCCAGGCCGAGAAAGGCAGTCAGCAACTTGATTATAAAAGCCCTTAAGAAATCTAATGTATGTGGTATACTGAGAAATAAAATCAACATGGCGGAGCTTACGAAGTGAATACCTGTCAAAGAAAGTGAAAAGGGCATAAGTTAGAGGTTTAAGGTCAGTATAGATACAAAAATCTCTACCCTCAATGAAATTACGGAAATGTTTAATGGCTAAATAAATGGCAAGAAGTTCTCTACCAAAAATGCTGTAGCAAGTTTGTGGTAGTGTCAGTTTGGAAGAGTAGAAAGCCAAGGACTGGATGCCCCTGGGTGTCTGTTGCTGCAGGGCGGCACCTATGGCGCAATTGGAGGCATCGGCAACAATGGAGAGCGGAGCATATGTATAGGGTGAATGAGGGCAATTGTATCTGCAACAGCCTTTCTGACACGATTGAAAGCGTCGAATGTTGTGTCAGAAAAAGAAAACTCGTGGTTGCTCCGGCGTAAAAGGTTAGTAAATGATAACATCAATTCAAAGCAGTGTGGAATGAAATGTCGATAGAAATTGCTAAGGCCTATAAAACGGCGCAGCTGTCGAAAAGAAGTGGGATTGGGGAACTCGTGAATAAATGAAACTTTGGCATCCATGGGATGACAACCAAAAGTATCTACGCGATGTCCTAAGAAAAACAGTGACCGTACCCAAAAAACGCATTCAAACGCGTTAATGAAAACACCAAGTTGGCTGAATCGCTCAAAAATGAGACGTAGATGTTGAAGGTGTTCGTTTTCACTGGAACATGCTACGAGCACATCAGCGACATACACAAAAACGAAAGGTAAGTCGCGGAGAACTTCGTTGATAAAGCACTGAAATGTCTGAGCAGAGTTACGTAGTCCAAAGGGCATCCTTACAAATTCGAACAGACCAAACGGTATAGCAATCACCGTTTTTGAAATATCTTCTGGAGCACCGGGTATCTGATGGAAAGCTTTGATTAAGTCAGTAATAAAAAACACTGCTGCTCCTGCTAGGATAGATGAAAAACCGTGCACATGGGGAAGGGGATACCTGTCAGGCACAGTGCAGGTGTTTAATTGTCGATAATCCCCGCATGGGCACCAGTCAACGAGGGACTTTTAACCCATAATATGTGAAGGTGCAGCCCATCGACTAGTGGAAAGCCTTATTATGCCTAACTCCATCACGTGACTGAATTCAGCCTAAGCGATAACTAACTTGTCGGCGGCTAAACGACGAGAACGACTAAAAACGGGTGGTTCGGAAGTCAAAATATAATTAACGACAGAATGCTTAATGGGTTGATAAATTGTGAGGGTCGTGTGATAGAAGAAAATTTCGAAAGTAAGCGTGATAGGAAGTACACAAAGGGATTGCAGAAATGCGTGGATTAGGGGATGAAATGGTACGAGTAAAACATTTACAGTGTGAAGATGTCTTAGGGTCAGTTAGTTTCTGGGACTTGATGTCAACGAGAAGACCGAAAAATGATAGAAAATCAGCGCAGAGAATGGCGGCATGAACGTCAACATTAGTAAATATCCAACGAAATGAACAATGCAGACCCAAATTTAGAGTAAGGGATCATTGACCAAAAGTTTTTATAAAAGTACAATTGGCTGCTTGAAGCGAAAATGAATAATTAGGGGACATACAATCGGTCGAATTTGGTGGTAGAAGACTGATTTCAGATTCAACAGTCAACGAGAAAATTACAGCAGGAATTCCTGTTATAAATGTGAAGCAGGCGACTGGGAGAGGATGAACCAGCCAAGTTGGCTCCCTTTACTGGTCGGAAGGGACGATTTCCAGACGAATGGGAGTTGTGTGTTAACGGAGATTTGCAATGGTGAGCATGAGAACCATAATTGTGATGGTACCAACAGAAACTATCAGTTGTAGTTAGGTGTGAAATGAGAGACCTCGGGCGTCCAGTACTCGAAAGACTGTGTTTGTAGACCCGAGTGGATCAAAGCTGGGTAATTTCACGATTGAGGGCATCAAGGCGTGACACGACGTCGTGGATTGTAGGTAGGGTCGTCTAATGACTAGCTGGGGTGTGATAGTGGTGGGAAAACCTGCATCTGCGCGCCGTGTGTCATCGGTCAAAAGGTCATAAACTGAAGTTAGGTTCGTTCCCATTTGTAAACATATTAGATGCAGCCCTCTTATTGGTTAAAAAACAGTAACGCCGCGTGAACGCGTTCATGGGAAAACCTGATAAATTTTCGGTCAGATGAACAAGAGTCGCAAATCCGCATAGAAATTGTCAGCAGCTTTATGTAATGGAAAGCACCATTAACAATCCGAGTCACTAATGTAGGGTAGGAAATAGGCTATCCAAGAATCTGAGATGGGAGTATCCCAACAGTTACTGACCAGTAAATAAGAAGAAATTCGTTTGCAGATAAAAGCACGTGCTTGTTCAAAGTGTTATTTAAAAGTTGCGTTAAGTGAATGCAAGGCATTTTAACCAAGTAAAACCAAGACAGATTTCAGCGTCACTACAAGATCACCAAATTGTGTGCGTCACTCAAGCTACTGACTTTTCGTGCCTCGATGTCCTCACTGTATATCGACGACCTACGGCAGTCCGTAGTGCAAGTCGATCTTTTGTGATAATCAGGAACGAACTGAACGCACCATAAAGATGCTGGAGTAAACTTTAAGCATGTTTTCCAAAATCAACTGCTCACTGCGCAGTCCCTGAAGGTATTCTTCACACAAACTGTTATCTTACCACTCAGAACACATGAAGGACAATGGGCTAATTGCCTAGGCCTATATTTTACACAAATATCAGACGAAATCGACGAGTTCAGTTGTATGACATCATTCGGTAGAAGTGACCACATGGTGCTTATGTTGGATTAACCGTTATTCCCAATCGCCTGCGAGCACACATAACTGATCAAGATAGGAGGTCGGTGTTTTCGGGTAGTGCCAACAAAGATAAGTGATTTTCTAGGTTGCTCTTCTGCAGCTTAACGACCACCATTGCGTACTGAGAATGTAAATCAGAACAAGCAGACAAAACGGCTGAATAAAAACTTAGAAGGACATTAATGAAAAGCCTAAATTGTGAATAAACCACTACACCAGTAGCCCAACCGAATATTTTAACAATAAGAAAACACCAAAACGAAAACTGAGAAGCTTGACAATTAAACGCACCGGGGATTTCAGTAGAGTTTGCTTCAAAAAAATATACCTAAATTCTAAACAGCTTTATGCAACAGTTTCCTGCAACAGCTTCCATGCAACAGCTTCCTGTTTATGTCTCTGATGATAAATCCACGACGGATGTGGAAATTTCAGGTGAATAAACGTCTTATCCCAGAGATCTAGTCGTCTTCTTTTCAAATAGACCTGGGTTTACTCAATAAACACAATAACGAATATCAGGTAATAAGAATCCGTAAATAAGTAAGTGCCAAGCCCTTATTTGTGCTAAGGAACACAAGCTTAGATTTTAAAATATGCATATTATACCTGAAACATGCGAGGAGTCCCAGTGCCGTCTCCCTGATAACGTATGTTATGCTAGCAGTTACTTCTTAAGCAGTAATCGAGGATAGATTCGGTGTATAAACATATGTTTGCCATTTAATTTTCCATGAAGTGCACCAACGAACAGATTTCGTTTAATGTTACGCAGATACTTTAAATTGGCTCCCCTAACTACAGAATCTTCATACGTGCATTTGGGTAATCGGTTTACATTTTCACACCCATTAGGTCTGGGAAGAAATTGCAGATAACGTTTATGTATTGCCAACCTTTTGCTCGCAAAAATCATTTATTTTTTAGTATCGAGTGCCCTTTTGTACTTGTGATGTATTTGAGTGCATGTAAATAATCTTTTGAGGTGCGTATTTTTTTACCATTTTCTTAGCTACTTTAAATTTACTAATCTTATCGCGCGTATTTAAGTTCCCTTTCTACAAGATATTGCACCTTGCGAATGTATACACCCAAAGCGGACTGAATTGCCAAGTCCCTCCATTCTGAAAGCTTTTTTGTAGTGTACGTCGTTTCCCTAACCATAATTTTTAGTTGAACTTGTTCAAAGCAATGCACAAATGTTTCTAGGTTATACCCAAATATTAATTTTTGTTAACAAGAGCTCACAGGGAATTCGCCCTGTGCTCTTGAAAGGAGGCCATAAAGCGATTACTTGCTAGTATTTGTAGAAGGGTTATACCCGCTAATGGTCTGAGTAAAAGCAAAAAACTTAGCTGTTTAATCCGATATTATAGCCGGGCATTTTACGCCGCTTCGTCAGTTAGGTAGTATTCGGTACACCAATTGACCGAGTTCGCAGCCCCCAATCGAGTTAGTGAGGCCTGTCTGTGCCTGCTCAGTTGCCCATAAGGTTGCACTTACTCTGAATACGATCAATTAGACCGTCTCTATCCGGCAGCATTTCCGCTGCGTAATAGCTCATTTGATTGGCGCGCAACCCGTACATGCAAAATCGAGACCCTTGCTATACTTTTGCACCCTAAGCGTTGCGCCTGGCACCACTTACTGGTATTGAAAACAAAAAACACATTCACAGTCCTTGTGTCAGGTGGGCGTAACCAAAGGTGGCACGCAGAATCCTTAAAGCTATAAATATTTTGCATTAGATGCTATTCTGTCTTTGCCCCCTTTCGATTTTATGTAGTTAGTAAGGAAGCATTGCTAATTGGGTTTTGTCTTTCTGTTATCTGTTAAATTCGAACAAGTATCCTTTCTCCTGCACATTCTTACACTTAAATCTGATTTTAGAACGCACAATTGTGTGATTGGTTTGTATATTTAATTTGTACGGCCCTATGGACGCAGACGAATTGGAACGAAGGCACTTTCTTAAAACACTTACTGCTTTCAAATTTTATCGGTAAGATACTGGGCGTCCTTTGTCTTTAACAGTTCACAGATCGCATGCGCTCAAAAAAGTATACATGCAATTGACGAAATATGAAAATCTTTCGGAACACCAAAAAACTCTGATTCCCAAATTCCCCTCCTACATGAAGTCCGTTGAAGAGTGCATTGATTCAAATGCAAATTTCATCAGCCAGATACTTGCGAATGCGAAGTCTGAGATTTTCGAGGGGGACCACGTATGCAGTTCTTCTTTAACTTCCCTATTAAAATGTATCAGTTTTTAGTAGACCAAAACCCAACGATCAACAATGTGGTACAGAATGGTGACCCTGGGCAACGCTACCGGTTCGGAATCACGTCAAACGATATGGACAAGGTACGATCAACGCTCAAGCAATTTGTTCGTGATTGGTCGACTGTTGGTGTCCCAGAAAGACATAGTTCATACGACCCTGTTCTCAGGGAAATTCATGCGGCCTTTCGATCGTCGGATAGGTAGGTGTGCCTCAAGAATTTATTTACTTCATTTCCTCGACCCGTGATTTATAATTAGTATATAAAGTTCGATTTTTTTGTAATTTACGGCGTTCTGTATTGCGGCGTTTATTGTGACTTGTTCTCCAGGTCCGCTTCCACACGAATATTCACATGGAGCTGATTGATGGCAAACTCCCGATCGAAATCGGCCCATCTTACACATCGCTTCCATAGAAAGCGAGGTCAAGATCAGTTTTGGTCATATCCATCCGACTTTTTGGTCGGCCACCTCAATACCGATGCCGGCCAACGAAATGACACTCGACCAAGTCATTTCAGCGGGCGAGTTATGAGAACAAGTTCAATGGGTTAAATTTCTGAATGACTACATATAAACTTTCACACATCGTACAAAAAATAATTTGAAGACCAAGCACCATTGGTCGGTGGATGCCTCTGGATCGCACAGGCCGCGTCTAGGCAGAAGCTTCCTCTATTTGCAGTCTCGTTGTCAAACATATCTCGAGTTTACGCGCACTTAGTTGGTCTAGTGGTTTATTCTACCTTCACCCTTGACAGAAGTTGCCCATTGATCCGAGAAATTAATCCTCTACAATGACCGCGACACATGCACTTTTAGGCAACTCTGGCTGTCGGTGTCTGAGACACTGCTTATCTCATTACTACAAGGGGGCTCGCCAGAAACGCAGCGTAGTCGAGACTGGTAGTGTACTGATTGCCCATAATTCGGTCAAACAAGGGAATTTTATTCTGACTTTATCCTACAAGATGCACGTAAATGTGTCTATGGAGACATGAATTATATAAGCCGCCGTCAATGTTCGAAGTTGTTAGTATAAAGTACCGTGGCCCTCTGACAAATTGCGGAGACAGACGTTCCTATTTTTCTTCTGGCTTTTCGATCACATATTTTGTGTCCATGAGTCATGGTGTGCTTTTTGGCGACGTGTTTCACCATATGTTTAGGGCCCTTTTCTACTTCTCTTTAAATAATACTGCTGAGTTAGCCCAGAGGGTTGCCAAATTCAATGACTTTATTTTAATGGAAGAATGGGCCAACTGAGCCTGGGCTGGCAACGGCGCGTGGGTGTTCTCGTTTTGTTTGGAGA
Organism: Ligula intestinalis; assembly: GCA_036362985.1. Lineage (NCBI taxonomy): Eukaryota > Metazoa > Platyhelminthes > Cestoda > Diphyllobothriidea > Diphyllobothriidae > Ligula > Ligula intestinalis. Next base: position 19,108,453 of record JAYGXS010000006.1, on the reverse strand, counting down.
TGTGAGGGGAAGAAATATCGGGCGTTAAAAAGAAGAAATATTGTCTCTGAGTCGGTGAGGGTACCGCTGTTTAACTCACTGTGATCTTATGGCATACGCCCTCAGGTAGGGATTAGGCCGCGCAACTTGGAAACTTGTTGGTGAAGTAGACATTGGCCTGCCTCTAGGGTATGAGGAGCGGCTCAAAACAGGGAATCGTTCCCCCGCACGGGTTGTTTGTGTTCGAGTGTTCGCGAACTCAGTCGTTTTCCCGCCTGCATAAGGTGGATGCAGTCACTGCGTAGGATTTGATAAAATATATTCAATTGGTCAGTCGTTCCTTTAACTTTTAGTACGCATGATAATTACCAGAAGATTAGCCATACCCCAAACAAACTCTGTGGCAGTACGTTCCACAACGTCAGATACGGCAGGGGGTACTTGATGTGTTGGTACCTCTTCCGTTTGTTTGTAAAAACTGGCAACAATTGGTGAGATTCTTTCAGTAGCCATGCCTTGCTAACTGGTTCCGACAATGCCATAATTCTAGTACTCGTTCTTCTAGTTCGTTTTAATGGGTTTTACCCATTCAAAGAGTGTCCTTACACGTCCGCTTTTGTGCTCCATTGGATATTGTTCGCGAAACCGACCAGTACTTTTGACGGGTTGCGGGACGGGAGGACTTAGTTTTTCTTGGGCTGCAGTCATTAAATTTTCATGCTACCCTAAACTGAAAGATGAAAGTGGATGCATGAGATAGGTTATCTTCTTGAATGGAAGCGACTGTGCGTGCTCCAGGTTCTTGTTGCATGCTTTTGTAGTCAAGCTACGAGACAATGTTGGCTGGGGGAGTGGGTGGCCTTAGTGATTGGTTGAGTCCAAGTTCCTTCTCACCGTATCGTCTCGGCGTGCGCCCTTGGCATCGTAGCGCTCATCCCTAGACACGAGCTTAACCGTGCTTCTTGGTCGCGCTAACGGAGGGCAAAATAACAGGGCGGTATGTCCACGCCCCATCTTATTTCTAGCTTGTGCCATTATCCGCATGCCTGTGAAGTCGAATTCGTGGCTCTTTTCCAGGGTGTGTATAGCGATCTAAAACAGTGAGTCTCCTTTCCGCACTGCCCGTTTTTGCTGCGTTATTCGCGGACTAAGTCGTCTCCCGTTCTCCCCTGTATAATGGCAAGAACAGTAGCGACATGGCACTTGATAAACGACACTAGACTGCTTACCTCCAGTCGGTCATTTACTTGCATGATCCGCGAAAGCATGGTAGCCGTAGGACGATGGGCGATACCCAAACCGAGCTCTGCCGCTATACGTTCAGCTGCCTCTGACATATTCCTTATGTATGGTAAAGAATGCCAGCGTGGTGGTGGCTCTCTTCCCTTTTTTCCCCGTGGGCGCGTACCAAATTTACTGTTTTTTCTTTTTCAGACCTACTTCGGATATTCGAGTGCTGGTGCCAGGAGCGGGTTTGGGTCGACTGGCCTGGGAGATTGCTCACTGCGGTTACACTTGTCAGGGCAACGAATGGAGTCTTTTCATGCTTCTCCCGGCGCATTTTGTTCTAAATACGTACGTACGCACGCTAGCCTCATCATTTTGCCTGCTCTGTTTCCTCCCACCTCGTCCTCTTTTGTTCCCCTTTACTCTTCCTCTCTTTCCCACCTCCTCTTCCCTCTCTTCTTCTCTTCCTTCTTCTCTCCCCCTTCTTTCTTCTCCTCAGCTCCTCCCATAACTCTTACATCTAACCTTATTTTATAACCCGGCCGTTTTAATATTTCTAGGTGCAAGGACCCAAACCAATACACTCTGTACCCCTGGGTCACCCAGTCCTCAAATAATTTGTGTCGCGAGAACCAGCTCGCCGCAATCACTATCCCCGATGTCTGCCCCTCTGATCTACCCCCAGGTGTCCAGTTCTCCATGGTTGCTGGTGACTTTTCCGAAGTCTACACCGAGCCAGGTATGTCCTCTGCGTCTTCTTCATTTCCTTCTTGGGGTGAGGGTGGAGTCGAGAATATAAAGGATGACCTTGCGATGACCTTCACTCGTCAGTCACTTTGTTGACGACACCAATCTGCAATTCCACCACCACCACCACCGACCGACTTCGAGCGTTGCCTTTTTTCTAGACACAGCTATTTGCAAAATGGGAGCTAAAATTAGATGGCCTTTACCGATCTATCCCGACTGAAAAACCGAAGTGAATTTTAACATAAATTGAACTGGGTTTAAGCCCCTCGGGTGCGTCAGCATCCGAAGTTAAAGTATCACTAGCTTATTACGTTAGCGGCGTAAAGCACTGAGGTAATTTTTTCGAGTGTAATACCACTGAACGTTTAGTAAATCTGACATACGCATACAAAGAAGTCATAAAAAAGGCATTGGAGTAATTGAAGCCTATAATAGAATTTATACACAGGTTGAAATATAAAAGATGCGTTCTCGGTGTAAACGATATTTCTGAAGATGAGGAGGTAGGAGTAGTGCTTACATGGAGAACGTCGAAAGCAGGTAGTTTTCCAGCAACTGTATGAGATGGAGACACCGACTGTCTTCCCAACATGCAGCTTCACTGTTCTCGTTCCTCCGTGTCTCTTCAACCGACTTAAACAACTGTCGTATCCGTGGTACGATACATACGCGTCATAAGACAAAACTGGCGGTCCCACCGTCTCCAATGCAGTCGTCGCGGGTTAGTAAGCCCACGGTTAATAGGCCCAACCGCTTACTAAGCCCAATTTCGTCTGGGCCCGAGGTGGGCTTAAGTCCACAGTTAATAAGCCCAGCCGCTTATTAAGCCCAATTTGGTCTGGGCCCGAAGTGGGCTTAATAACCGGCGACTACTGTGTTGGTCAATAACATTTCTTCTAAAATATCAAATTACAGGGCTTATAATCTCCAAACAGAACATATGCGTACGTCTAACCAGCGTCTTGATATGGGAATGCCAGACCGCTTTATGGATTTTTGTCACTTCCCAAATTATAAATTGTGAGGTGGGCTCCTCAACCAAAAGATAATGCTGTCTGCCGTGAATATTGCGGTCGCCACTTTCAATATAATCATTTAAATTTGATGGAAGTTTAATTTACGGTCCACTACAACTTATTTAAGTAACCGAATATTTGCGCGTGATAATTAAAATGACACAATTTGCCACAATCTTCGACTGTATATCATCTATATATATATGAGAAGAAGAGGCGATCTCGGGAATAATGGGTATAATATCCTGACGTTTCGAAAGCGTACAGGCTTGCATCGTCGGAGGTTGGTGTTTGTACACGCCTCACAGTCTTTTATAGGTGTTACAACTGACGTCTCGTTCGCTCTCCGTCTATTGGCGCTAGATCCCCTGCGGGGGCGGGGCTGGAGCTCCGTCATCGTCCTGCTGACCAGGGTTTCTCGCCGTCACCTCGTCGGAGGGGGAGGGCAGTGTTCGCCTGCCAGCGGTCATTGCTCGCGTCTGCATCGATCGCGTCGGTGCCGCATGTCCTGCTGGCTTCCCCCGTTGGCACTTTCCCGTGTTCATCCCGCCGGCGGAATATCGAACTCCGCCATCAGTGTTTATGCAGAGACCGTTGTCATGTGCAACTGCGTTCAAGCCCGACAGGAGGTCTTGTTGGTTCACGTTGCCCGTAGCGTCGCTGACGGCTGCATTGGTGTCTGGGGTAGGTTCCCGGACGCCTGTATTCTGGCCCA
>JAYGXS010000006.1:19060923-19078688 GCA_036362985.1 Ligula intestinalis | reverse complement strand
TATTCCCGTGGATCACGCCTGCAACAAGCGAGGAAGAGGGAATTGTAAAAAAAGAAAATATGAACTGACTCAACGGACTTATCCTGATAGAAGCCGTATAACCGCGGGAAGGAAAGTAAACGAAACGAAAATAGTTACACAAGAGCAGACAATCGTAAGTGCGACAATGGTACTGTATGTAGCCCCATTTTTAAAAGAAGAGGAAGCAAGGATGCCTGTGATAGGGGAAAATGGGGGGGGGGCTTTATGCGGGTGCGTCTTTAGTTTATAGATCTACAGCAACGACCAGATACCCCACCCTGCCCTAATTTTCCCGAACACAGTAAGGGGGCTCGGAGCTTGCATTGGTATGAATGCCCCTCAGACGGGAACAGACGACTAACGAGCCGGTCCGCTTGTCAATCCACATCTGTTAAAGGTCCCTATCGCCGGACTTGAAACAAATAATTCACAGTTGAGTCAATACCAGCAGTGACGCCACTTCGTTATTTGGTTTTCATCGTAGCTATAAATGTCAGCGCCTCATGAATTGAGGCAAACGTTTGCATCCCAGGTGAGTGTATAGGTATGGAAGAAGCAGAAGAAGAAGGCATGTCGAGTCCCGGAATCCTGGTTTTATTCGTCTGAGCTTTCGAACTCTTACTGGAGTCTATCTTCAGAGACAAAAGCGCCAACGAAAAACAAGCAACAGTCATAGTGTGCAGGGGCCAATCAGCCACCAGTGACGTCAGTCCAGAGGTACCTGCGCAGGGCGATGCATGCCAGCGCCAGACCGATAAATCGATTGACCGGGTTCTCATCTGAGGCCCAGGCTTCAATCAATTCTCGGCCTGTGTCGCTGACGGCGTGGGCGATTATATTCGCGACTGTGAAGTTAAATTCGTGACCCGTCTCAGTCAATCGATTTACCGATTTGACGCCGGCATACATCGCTCTGCGCAGGCGTCTCTGGACTGAGGTCCCTGGTGGTTGATTGGGCGCTGCACCCTGTAACTGTTGCTCGTTTTTCTTTGGCGCTTTTACCTCTGGCGATGGACTCCAGTAAGAGTTCAAAAGCTCAGACGAATAAAACCATGATTTCGGGGATCGGCGTGCCTTCTTCTCTACTTGTCAGCGCCTCGACAAATTAACCTCGCTAGTTGTAACCAAAGCGACGGTGAAGGAGGATGATGCGAGTAATTAACATGAACGGATGGAAACGACGTCGAGAGAGCCCAACTACCTGAAAAAAGGCAATCCCACACAGTTACCATGAGCGTCAAAGCGAAATACTTTTAATATGCATGCGTGTATATTTACCCTCCTGTGGCGGAGACGTTGCCAGACTGAGAGCGGGAGGAGAGGTAGGCCGCGGAACCCCTGATCGGACCGTCCTCCTCGCTTTGGCTGCAAATCATAATTTGCGAGATATCCGCCGTTTTGTAGAATGTCTTCCGGTCGGTAGTCTTGAGGGACTCCAGAATGCAGGGTAGATCCAACAACACACCGCGATAGACCTGGCCGTTGTAACGCACAATGGCGTTTCGCATGTCTGGTTTCATTTCAATGGTTAGGTTGTCCTACAAAGGCGGAGGTGTGGTAAACAGGGGCATCAGAACACGGGGGTGGCAAGAAGGGGGGAGGACGATGCTGAGACTTTAGTGGGGGAGGGAACAAGAAATACCTTCAGGGGTATACCAACGTTGAGATCCTCGGACAAATACCGGGCGGCCTCTTCTGGTAGGGTTAAAAGGAACTGCTGCTCCAGATCATAGGTATTCTCCTGCGGCAAGCGCGAATTCATCTAAATGGAAGATTTGCAGCAAGTTTGTAATTATTTTTTTCAATGGCTTTACAAACTAATAATGGTGGTGCGCAGTGCGGGCGCGAATATTGAGTGTTTTAATTCTTGACGAGTCTGTTACCGAATCCAGTAGCTCTTGTGATGTCTCACAAAATACTTAGATAATGCGGAGCCTGGATGCCAAAATGGCCTATATAAGTTTTACGGTGCGGACTATGGCAGAAAAGGCAAAGCAATATGCCGTGCCGCGTGCCAAATTGGCCATGATATGTTAAGCCGGAAAGCCAATAAGCGCGCACGGCAATATCGATCGTGCGTGATGTTTTTACTCATCTATGCTGCAAATCGATATTTTCCCAGAAAGTATAGACGCGCACGAGCTGGCCAATCAATGAACATCACGCCACGGCCGGAATGTGCGAGAACGTTCGCCACACGGCGTTGGCAACAATTTTCGAGAACGGCCTGAAACCCTTTAAATGAGCTGGAGTTGACGAGCTAAAAATTCAGCTGTTTCTACAAGCCTTGAATAAAGTTGATTTCTCGGAAATCGGCTCTCTTGTCATTTTCCACCTAACTGGCGGGTTATAGCAATAATTCTAGAGAATTTTTTACCTCACTTTCCACCCCCACCTCACAAAGAAACCACTTGCTGACCGCCCAGAACTGTAGCAAGGACAGGATGCCTGCACTTGAGAGCGATAGTGTAAAACTAAAGTACACTGATACGAAAAAACGACGAGGATTAGGATCGCAGTTGAAATTCAACACAGTTCCCTAGTTAAGCTGACGGCGGTCTTCATAGCAAACACTGGTATTATTCCTTGTTCTCTGATAGTTTTTCGTTAATGGTAATTAACTTAATAAACCGAGCAGGGCTGTAGGTTTCCTACAGAGAACTAAAGGGAGGAAAACCGATCCCAAACGCAACTGAGGACTCCAGTCGGCGGTCTGGCATATCGATCGGCTTATACTTGTACTTATTGCGGCTGCGATTATGGCTGATCTAGCCGACCTCAAAGATGTCCCGTACGGTGCTTCTCCATGGGCGATGATCTGTGGCAGCAGACATGGGCAGTTTGAGCCGTTCATTTCGCTAACGCCAGGCTCGAACTGTCCAGGTCTGCTGCCACGGATTGTCGCGCGTGGAGAAGCCCTGTACGGTCGGCTAATCGACCACACCAGATGGCTATCGACTGTCATACCATGGAGAGAAAAAATAAGTAGAAGTAGTGCTTTCTGTTCGGCGGCGAATGTGCAACAGACATCAGAGCAGAAAAACGAGAACATGGAAATTTTACAAAAACATCTTTGTTTTAAAAAAGGAATATATCATCGTTAGAATCAACCAGTGTTATCATTTTGCTAGCTGTTTGCTTTTGGCAGTGTACGAGGGTGGCCATGGCGGAATGAGGTCCGGCGAGACGCTCCACCAAAAGTTTAGCGATATACTGCAGGACAGAGACTGAAGATAGTGCCAGCAACGAGGTGGAATGAAGAGCATCTCACCGGCTTCCAAACATCCATGGTGGCCGGAGGCCTCGGCAAAACGAGGAAACTCATCCAGTTGCGGTGCTACTACATCAACCTGTGAAGTATTGCACAACATAGCATCTCCATGCGGGTAGAGGAGCTCAGTCTGGTCGGCGGTGTAAACCTTGACGTACTTCCTTCCAATCACCTGGCAGAGGACATTCGACCTGTCACTATCGTGATGCAGGGGTGAGACTGTGCCCGCGGGACCAAACCATATATTACTGTCAATGGTGGTAGCCTCAGCGTCTGCTGGCCCGCCTACATAGCAGTACTCGGGTATGTCCACGTCTTCCGCCAGCTCAGGTATCTGCAGAAAGAGTTGGTGCTGAGCCAGGTAACCCTTCGAATCGCCGGCTGACTGCTGCTGCTGCTGATTCTTCTTCTGCTCAGTGCAGATGAAACGCTCCAGAAAGCAGTCCACTGTGATAAGACGCTGGCCCCAACTATCATCCGTGTAGGCTGAGCCAACTTCTACAGGGACTGTTCGTCGGCCGGCACATTTGGACCAATAAGCGGGCGACCAGTAGTGTGCACTAGTGGACTGCAGTGCTCGCCAATGCTGCATAGCACCAGTAATGATTACTGGCACGCCCTTAGCCAGAATCTGTGCAAATTCACTGGGTGAGGGTTGATGCACCCTGCGCAGCTCAGAAATCCTCTCGCCTTTGAAGGTGAAAGTCGACAAATCAGCAGCCGGACTCAATGAGGGATAGGCTTTGGAGAAGCGGTGCTGCTCCGAAACAGGGTCATGTGTCAACTCATTAAGCAAACTGGCTACTCTGGTGATACTCTCATTGAGGCTGCAGAAACCCATGATGAGAGCATCATCCAACTCCCAAAGCGCCAGCTTTAACTGACTGGCATTGTCTTCGGTTGTCGCAGCGGCAGCACGCAGGCGCACGATAGCAGAAGCTACTCGGAGAAGGGCATAGGAAATCCGCCAGCAATCCGGTACTTTGCTCCAATGTCCCGTGTTTAGCTTTTCTCGAGTGTATTCGAGAAGGCTGGTGAAGGCCGTTGGGAAGTCTAGGGAGGTATCCTTAGTCGCTTCCAACTGTTGGAGGCATTCATCCAAGAACAACTCATCGGCATGACTGCCACCGCGAAGTGTTGAAAATTCGCTTGCTATCGCCTCCGTAGACAAGCCAGCCTCCTCGAAAGCCTGCGTAGCTATGGCCGCGGAGGACATGTACCTGTGATCGAAACCGACAGCTTCAGAATCTAAAAAACCAAATAAACTGATCGAAACATATGACGACCAATTTGTGCCTTGTGGGGCGAATTGTGACAGAATGTATCCACCTAAAGATATTCAAATCGAACGAGCGACACTGTTAGGTTGAATCTGAATCGTTTTTCTTAAATGTTTACATATGCGCTGTCCAAAAACTAAGTCAAAAAGAGTTTTGATCAAATTCGTACTTAAACCTTTCGCTGGCAAAAAGTTTGAACAGACATCTAGAGTTTGCTTTTAAAAGAGAACTGGAATCCATTTACTCAACGATAAACAGCATAAAATCAGCTTCTGCATGGCCGGTACGGCAGTCGATGGCAAGCACCTTTGGTCAGTCGTGCACAAATATCTTTTAGATGACACTCTAAAGGTCATGGCTTGAAAGACGCTGCCAAAGCCGCTAGTCATTTGCGTTAGTAAGGTTAAAGTTCAACACCACAATAGAACGCAACGGGAAAGCCACCACTATGCAAGACGTAACAAATCGCGATACTTTAGTGAGCGTGCGTCGTCGAGCGATCTTGTCACCTGAAACACCGCATCCTGCATCTCGGACGATTCCAGACGATAGCGTCAGCATTATCGAGGTCCGTCATCTGACACACCTTGCAAATGCAAAGCCCTCAAGATCAATGACAGTTTCTCCAATACTCCAATCAATAAACAAGATAAGTAACCGGATGTGTGTGAGTAAAGGAGTGGTATACAACAGTAAGCGCACGTGTATGACTAAAGCCATGACATCTACCATCACACCGTCTACTTTCTGTGTCCGTAAAAGAGCTCACAATGAACGGAAGAACCAAGGCAGACTGCTGTTGAATGCTCGTACTAATGGTGGAATTTGAGAATGCGATTTAACGGTAAAAGTTTGTCAATATATCCACACGCAGCCTATTGGGGGTTTCTTCTACGAATACCCTGAAACTGCTTAAACATGGCACAAGCAAAGATCTTTGCAAAAATTTCGAAGAGACTAAGAATGCTACCGTTTTTTACTCTGATTGTTTCCATATTTGAAGAAAGACGTGAGAAGAGCCCTATCTCAGTCATCAGAGACGATCTCATCTCTCATGTTTATATTATTGTAGAGAATCTGTAATTATTTTGGTTGGATTTCCGAGATGGAAGTAGACTTTAAAAAAATAAAAGCACATTTGAACACGAATTTTATCTGTGCTAAGGTGAGTATAAATAGGCGAAATTGCAGTGACGCTGAAGGTTAACCAATAACCAAGACTGAACACGGCAGTCTGCATCTAAGAGATAGTCTAAGAGATATTTACTTCGGACGGCTTAACAGCCTGCCGCTCGAACTTAGAGTAAACTACTATGGGCACAAATTATAATATGGTTTTGCATAAATTCAAACCATACATGGCTGCACATTAGGAATAAACGAGATAAAGAAGGCTGCTAAGGTTCGGACATATACGCATTCTACAAGATTTTCTCGAAAGATTGGGTTCAAAGGGGATGTATAAAGTAAAAATGTAATTTATTTCAACCAAAGTGCATTAATGCGAAGAAACTGGAGACAATGAGTCACAAAAAGCGTTTCTGCGACAGATGATTTAATAAATAAATGGAAAAGCGTGATATAAAACAAGAATCAAGGAGCACAGAGTAAAGGCATTGTAGCCCTTAAAAATAGCAACAAAAGACAGCAACCGGCTGTATGTCTGGATAAAAAATAGTGTGCCTGTTCAATTTCAATTGCAATATACTTAGGAAAAGAGGCCCAAGGCCCGGAGGAGTCTCTTCAAAGATAGTTCAAGACAGAAAAATAAACTCAAACAGGATGGCGGTCCTCGAAAGGAAGTGGGAACCGCTGACTGGTTGAGTAGATGTTGTCATCCACGGCCATTAGAAAAAAGGCATCAAGGCGTCTTTCGAAACTGGGAACCGACATTGCTTGGACAATATCCTCACTCAGGGAGTTCCAGTAATTGAGGAACCGACGGAAAAACCGGTAATTCTGAGGCAGATGGTCTGAACGTTGCTGGACTAGGCAAAAGGAGTGGCCTCGGGTGCGAGCGTCATAATTTCGAATAATGATCCAATCCAACTCTGGGTAGTGTTTGAGCACAACCAAGCGGAACAGAAAAATTAGATCCCCTCGACGTCGCCGATACTCCAAGGAAAACAATTTTAAACTGCGAAGACGTGCTTCAAAGGGGAGTCCGCGGAGTTGTGGGACCATCCTAGAACCCAGTCGTTGCACCGATTCAAGTGCGAGCATTTCTCCTGCGTAGCAAGGAAATTAGGCCGGGCTCGCGAACTCGATGACAGGCCGAACATAGATGGAGAACAGCTTTTTAAATATGACGGGAGGCCACAAAGAGAAAATCCTTCTCAAAATCCATGAGCACCGAAGCCCAGCCGCACGAATTTTGGCTGTGTGACAGTTTGTTTTCAAATTGTCTTGTATCATGACTCCGAGTTCGCGGAATTCCGTGACTTGTCGGAGTGGGACACCATTGAGCGAGTATTGTGAGACGACCTCAGTAGATCCAATTGTCATGAACGCCGATTTCGCCGCATTGACCGGCAATTGGTTACTTGAAGCCTAAGAGGCTAACTGGATAAGGTCCTGCTGCAGGGCGATTATGTCGTTGGCACATGTGACATCACGCCATATTTTCAGGTCATCGGCGTACAATACGAACGGAGAGGAAAGGCATTGTTTCAGATCCTGAACGTAGATGGAGGACAACGTGGGGCGTAGAATGGATCCTTGAGGAGCCCCAGATGATGCGACCTTGGCAGGAGACAATACACCTCCGACACTGACACTCCAAGTCCTATCCCTCAAATATGACCGGATCCAGTTCAGAATGTTACCACCAATACCAAGGGTTGCTAACTTGTTCACGATCAGTTCGTGAGAAACCCGGTCAAACGCTTTACTGAAGTCGATAAATACCACATGCGTTGGGCAACCCCTATCTTTCGATTCGGCCCAAGACTCACGGGCAAATAACAGGTTTGTGGCACAAGATTTTCCGCGCGTGAAACCGTGTTGCTCTTGAATCTTACCGTTGGTTTGGTCCAGGAAATTGTCGATCTCTTGTTTTATGAGAGTTTCGAGAACTTTCACTAAAACCGAGGTAAGAGTTACTGGCCTATAATTGGAGGGAAGCGATTTATCACCGGATTTACAAAACGGCTTCACGACACCAAACTTCCAATCTTGAGGAAGAGTTCTCGTACTGATGGACGTTTGAAATATATTCATAACAAGTGGAGCAATGATATCTGCCAGATGCTTCAGTATAAGTGGGTCAAATTGTCGGGTCCAGGTGAGGTCGAGGATTTAAGTGCAGTCAAAATACGGATAACTTTTTCTACCGAGAAATCGATGTCCGTTAAAATCTCAGGACTCTGAGATGGAAGGGACACTGGTGTTATTGTTTGCTGCTGGTTAGCATGTACACCCCGGTATTTTGATGCCAAGGCCTGTGCGTTATCCCCGTCCGATAGCATGCGCTGACCATCCGCTGCAATTAGCTCTGGGATACCAGGTTGAGCTCTGCGACGACGGTTGATATAGGCGTGGAACCGCTTTGGCTGAGAGTCGGAGACTTCCAGTATGGTATCTTCGTAATCCCTTTTACCTTGCCTTATAAAAGCATGGCATTCATTACGCACTCGTTTATAGCGGTCAAATGCAGATTGCGTACGGAGTAAACGAAACGCTTTCCACGCTCGGTCGCGCCTTCGCAGTAAGCCTTGAGCTGTTCGGCCGATCCAGGGTGGAAATAGCCGGGACGAGTCAGGGACAGACATTGGAGTAAACACCGCGACAAGTGCAGTAACGTTAGACTTCAACAGTGCCCATTTTTCCTCGACAGAGGCAGCGGTAGGCACCTCCCATAGTAAAAGTGGAGCAGCTTGACGCATGCCGTTTATAAGCAAGCGGCCTTTTGGGGAAAATAATGAGTGACACAGACGGAGCTGCTAGGGATTTAGAAGGTCAAATATACACAATTAATCTGCATTATTACCATAGGCTATGCGACTGCGTGCGATGGTCTTCCGTTTAGATTATAGTAACAACTAAATAGACAGTGTTCGCGATATAGCTTAAACGATACACAAACTTCCCAGATTGTGCAAGCTGGGATAGACTTCTAGATATTTAGGTTGTATCGATACTCAAATGTAGCTCTATCTGAAAATGGCCTTATAGTCTCAAAAGACAACTCAGATAAAATTTAGATACGTAAATGTCTAGTCCATTATTCTGAGATAAAGAGAATTAATGTTATAAAACGTTCTGCATCTGGCCGAACAAAGAAGAATGTGTGGAACATCGACGAGAATATTCCCTTTAAGTGGTACCAAACGGTCATATTCGGTATGAGAACAGTGCGTGTATGCATGTGTGAGAGTCATAATGAGGCCGTTCGTGCTATTTACAATGGTTGGTGGCTAAAATTAGACACAGACGTGAAGATTCGACCCATCAGAGAGACGTTATACACAGATACAAGGATATATCTGTGCATAAGGTCTCTGACGGATATATATATATATATATATCCGTGCGCAAAAAAACACCCCCACAACAAGTAACATGCGGACAACCTCGGCAGCGCTGCCATACAATGCAGTTTGGCATAATTAACATTAGTTAAAATTCTCGTTTAAACGTATGAAACCGTACAAATGTACCGTACAAATGAAAGAGAATTGAAAATAGGAAAATTACTCTTTTCACCCGCTTCACTTTTAACGCAGTAAAAGTTTTCATTGTGAAGCCAAGATTCGCGAAATTAGTTTATTATCGAAAAAATGTCATGGCATATTCTCCGATATGCTGCATTCAGTAAAATGTAAGTAAGCAATGTTCTGCCAGTAAACGTTTGCTGGTTCACTTTGTGGTAATTTTTCTCCAAAACGTGTATGAGGACGAGACTTTATAGTGATAAAGACAAAGGCATCATTCTCTGTACAAAGAGTAACCCTTAGTTGACTAAGGTAAGTCTCATGCAATTAAAATCTTATCTTTTATGTTCAATTTGAATGAGCTATAGCGTTATATTTTTTATTTTGATAACTTGCCTAGATTCCAAACTTTCTTACATGCGGTTTAAAATGCCTGTAAATTGAGTTTGATGTTTATTTTATACAATCCAGTTTGAATATTTTAACCAAAAAAGATATAGAACAATTAATTGAGAAACATAATCATTAAAACGCGCTGGGAATTTGACAAGAATTCGCTGCATTAAGCAATGTAAAGTCCACCTTACTTCTTAGCTACCTCCACGGCAGTTCAAAGAACAGACACAAATTTCCGTGAATTAAGACAAGTGCGGCGATTTAAACTGATGAAATGAAGGAAAAGACGGATTAATTTTACGTTTTTTTCTGGCCGATCTACACAAAAGACACAAGTCTACTTTTAGTCTCGGCAGACAACTTGCTGACTGCAAGCATTAGCAATATCCTGTGTTCAGATTGTCTAATGGGGTTGTAATTGCATGCTTAGGCAAATTCCACCGCATTGAAAAGAGCATTTCCTTAGAATGAACGACAAATATCCCCCAAGCGCACTTCTAGGGCGATTGTCCACATGGAAAACTATAAACATGCCACAATGACATCCGATGACTTCTCCCAAATATTGGCATATTAATCCGGAGGCCTGGAGGAGCCAACCTACGTTAATAACTTACTCTTTAAAAGGTGTCTCTGCTATCCTTTTAAATTCGTCGCATATATTGGCCATGTATAACACCTATCTATTCAATGCGACAACAACACAATTCCACACGTAGGTTCCAAGAAGGACCTACCATTGTTTCTTCCATTACCCCCTCCCCTCCACCACGGCAACCAATACTACCAATTGCAATGGGAGCACACTTCAAATGCTATGTCATGAAATACGATATCGTTAATATACGCAAACTTCACAACCCCACAAAGCCGGCAATGACGCCGACTACCACCCATCCCACTACTGTCACCATTATTAGATTCCGCCAAAAATCACTCCAATTACCTCCCCCTCAAACACCAGTAATATGAAGTCGATCGCAACATATCCACACTGCAATCACACATTCTCCTTACAGATCGGCCTGGTCGGTCAATTGCGAGTCTGTTGCACTGGGATTAGCATAACGGTACCGGAAGTCCCGAAATGCATCCACATCCACCGTCATTGTCTGCGTTGTTCACGCACACTCATGGACCTATTGGACCGCAATCGTATTAACGACAGCAGAATATACCACAAAATCAATACACCAAGCCCATCATACACAGCGAAATACTTTTCGATCGTCGTTACCACCAATTTCCTCTCTATGAGCGGACTCACCCCCAGGGGCACCTAGAAAACCAAGTTTTCAGTAACCGACCTCCCTGCGCAACTTGTCACTGCACATTCGTATAAAAAATAGTCCTGGTCAGTCACTTCCGACTCCATTGCGCGGAGACTGGTGAATCAGTGTTAGAAGCACCAATATACAGCCCTCGAAATCGCCTCACCCAATCGCATTTTCTACGTACATTCAGTCATGGCAGTTGTCCAACAAGACGCTTCGCCTAATTCCAGCTTCAAACAACTGTCCAGCCGGGCAATGAACTGATGCCTGAGTGAGGCAAAAGAAAGTGATAAAGGCTCACTTCCCGACACAGTTTCCTGAGTTTTAAAAATGAAGCGCCGAAGTCATTCACTGTAAGCCGAAATCGGGGCCTTCGAAGATGATCATCTGACAGAACAAATCGGAAGTCGCATAGGGTCCTGTGGGTGTGCTCTGGTGAGTGGCCGACTGGTGTACAGTTAGAAATGGTGCTGGCTTACCGTAAGTGTGGACACCCAAGTTCTGCGTCCTTCGTTCTCCAAGGCTCGCTGCCCCAAAATCACAGACACTGTTCCAGTTTTCCCTTACTCCAGCGCCTCCATTCCCCCGAGGCTTGACATCGCAGCTGCCTCAAGGCGCCTGTTCTGGCTAACCGATAATAGCCGTGGCAGTGTCCCCTGTCCTTCGGCATCCTGATGGCCAATAAAATCCAGCTACTCAGGCGCTCCGCGAAAGCATGGCAATTCCCACAGTTGACCTCACCTTGTTGACACACACGTGCGCATACACTCACGTCAAAATAAGCACACCTGTGAAAAAGCAACATCAACGCGCCTCGTTTAATCGACGCGACATGGACCTCAATACTCTACACCCCCTGGGCAATTGAAACACCCAAGTAGCAAGCCATTTGCCCTCGCTTCACAGTCATGTAAATGCAGATTCCATCATCGCTTCACACACTCAGTCATCCTTCTCGGCCACGACTGGATGCAGTCAAAACCATCTATGGCTTCACTGGTGAACAATGCTGCAATGTAGGGTTCTGTGAACATAAAGGCCCTCATTCTGGTGTTTCATGTCTTTAACCTTTAACCTGGGAGTGAACATGATGTTTGTAGTGCTCTAAGCACAACCATTGCTTAGACCCCTATAAATTGGATGATTGCGTGTCCATATCCCATCGAAATTAGTCATTTGTAGAGGTCGAAGTAGCAGTTGTACTCGGAACGCTTGAATCGTCAACTTGAATCTGCGGCTTTTGATAAAAGGCAGAAGTGACCAGAAGGATGGAGTTATTGTTTACAGAACTCTTAGCTGCTGTTTTAGACGGCGGTGGTCACTGGCTAAGCTATGGGCAGTACTGACCGCGCCCAAGCAGGCCTGAGAGACCGTGCTGGGAGAGAGGTGATAATTTCAGCTGCTCTTACATGACTGTGAAGCGGTTTGCTATTGGTGTGATGCAACTGCCTGAGAGGAAGTCATCTGTAGAGGTCTTAGCTACATCGGCCGAGCTTTGGAGTATTCAAGTGGCCCTTAGGCAGGCGTGCTTATTTGGAAGCACGTGTATGCGATGTTTTGTTACTTCGCTCATTATTACTTATTTTGGGGGCTGCAAGCATGGAGTCCGCGACTCGGAAAGGACATAATAATAATAGGGAAGGCGGGACGATGCACGAATAATATCATAAAATATTTAGAACGCCGATCAAGTCCAGAAAGGCGCACATGCTTATATATATTTTTCGGTGTTACAGGAAGCATAACGAGGCTCTGATGTAAGGAACTCAGCGATACTCCACACGGAAATATCCTGGCTGGGCCCTCATTCCGAATTCGTTACACAGCCAGTATTTGAGCAACGATACAATCATCCTGGGTCTGTTAGGGTGGTGATGTGAATACAGCTCCTCAAAAAGCATTTGAACTATTATTTGCAACCCTTGGTTCTTCTTAACATACTGGACCTGAACGGCACAATAAATCCATGCCTAACTTCGCTTCAGAAGCAACATTTTTCAAATTATGTAAACCCCATTTTCATAGCAAGCGCTTAGGCGAAGTCAGTGTACAGCTTCGTGTGGCGAGTGGACAAGAAAGCGGATGGCACTTTCGCTTTGTAGACGGCCAGCCTGAGGCGAGAATACCCCTGGCACCACATAAAAATGGTACACTGACGCGCAAAATAGGGTGCAAGTTGTTTTTATTAGTACCATGGAATAATAAAAACATGGGCAAGTCACCTAGAAATGCACTATCTTTTTTTTAATTTTACGATATTTCTTTGAGAATGGGCTCAAACGGAGTTTTAAAAATAAAATAAAAAAATTATTTTCAGTTTGAGTGCAATTGAATATCCTATATGCGAAAATCCCATGATTTTAAAGTGCGACAGAAATGGATGACATTAATTAAAGATTATTCTAAGTGGTCGAACGACAAATCTACTTGTAAGACGTCGGTCAGGTTATCTAAACATGCAGATATTTATTCCTTCCTCGATATAAACTTTTGAACGTCCGTCGATATAACGTTTATACCGATGATATTTGCGTGAGTAAGATGTGCAGCATTCGGTTTTTGGCCATAATGCTATTCTGCGAAGGCATCTCGCTTCGACGTTTCCAAAGTTAGTTACTGCAAGTTTTATTGCCTACTTAAGGCTAACTCTTGTCTTCAACCAGTATTCACGGTTTACACAGGTTGTAAGCTTTGAAATCATACTGCATGATAAATTATATCACTTTTATTTAGTAAAAATAGCTCCTCATCATCATATGCAGACAGCTAATCCCAAACACAAAGTAAGAAGGTATTGGAGGTTCAACTCCTCCCCAGTTTATGCAGACATAAGCGAGAAGAACTTCGATTTCAACCATGTTATGAATGAGCTGTCACATACCGATAGCATGTGCGCACAAGAAAGTTGCCCAGTATGTTTGGCGAAAGCTACTGGCACTGAAAGTGGAGTTTTGGCATGGACACTCTCTACCGCCAAGTCTCCAACTAGAAAATCTTCCACAAACGTAATCCGGGAAGGGCTGATGAGATAGGTTAAGATCCACTTAAAAGTTCACACTGAAAACAAACGCTGTCAACCTTTGGATGAGTTACTGTTGAGTTGCCTCTTAAGCAGGCCGCGTGGTAGATGCGCTGGGCAACTACTGGGGCTAGATCAGGATACAGCAGGATTTATTCGGATTTTGCTCCCATAACAAACAGTGCACATAGGGAGTATGATGACACGCGTAAGTGCGGGCTCAGTCCGCGCCAACCACATGCGCCCGATGCCGTCTCCAGTCTTCGTTACCATATCTTGATGCTAGGTGCAGGTGGGTGAAGGAAGAGCGAGTGCGGCAGATGCTACGCGAACGTATCCCACGCTCACGTAAATATCCCTGCACCCAAACTGCTTTGAAGTACGTGGTGGACCTCGTCTTCGGAATCGACGGTCGAACTGTCGTGTAGTCGCCGAAGACGTAGAGTGTTACATATGTTGTGACTAGCTCTAGTCGAAGTGAAGTTTCCCGAAGGCTCACAGACGCTAGTCTCGACGCCTGGATCAACCAATCACAGTTGCCGCATAGATGCCTTTTGGGCCGGCAACGAATAGCATACCTGCATGCGTCCCAAAGCAATCTATCTGGCTGGCCAAAAACATTCAAGGCCGACCCAGCCAATGAACGCTCTCTCTGTCCACTGGCCTGACTGCTGTCAAACCAGCAGTTGGATGTGTCTGGCCCACCTAGCTGGTCGTATGCTCTCCAAGTCAAATCGCTTTCCATCTATTCTCCGTTCATCTGTGTACACAATATAATGTTCGTAATGCTCTGGCCTCCACTGACTTCTCCTCTACTAAGTAACCATGGTCTGAAGATCGCAGTTGCTAGAGTTTAACTTACTTAACCTCCTGTGATACACACGCGGAAGGACAGGGTATAACTGTTGGTCTAGAACACAATGAACTAAGTTTTTAATTACGTTATCACTCTCATCACAATATACGAAAGAAAAAGAGTTAATTTTAGGACGGTACAGAGCATGATTCACTACTCTTGTCGTCCTGAGGTCAGGATGACAAAGAAAATCCCAAATGTGACAGTGCGCAGGTTCAAAGGCGCACACGTACGCGTAACAGCGTCGCCAGGCTGTGTGACCCTGGGGGGTCCGACATCACATGATGGCTCCAGGAATAGGCCACTCGCGCACGGAACAATAAGAAGAGACAAAACCGACAAAGACTAGTTGTCCTTCAATACGATGCCGTCGACAGAAGGCAGGACTTGCGGCCCACAAAGAGAAGTTGCTGGACATGCGCACGACTGGCTGCATATGGGAACAGCTTGACGGACACGCGAACAAGTTGGAGCACATGCGGAGAAGCCGATATCCACAAAAAGACTGTTGCAGTAAACTTGTTCTCTGCTATCCTGTCTGTCTTCTATTCCACACATACACCTGGGGACATATGCGTTAAATGGTTAGAAAATTTAACCAGGAATTTAATATATTGGGAGAGTACTAAGGGTACAGCGGGGGAACACAATCCATCTGGATGGGTAAGTAACGCCAAACAGTCTATCAAACAGCTGATGCATAATGCTGCAGTGTGGGTAACGGTAAAGGTTGGCCTTAGAAGTTTCCGACGCAGAATGAAGGGAGAGTTGCCGTGCATGCTTCGCCGACACGCTATTACACACTCTCTATCATAGATCAGAGCGAATGTGACCTCACTCCATTCGAACTGTTCCGCCCAATGTCAGGTCCATATAAGTGGTAAAACGTCATAGACACTTCTCTAATTAATGGATGCGGTTGAACACCCCTGCATAAGTCCACTTCTTGCAAGGCAGTTCTGTTACGCACTGCCTGCGCAGCCTGGATCTGTATTAGGCGTTGCGGAGAAAGTTTGAATTATAAAGATAAGTCGGTTTTTCCATGGACGAGCTGAAGTGACCCATATCCGTATCCAACCCTCAACCTCCCAAAACTCACAACTGCTTGCACGTGCGCACCAGTGTCTGCCGACCCCAGACCGGTCTGGCCAATCACCTTTAAAGCTAAATGTCACAGGACCTCATTGTGACGACTTCTGCGCTCCCGCACTTCCAACACCACCTTCGCGGGTGGTCGTGAATACCTTGATTCAGAATATACTATTTCTCCTACCTGGCGTCCCAATTCTTCTCTTCCCACGCGGAACCGGGCCTGAATATTGTAGCGGTTGGGGTCTTTGCTGGATAATTGAAACCACTGCGATAGATCCCAACAAGGAATTTAAAGAAAAATAGACAGAAAACCGATGGATCTGCTTTGGATCGCATTTCTGTGCCTTTAAGTGGAGGTAAAGTATGTTGTATCATAAGATAACGGTGACAGCCTCTTTCTGAAAAAAAAATGTATCTGGTGCTTAGCCGGTTTCTATATAGGTATCCTCAGCGGTTTGGCATGCTTCAGCTCTTTACATGCGGCAGCACATAATCTGTCGGTTTCGAGATAAAAAATAGACGAGTCCGTGCTGATTGGGAATTTGTCAACATCGACGCTAGTGGTCCCCTAAACATCTAACCAGATCACCCAGAACATTTGCTCCCAGCTGTACAAAAAACCGTGATTGGCTGAGTTGGAAAATCATGTGACGCTTGGATATGAAAGACGCGAGCACATGGGATGTGTGGAACACTGGTGAATTGCACGTAACTTATCTTACAATAGGGCAGACTTGTGAAGTGTCTAACACACTCCTTAATTCCTTATTTATGGAGCCCTGATGGCATGACAATATCAATACAACTGGAGGTGGGCACGGGTGCAGTGATTGGTAAAATTAACTAATCCGGCTGCGCGTGCCACACACGAACTGCCCCACAGCTGAAGGCATACGCGGTGACAAGCAATGTATTACAGTGAGAGTAGACTTGTAACGGTCTCTGCCATCCGACGCCCTCCATTGCTTTGTTCGGCGTCATTGTTCAATGCCAGCTGCCTTAAGGTCATCCAATATCTCAATCAGCGCTTACAGTCGAGCTGACCTGCAGAGACTTGACCTACTTTCACTCGGACACACACACACGTGCGTCTAGGTTCTCGCGGCCGCCAAGAACCACTCGAACAAGTCCTTTTTTCCCAACCTTCGACTGCAAGACCTGACTTTGGACAACGGCGCTCCAGCGGAATGACGTGTGCTCGGAAGTCCAACTTCTCTCCACCTATTCTTTGTTCCTTTGTGTACACAATAAACTATTCCTTTTATACTGGTCTTACCAAGACTTCTCCCATCTCCTAAGGAACCGGGTCTGGAAGATTGTAGGTGTTAGGGTTAACCTACCATAGCCTTAACACCCATCGACTCGCCAGATCTATCCCACTTTCTCACCACTCCCACATATGTACCGGATGTCAAGACAATAGTCGAGAAGACTGGAGATGGTGGAGAGGGCAGAAGGTGTACGCAAACACACCCTAACACGCGCCAAAGCAACAAGACCTTGCTAGCACAGGAGTGCCATGAAGGTTAAATTAAGAAGGACGCATTTAAGCCTGACTCTCAGCCTGCAGTGAGCCACTCCACACAACCAGGCACACTGGGCTGACTGTGGTGTCCGGGTAATCCCGCCAGTTGGCAACCCTCCAAGCCACGGCTTTTACCGTGCCGTGGTAGCTTCAAGCGCATCAGATTGTTTTTTGTGAGAAAATAAATGCGCAGAGGGTCGAGCGCAATCTCTCTCCCACCGCCAGCAACAAGCCACCGCCGAGCTGATCGGTCACTTGAGGTGGGGTGGGCGCATAGGCCGAAGGTGTTGGTGGACCCTTGTGCGCGCGACACAGCACGACATGGCCCTTTGACACACACACACACACACACACACACACACACACACACACACACACA
>JAYGXS010000006.1:18967899-19060823 GCA_036362985.1 Ligula intestinalis | reverse complement strand
CCAAATGTCGATCTCCGATGATGTGCTCGAGCATGAGTGCGAAAGCTCAGACGAATAAAAATCCGCCCCCAGAGATCGCCTTACCGTATCCTTCCATATATATAAATATATATATCTGCATGGTTTCTATAAGAGTTTTAAGTGCTTGTGCAATTTATTCCGGATATACTGACTGAATGTGTCTGCCAGTTTGGACACCCATTGCTGTTCTCTAGGTGGTTGTCTGTGCAAGAGCGCAAGACATAGTTCTGGAGCTAGCATGCCCCTTGTTTCTAATCGATGAATGATTCTCCCATCAGAACAAACAATCACGCTAAAAAATTAGTAAATATTCGGAATAGCTGACAAACTTACGCCAATATTTTACGACCAACAGAAAGGCAGCACAGTCTGCTCCTCAACCGCCATCGTGCCGGTCGCGTCCTCTGTTCCGCAGACCCAAAGAGTATAGTCGAATGTTTCCTTTAATTTGACCGAAATTGGACAGACAACTGATAGCCCGGGGTTTGGTTTGGCGTCTCCTGTCAGGTTTAACTTCTTTTAGAGGAAAAAACAACCGTGAAGGGCAACTGCTTGGATCTTGTACTGTCAAAAGCGCCTGACAGTGTAGACGTCGCAAATTGTTTACCTCATCTAGGCAAAAGCAACCATTTAGTACTGCAGTGGGAGCATTCACTCTTCTCTGTATCTGATCGTATCGCGACCGTTAGACACAACATATGGCGCGGAAACTTTAATCAAATGAGAACCAAAGTGCGCAGGTTAGACTGGAATGAGACACTCACTGGGTGTGTCCACGAGAATTGGACGGTGTTAAAGACTGTACTACACGGGCTAATCACCATTTTCTGCCCTATCTCGAAAATGAAAGCCACAAATAGGCCCCAATTGCTAATAAACACGCTGAAGAGGGAGGTTAACCGTAAAGAAAAGCTGTTTCGAACTTATCGGAGAGAGAAGACCAGCGATTCGTACAACAAGTACAAAGCGCAGAAAAGTAGGGTTAAGGGCCTTGTACTAAAAACCTGCCAAAGTTTCGAGAGTGACCTAATAAAACGTGCAGTAGGAAATCCGAAGGTCATCTACAACTACATTAGGTGATCTACCCGAAATATAGACCCCATCCCGCTGTTAAAAATTGATGACGGCGCCGGAATTTGCGAGAACAAAGCAGAGGCTGAGCATCTATCCGGGTTCTTTCAGTCGGTTTTTACGACGGAGATCAAGTTAACCGTTACCAATTTCAGTACAGATGAGATTCCAACCATTGACTTAGTTGAGATTACGGAAGTTACTGTTCTGCAATAACTCCTTAAGTTCGAAGACACGAAGTCGCCAGGTCTGGATGGCATACCTGCAAAGCTGCTGAAAGCGCTAGCCGTGGAGTTAGCAGAACCCCTGCAGTTACGCTTTCGGGCCTCCCTAAACATAGGCCAACTGCCATCCGACTGGAAGACAGCGTGGATCTCACCCATACACAAAACTGGGAGTCGAGCGTCCGCAAACAACTACAGGCCAATAAACCTTTCTTCCATATGCTGCAAGATCATGGAGCGAATTATAAAAATAGAGTTGATGCAATTCTTAGAGTCTCATTGACTTCTTTCTGACAAACAGCACGGATTCCGTAGAGGACGCTCCTGCTTGACAAATCTGCTCTACTGTCTAGAACAATGGACCAGAGCACTCAATCAAGGAAACAAGGTGCACGCAGTCTTCGTAGATTTCAAGAATGCATTTGACACTGTGCCTCATCAGCGTCTTCTATGCAAGCTTAGACGTATAGGGGTAACAGGCAACCTTTTCCAATGCATCGAAAACTTTCTGACTGGCCAAACTCAAACCGTATGTCTTGGTGGTCAGCGATCGGCGGAGGTAGTGGTTGATAGTGGGGTCCCCCAGGGTTCCGTTCTGGGCCCTATCCTCTTCCTATATATTAAAGACAGCGTATGTAGCAGAATTTAATGGCACCATAAATTTCGCGAGCGCTCATCAGCCGCTTCCACTCGCTGCACTTGCGGATGCAAGTACATAGGACGAACACAACGGCAATTGGCAGCCAGAGCAAAAGAGCACTTGCCAAGTTGGTTATTAAGACAGGAGAATAGGACTCCCCGTTCTTCTATCACTGAACACCTATTGAATATGGGTCATTCTGTTCACCCTAAAACATCCTTCCGAGTACTTGTTCGGGCATGAACAACTCGTTTCTTACGCTACCTGGAGGCAGCATACATAAGGCGGTTTAAACCTGACCTATGTAAACAACTGGAGAATGTCGTGAACCTAACCCTGCCGTGGTAGCACCGGCTCCTTGTTTACCCACCCCTTTCCCACCTTTTTGCCTTAGATGTTTTTGCCTTAGACAGTTTAGTGCGTTTTTGCTGCCCACAATGTTTGAATTCCTACTTTATTGATTGCCCCTTGGCTAACTCAAGTGACCTTGCTGTTTTGGATCGATTTTTCTGCATGAATTCAATTCTGTAATTTATCATTCGTTATTCTGTTTATGCAGCGAGTGGAAGCGGCTGATGAGCGCTCGCGAAATTTATGGTGCCATTAAATTCTGCTACATACGCTGTCTTCAAATTTGTACCTGGGAAACGATGTTTCAAATTCCTTATATTTATCAACGACTGCGTAAGTGGATTAGACTGCGAAACCGCACTGTTCGCCGACGATTTGAAGCTTTAGAATGTCATTCGTAGCGAAGACGACGAAGACATCTGCAGGCAGATTTGCACCGACTCGAGCAATGGTCAAACGAGTGGCTCCTGCCATTTAATGTCGCCAAATGCAACATTATGCGCTTTGGTAGTACTAACGCTTCGCATTGGAGTGTTAACAACCTAAATAACACACTACTGCCAGAAGTACAGAACCAGAAGTATCTGGGGGTGTGGTTCATGCCCTCACTTAAGCCATCACTCCACTGCCTGAAAGTGGCCAAATCCGCAATGTAGAGCTTGTATCTAATCAAGCGTGCCTTTGCTAAGTTTGATGAAATTGTCTTTGGCAAGGTCTTCGGCACGTTTGTGCGCCCCCAACTTGAATTTGCCATCCAAGCCTGGAAACCTTGGACAGTCAAAGATAAATAACCTTGAAATGGTACAACGACGGGCAACTAAGTTAGTGCGAGGCCAAGCGTACCTTCCTTATGAGACGCGACTGACAAATCTTGACTTATTTCCTCTGGATTGCAGACATCTGCGTGGTGACCTAATACAGGCATTTTGTATGCTGCTGGGTCAGAATTGTTGCCTAGCATCCAACGATTTCTTTGAGCTGGCCACTTCTACTAGATTGCGCGGAACTCCTCTCAAACTACGTGTGACTGGGGCAAGACTGAACACAAGAAAATTCTTCTTCTCTATGAGGGTAATCCAGGCATGGAATGCTCTACCCGCATACCTTGTCATGTCCCCATCTGCGAACACGTTTAAGATGCAGGTGGACCAGCATAGAAAAAGACATTCTCTGTAATGACTTATTACATTACCACCCGTCAGCAAGTAAGATTTTCCATTAGACTTCTCTGATAAAATTACATTTAAAAAACTTACTGCTCGCTTCTTTTCAGTAATATGTTTGTTCATAATAACGATTGATTGCGAATCTCGTATGAGAGGCGAATCTCCGATACTCGGTGATACTCTCGTGACCACCGCAATCTTCTCCTCGTGTGACCATTAGGATATTGAACAACCGCGATGGCCTCCTCCTGACATGATCCAAACACTTTCAGCAGCAGGACATCCGATTAACATATTCCCTTCGTCTCCCCTCACAGGCGACAGTTTTTCTCCTTAAAATCCCACAAATGGCATTCAAAACTAAACTTATGAATGATGCCTTAGGAGTTTTTTTTACTGTCTGCCCCCCCCCCCCACCGCAGTTCCATTACTGGCAACGCCACATGTTCTGCCTCATAGCTATGTACAAAGAGGGAGCTCAAAGGTATTAACCAATATTTCCCTAATAAAACTGAACTGAACTGAAGGCGGACTTCGGGCGAAGATTCCAAACGGCAGGTAGGATAAAAGATGATCCAAAAAACAAAAAAACCATTGAAGATACCTCTTTTTCTTGGGGTAGAAAATGAGAAAAAGTAATTTTCTACTAAGTGAGTATAATAAAAGACGCTTACATGTATGCGTTCTTTTAACCAAATGATTATGGGTTTATGAATGCGCCCAAATGCATTTTTTTTAGCGACTGTGGCCGACGTATAGTAGACTGTGCACCAAAAAAGTCTGTTTGTTCACGCTTACTACAGACGCTAAGCCCTTTTTGGAACACGGCGCGGATAGAGCAACCGCACTGGTGCTTAGGGGTGACGTTAATCTTTTGTGATATTCGCTCTGCCGGCAACCAGGTGTAGTACCGTCGGTGGAAAGGCCGGAGATAAATGAGCTAGCAAGGAAAATCTTCCGGCAAAGTTTTCACGGTTTCTCGGTGCACGTGACCTGCAGGTCATAGCGGTGCGCAGCTACGTACACTCGCCAAATACTCTTCTGAATTCTCTGATGGGAATTTTCGCAACTTTAAAAAATAATTGAACAAAATATCTGTTAACAGCTAACAGTAAATCATGAATAAAACAGAAAATGTGAACATCTAGTGAAACAACTGTAAGCCTGCTTTTGGTTCACCCTGTTTCCCAAGTTGGACTTCTGAACGAAAAGTCAAAACAGCAGGTAGAATTACAAATTAGCCGAAAAACGAACAAAAAACAAATGCATTGAAGACGCCTCTTTTTCAGGGAGAAAGTGAGAAGCAGAAGAAGAAGTAATTTGCTACCAAGTGAGTATGATAAAGGGCCCTTGTGTGTGCGTTCTTTTAACCAAGTCATTTTGTGTTTATGAAGACGTCCAAGCTCACTTTTTAAGCGACTGTGGCCGTGCAGCAAAAAACCTGTTTGTTCACGCTTACTGCAGTTGCTAATCTTTTTTGTGGAACACGGAACAGACAACGTAACCGTACTGGTGGCATTCGTTCTACCGCCAACCGGGTGCAGCACAGTCAACGGAAAGCGCGGAGATGACTGAGGTAGCAAGGAAGGCCTTGAGGCAGCGTGCGCACAGGTTTTTTTCTTGCACGTAACGGCATGCAGGCAATCTTCTGCTGGCTTCCGGCGTAGCTCACTTGATAGAGCGTTGGATGTACTGAAGCCTTCCCTGTTGATGTGTGATTCGAATCCCGCCAAGGCTACGAATTCTTTACAGTCGGGTACACTGAATTATTCAAATCTTCCAAACCCCTTCTACTAATTTAGTGAGCCTAGTAGTCATTCTGGGGGATTCTAGATGATTGCTCAGGAAATCCTGCCTGGGCAGTCCATTAACTCCACACGTGCAGTAGGCTAGGCGAGTAAATCGACCCGATTGTGATTAAATTCTCGGCTTTCGGCGTGCCTTCGTAGCTCATTTGGTAGAGCTGCGGTTGTACTAAAGCCTTCTCTGCTGATGCGTGTTCGAATCCCACCGAAGCCACGAATTTTTCACAAGTGATTGAAGTGAATTATTGAAATCTGTCAAGCCCTCCTAATAGAAGGCAGAAATATCGGTTAGAGTCGGGGCATTGGCGCAGATTCTCACGCGCAATGGCAGACGAAGACGATATCAGTGAGCGACGACGCTAACGACCAGGAGAGCGGGCAGCAACAAACGATTCCTTGTAGGAGAAGGGCAGAAGGCTGGCCGAGAACCGGAAGATTTTCTTAGTTCGAGAAATTTAACTGCTGCAGGAGTTCGCCGGCAAAGATAACAACGGCAGCAACACAAAATGTGTAGTTACGGGGAGTGTAAACAGATCAAATCGCGTCTGGAGATGACTGCGCAGGGCTCTGCACACCTGCGCCAAGTCGACTCACTGAGTTCCCATCCGTGAGTCAAGTACAGAATGCACCATTCTCCCACCAAGCGACCCACTCCGTCTCTTCTCATACAGAACCGGGCCTGAAGGTCGTAGTGGCTAAGATTTCTGCATGCCCGCCGTCCGTAATATACAGTGACTGCGTGACTTTGCATACTCCACAGCACCACCGAAAGGCGGTGAGGCCGAAGAGGGCTTGCTCGGTAACTAACTACAGCCTACCCCTCCCCCCGGGTCCAAATCTGGGCTCCACCGGCCGGGTAGCATGATTGACTAACGACGACAAATGGTGCTAGCTTCAGTCTCCCTGTCAAGTGTGGAATTACCGCAGGGGGTTAAGTGAGTTAAACCCAGCAACTGCGATCTCCAGACCATATTTACTTAGTAGAGAAAAGTCGGTAAAGACCGGAGTAGAAGGAAGAGTATATTTTGTACACAAATGAACAGAGGATATATGGAAGAAGTCTGAATTGGGAGAACGCGACCACCCAGGAGATTGACCGGATCTCAAGTGCCAGTTTAAGAGCAGTCAGGCCAGTTGACAGAGAGAGCGTGCTCATTGGCTAGGTCGGCCTGTGATTGGTTGGACATCGAAATGGGCGGTCTGTGTCTCGCGCGCCGGTAAGTATGGCGGCCGCCACGACCTTGAGGTCTAGACGGATTGATGTCACAACAGGATTTAAGGTGTCGGACAGGCAATGACCATTACAGAATAAGCGAACCGAGGCTTCATGAGCAGCCCACGTCACATGAGGTCATGTGATTATAGTTTCGGTCGCCCCTGGGACAGCTAATTACAAATGCCTCAAACTGTGCCAATGATCGACCCCTCACGGTGGCTAGCGTGCGTAAATACCAACGTTTGCCTCACCAGGTCTGGCCAATCATCTTCCTGAGGTGGACTCACACAAAGGCCGTTTGTGAGAGCCCCACACTCTCACGGCCGGACGCATGCCAGTCTGAGGGACAAATTCGTCCAACCTAATCAGCACTCATTCTGTACAGAATAAACTATTGCTTCCACTTGGCGTCTCACCTTTCTTTTCTTCCCACAAGGCACCGAGCCTGAAAATCGTACTGACCACGGTTTTAGCTATTAACCTTACATACTGCAATATTAATGACCCGCGATCTGACCTGAGCTCGCAGCTATTGATGTGCCTCAGCTCAATCATCATGCAACCTCCTTCGACTTCTACTGAAATTTCCTGTGTCATCTTATGTGACCCCCGGTATGGAGAATTCAGTCGCTGACATCCTGTCGTGAAGCGATATGGGGATCCTCAATCATTCACAGCTTATCGAGCCCAGGCCATGGTTCCTTCCTATCTCAACAGAGAACTCCCACTATTAGTGCCAACAGCCAGCCCTTCTTCCCAACATATGATCCTACTTCTACTGCCGACGGTGCCTCTCCCCACTCCACTCAACTAACACGGCATACCGATTTACCGTCGACGTTCGACTCAACCAATCTGGCTCACTGATGCCAGACACAACCGTCCCTTCAGCCTGGCTCAATCATGCCAACCACAGCCACTCATGTTGTCCACAACCCTACCGTTAGTACGTATCTCAGTCCTTTTTCCTCCGTATGCTTTCGTCATCCGAACTCCGGCTGGGGAGTGGCTCTGTAACCCCATTTTACCCTCAAGCGCTAAACGACACATGAGGTCATGTAATGGGACTCACGGTCACCCATGGGACAGCCAATCACAGTTGCTTCAAACTGTGCCCAGTAACTTCACGCTATGCGACAAGGGGAATGCATCACAGCCAGTTGTCTGTTCGGATTGGTAAACAGATATCACCCACGTCAAGACTGCATAAAGGAGGCCTGCAGTGGCAACCCAGCACCCACCCAGTGTGCAAAGGCGAAGGCAACTTTAACCTCCATCTTATTATGTCAAAACCAAGTCGATCATGCGCTGATGGCAGGATCAATTCAGCCGACTGATGCAACCTGCTCTGTGTAACTGTAATATCCTGCCAGACCAAGAAGCTGATGTTTCCGTAGCGCCTCTAAGTAACAAGGCTGAGGAAAGGGGTGTTAATTGCACGTAGCCAGCTATTAATTTGTGTAAAAAACTACCGACCTCCACGCAAAGGTACTTTATAAAATGCGAACGGTAGGGACGCCCTCGACTGACTACCAGCACCACCCGTAGCTTGCTTAAAATGTTTGAAATTTGCCTTCAAAATAAAGCGTATTTCTGTCGCTCCTTCATTCCCCCTCAGCTGACTACCAGCGCGATCCTTAGCTTCCAAGTGTAGAGGGCGACCAGAGTGGGGACTGGACCGGAGCCACTGAATGACGATCGGTTAGATGCAGCTCAGTCAACTGTTAATCTGCCTTATAAGCACACAGATCCCGCGACACGCACACCAGGCTTTGTGCGATCTCTTCCGACTAAGGCTGGCCGAGAACTGACACGACGACAAACTTAGTCATTGCTTATTCACCTAATGAGGGGTTTCGAATGCCCCGAAGGGGTAATTGCCTTCGGCCTTCCCCCCCCGGTTCCCCCAGAACCACACACACCCTTAGTCACGCAGCAGACAGTTGCAGCCGGAAGGAGTGACAATCAAGGCTAGGGCCGAACGACGTTGTTGGTGGCAACGGTTCGCAGCGTAAGTGTTCAGAGCCTAGCAGAAGGGGGGGGGGGAGGCCACACGAAACCCGGCACCCAAGTTGGTTTTGGCTCATCACACTCCACTCCCCTGGTCTCCGTCCTTGCCTCACCGTCTGGTCTAAAGATCCTCCAGTTCAACGCCAACGGCCTACTTACCAAGCTTGACCAGCTCCTGGCCTTCATGCGTTCGCACAGCATAGCTGTGGCGGCTATGCAAGAGACAAAGTTGTCTAACTCCACTAAGGTCCCTTCCTGTGCCGATAACACGATTGTCCGTCGCGACCGCGACCGCAACAAAGGCGGAGGTTTGGCCTTCCTGGTGGACAAATCCATTGCCCATCACCAGCTACCCCTGCTTGGAGCCGATCCCACGGAAGTACTGGCGATTTCCCTTGACATTGGTCTGGCGCCGCTAACCGCCGTGAACGTGTACATCCCTCCAACTTCCAGTTGTCCTCCCGGTTTCACCGCCTCTATCACTCCCTACTTACCTTCTGGAGACAGTTTGGTGCTAGGTGACTTCAACGCCCACCATGACCTGTGGTGCTCTAACTTGGCAGCCGACCCCCGAGGAGAAGCTCTGGCTGATGAAATAGAACACGCCCCCTTTGCCGTTCTCAACGAGAACAGCCAAACGCGGCTCCCGACCAACGGCGCCTCCAGCTCGCCCGATGTTTCCCTCGCCAGTCTCAGTCTGGTAGCCTCCACCATATGGAACACGGAAATCAGCCTGTGTAGCGACCACCTCCCCATTGTGCTCGAATTGGCCACCGCCGCCGAGCGTATCAAGGCCCCCAACCGGCACTTCATTAATTTCAACAAAGCCAATTGGGCAGCGTTCACGACCGAATGCGAAGCCGAGATCGATGGCCTACCACCTCCTACCTGTATCCACACGGTGGAGCGAGCCCTTCGAATACTCCTAGCAGCAGCAAGTCACCACACCCTTAACGGCCGCATTCCCCTTCTCCGTCCTATCTATCCGCTCGAAGCCTCCCACCTGGAACGAGAGAGACGCGAAGATGAACAAGCTGTTCTCGTCCCGCTCGGCGCCCAGTCCCAAAAGCCAGCGCTCCCTTCTTCGTCTCCTCCATAATGGCCCGCCCCCAGAAATTTCCTTTTCGGCTGATGCCATCCTCACCGCCGTCAAGAAAATGGAAGCTTCGAAAGCCTTAGGACCAGATGGTCTGTCGCCTATCCATGTGCGCCACATCGGCCCGAAGGTGGCTGCCTACCTTGCCACCCTCTTCAACCTTTCACTGGGAACTTGAATCATCCTCGATTGCTGGCACCAGTCGATCATTATCTCCCTGGTCAAAGCGGGTAAGGATCCCTGCCTAGCGACCTCTTATCGTCCAATTGCCCTCCTCAGTCCATTGGCGAAGATCCTGAACGTCCGCAAGCCCAAACTCCTTGGTGTGCGTTTTGATCCGCTTTTCACGTTAGCAGACCATGCCAGAGAGACCGCAAGCAAAGTAAGCCGCTGCACCAAGGTCCTCAAGGCTCTAGCAGGCACATCCTGGGGCTGCGCGAAAGAGACTTTGTCGACTGCTTTCAAGGCGCTGGCCAAGCCACACCTCACTTATGCGGCATCAATATGGTCTCCTACGATGAGCTCTTCCAGCATCCGCCGCCTCCAGTCAGCACAGAACGCTGCCCTCCGCACGATCACGGGTTGCTATAAAATTTCGCCTATAGATCAACTTCATGCGGAGGATTCGGTTTTACCGGTCGCCCATCACAACACTCTCCTTAGCCAGCAGTTCTGGTGTTGTTCGCAACCCGGCCATCCCAATCATCACCTTTGCACCGCTCCCGAGCCCTGCCGCAACGTCCGGCCGTCTATTCGAGCACTCCACAAGGAAGCTTTTGCCTCGTCTCTCGCGGATCTACGTGTTGATAGCTCTGCCACCAAAACAGGCTTCCAGCGTCTCCAACAGAGATTCGTTGTCGAGGAGAAACGAGGTTACCATCCCGCGGTCCTTTTGGGTGGCTATCCACTTCCGATTGCGGCCTCGGAACGACATCTCCCGAGATTCACTCGCTGTACCCTGGCGCAGCTACGCAGTGGCTACTGCATGCTCCTTCGCCAGTACCAACACCGGCTCGACCCATCCATACCCGACTGCGGCGTCTCGCCGCATGACTGCCGTTATCTGTTCGCCTGCTGTTCTCGGCCAGGCACCCACCTCACTCCCGCGGACCTGTGGCTCAAACCGGTCGAGGTCGCGGCTTTTCTCCGGCTCCCAACTATTCCCAGCTTGGATTCCTGATCCAACTATGGGCTACGACACACACACCCTGTGTTGTCACCACATGGCCTCGGCTATGATCCTGAACCACAAATGGAAACCCGGTCGAGGTCATCTGCACCGCTGCTGGCGCGACAGTTCGACCCTCGTTTTCAACGTCTACCACGAGCTACAGCAAGCTGAAGGAAGGCGCGGTGACTGTAGCTGGACCCACACAGACCTGGACAGGAGTCGTCTTAACCTAAAACCGGAGAAGAGATGTCAAGGGTATGATTGAAATGAGACAGAAAGCAGGCTTATATGCAAAATCCACCCCCTCCACGCCGGTGCTCCCTGATATATTCCCCCCTCTGCCGAGAAATTGCGTTCAGCCGGCCAAGGCGCACACAGCTCCTAGCGACTAACACTTTACTAAAGACAGGTTATAGTCTACGCCGCCCTAACTCCTCAAATTCACTACATCGTCCCTTGGTCGTCGTCCTTATCTGCTCTTTGCACTATGCTACCGCCCTGATAAGATGGCAAGGTCCAAGCCCGGTGTTTCTCACTCTCCCGGACGGCCGTCAAGAGAACGATGCACACTTTGGCCTCAAGAAGACGTACACGTATAGTAAAGAAGCAAAATGAGAGCTTTTATAGAGTGGAGGTGGGGTTTAGACATGGCGTCTGAAGTCTTCTTTCAGAAGCTGTGTAAAGGCCTATCAAAAATAAGTTCTCCACAGAAGGGGGCGGGGGGGCGCGAAAGGCAGATGAAACGGGATGATTTAGTTCAGTAAGTACGGCGTGTCAAAAGTGGCATGAACAACAGTGAAAGAGGTGCGAAAGATGAAAGAAACCGTCAATTACGCGGGAAAGAGGTATACAGGGGATGGGTGGAGGGTGGTTATAGAGAAGAGGTCAGTGGCGGCATAGTAGAAAAAACCTGAGTTTTGTTAAGGGATTGGGGGGGAGGCACGGCTACGTGGAAGTTGCCTCTGACACTTCTTCTTCAGTGGAGGTTGGCACTTCGGGTTGTGCTCTGGCCATGCGATCCAAAAAGTGTATTAGGGGGCGCGTAGGTCGGCCTAAAATTAGCAAAAGATGTGGAGACGCACTTGGATATTATGGAGAATCACAGAACGAAGCATGTACTCAAAAAAAAACCAGCGTCAACAGCCACATTAAACGCAGGCAAACCGGGACAATAGAGAGTACATCGATGACGATAACTATTCTCTTGGAGGAAGGAAAAGTTGACTCAGGCAGTGTCGAGTTTTCTCTCTCCCCCACTTCGCACTCAAATTTTAAAAAAAATTCGGGACGACTGAAGATGGGTGCCGGCGCCGAAATTGGCATGACACCAACTTCTGTCTATGCAAACACGCTAGTCCATTGTATTGAAGGGAAAAGTACTTCCATAGTTCGGGTCCTATATAGATGATAGTTGTTATAAAAGCCACACTACGAAAGAGTCAGTACAACTTGATCCCCAGATCGGAGTTGCTGGTTAATTCGTAGGCTGGCGGCCTTCCATGCCCTTTGACTCCGAATTCACACAGTGTTGCAGTGGAAGGGCCGTGGACTGGACACGTGGGCTGAAATGGCACCACACCTCCGTCTAACCCCTGTTACAGACCGCGTCCCCTTGACCACCGTTAAAGCAGTCACACATCTGGGAACTCTGGTTAACTTACCTGCCTCTGACCACTGTGCACTCGAACACAGTGCCATAAAGACAGTCGACTCCACCTGGAGATTGGATAGCCAAATAAAGGAGAGGTCACCGACTGAAAAGGGAGTCGTTCAACAGTTGATCGGAGTCGGCGTAGGGCGATTTCAAAGCGCAGACAACCAGATTTGTACAATAACTCAGTAATACACAATATGGCTGGAAATTCATGCAAAAGTCATAAAGAAATTGGACTTGGTGGCTAAGCCTAAATTT
Source organism: Ligula intestinalis (assembly GCA_036362985.1). Lineage (NCBI taxonomy): Eukaryota > Metazoa > Platyhelminthes > Cestoda > Diphyllobothriidea > Diphyllobothriidae > Ligula > Ligula intestinalis. The sequence goes on along the minus strand of JAYGXS010000006.1, from coordinate 19,048,140 downwards.
GGTTACGTTATTTTGACTTAATGAATGGAATTAATCCTGAGAAAGCCTGTTATTAAAGAAAACTGCCTGTTTTCTCCGATATACCGAGGGTAATAGACAGTGAGAAGACTCGATCGCAACAAGTTAGTGTCAAGACACCTATGCAGAAACCGGATCTGCGAATAGTTTTAAGCCTCACGAAGGACAAACGTTTCCCGTCTTCGGGCCGATCGGGGCGCATCACACCCAAATAAATTGCCAATATAAGCGAATATGCGAGTCCAAGAAAGTAACTGAGAAAACGACTCAATTAATTACCTCCTGGGACTCGCGTGTTCGCTTGCATTGGTAATAGACATTAATTTTTGGCGAAATCGGAGGTAACCTGATAGCGCAGAAATTGTCCATGCTATCAAGTAGAACAGAACTTAAACAATACGTAGGCCTGATGGGACGCTTGATCAAGGTGCCTTGTGAGCTGCGCAGAAAAAACGCCCGTAACTAAAGACGGATAGAAAATTAGAGTTCGTGACATGCCAGACAATAAATATACCTCTACCGACAAAAAACCCTACCTCATTACCCGACATTTCGCGTGAAAAGCGCATGCGCATTACTCCATTTATCAGAAACGGTTTCTGCGAAATTGAGACTGAGAGCGGAAAAAGGTCATAGAGGCACGGGAAAGAAGCACAATAAAGCACAAAAACCGGCAAGCAGGCATTTAGTTGCTCGAATAGAAAAATGAGAATAAGACCTACCGCTCATGCCTCGACGTGCCCAATGCTCATCAGTGAGGAACTTCATGACACCGGCAATGTCCAAGTGGATGTGTGGAATGCGATGGTGGACAAAGTGCTAGAATGTGGCAGAAAAAAAACAAAGTGAATGGTTTTTGGAGTAGGATTAACATTCGAGACAGAGGAAGAAAGCTTACGAGCAAATTTTGTGCAGCTGTCAAGGATATTATAATAACTTAAACCCCACATACAAGACAGTTCGGCCGTCGGTTTCGAATATTTCCACCGGTGATGAACTGCGCGTGTGGATTAGTTTTAAATGATAGTAGACTTTCGAAGCGTTTACCGCACTCTGTCTATTTCCTTACCCGCTTGTACCCGGCAAAGTCAAGAAGACCCGAAGCGGGATAGGGCGCAGGTGGCTGGCGCGGCCGAAGCCGCCTCCCTCCCCAGTGCTCTCCATATTTCGGCATTTGTTACTGGAGCACAACCCGAATAACGCCTCGTCACCATGTTGGTCAAGCGCATTTACCACGCGGCCCTGGCCCGTAATGTCAGAAGACAAGGATCTGTGAGAGCCAACTTCTGCTATACACAGGACAAGTGGTTATGTGGTAGTTTACTTGTGTGACAGAACAAGACGCTTGTTCGACAGCGCGTGAGAAGCGGTGTGTTGTTTAGGCCCGTGATTACGAGGGTCTAGGAGTGACAGGTGAGGCCGACTGACGCGCATGAGATGGAGCCAATTTGTCGTAACTCAGCTCAGCTGAGGTTAGCGATGTGCCCCTTGGACATAACGCTCGTTGCGTCCGCCATGGGCTAAAAAGGTATCGCAAAGGTGGTTGGTACACTAGCTCTTACGGTTGGATGATCTGACAAGTTACCTACATATGCATGGATTCCACAACGAAAAATAGCCGAAGACAACTAGACTGTCGAAAAAGGGACAAACACTGGGACTGCTAAATGAAAAGCTATAGTAGAAAACAGGCACAGAACTGCGAATGACTTAGGCATCAGCAAGCTTAGATCAGCTGAAAGAGATATTTCTTCGAAGAACACCAGTGCTATTGGGGAACTCGTAAGGGAGTTGCCTAGAGCATTGGTTGTACTAACGCCCCGTCCTTTGTTGGCGAGGGTTAAAATCCTATCGAAGTAGTGCCATCAACTCAGACACTTCGAAAAAATAAGGACTTAGGAGTCCTTTTTCGAGCCAAAAAATGGACATCTCAACCATCCTTGACTTTGACTCACGCTTTCTTCTTTCGCCCATCTGAACCCATATTGAATGCTTAAGAAATCATACTCGGGTAGTCAGTTTACTGTATCAGAATTGGCAGATACCATTATTTGCAGTATGCTGGGTGGATAACTAGACCCATATGTGATTGAGCTCGCATCTCCCGATGGGGGTGGCTAGAACGTTAATTAGATAAAAACCTTTCTCTTGCTGTCGTGGGTTTGTATCGCACCTAAGTCATCTAGTTTTTTTAAAACTGGGTCAAATGAATTCTTAAAATCTGCCAACTTCCCCCGTTAGTAATTGTGTAATTATTTTGAAAAAAAGTAAGTTTGGCAACATTTATCAATCCGGTAAAGGCTATCCCAATTGTCCTGGCATTTGCTGGTACTGCCTCCCATACAGATATCACTGGCCACAAAGGTTCCAGACTGAGCCAAATTCTGAGATGACTATGAGGTCTAAGTTGTCCCGTCAGGTTGCTACCTTACAAGCCACGACTTTTAATGCAACAAGATAGCTTCACACGCGTCAACTTGTTTATGTTGACGAATATGCGCAGAGCCATGGTTCTCACACTCTCACCGTTAGCATCTGGCCACCGTCCAAACCGATCACTTGTCTGATGTGGGGTGGACGCAGTGGCTGACAGGACCGGCAAACCCGCCTGCACGCGCCACATCACGACCTGGTCCCCTTGACACACACACACACCAAGATTTACACAGCCACAGATTAGGAAGAACTGTCCCCGTCTGACTACCGGTCCACAGATCAGCTACTGGGCTGTTGCTGTGTCTGCTATTCGCTTCAGCCGGCAGCCCTTCAAGCCACGGTGAATCCTGATAGCCTCAGGCTCGCATCGCACATATAACGTAGGAGCTGAGGTGCAGAGCTAACTTACTAACTTCACACATGTCTAAAGTCACATATAAGAAGTTCACATACTGATGTTTTCGCATGCACTTACGACGTTGGCTTCAACCAGCGCTAAACCTCATGCCTTATCTTTCAGGAAGTCGATGCCTACTCCATCTACCACCCCAAGCCTCCTTCATGTTGGAGCACAACGTTGGCTTGAGCCAGCGCCAAAGCTAATGCCTAGTGTTCCGAGCATAGCGCTTCCTGCAGCGGCACCCCCGGCGCCCCACCCCATTTCATATTAGAGTGCACAACAGGCCAGGCTGCAACCATGTCACAGGTCCCGTCATCGATTTGCTTGCGCACGCTACACGGCAGTCACGCCACCTAGTGTCACCAGACTATGCAGGGTCTCTCCAGGACAGAAGTACTACCTTCAGGTGCACGCACACAGTTTGGAAGCAGTTTAGAAGAAGAAGATGCGACCACTGGAACACAAGAGTTTTATTTTCCCGACGTTTTGGCTTCTGTCGAGAAGCCTTAATCATAGGTAGTCGTAGGATAGTTTGAGACATGCGCAGATATTGAGGGAGGGTGGGGAATTCGCATATTCACTTTGGAAGCAATTATATGGTGCATTTGAAACCATAGGTATATATGATGGACGTTGGTGGGGGAATGGGATAGATTGATGATGGCACAAAACAGGCCGTAAACAGCTGCCGCTTCATTCTACACGTGTAGTTCTTCGACACTGCCTATAGCCTAACACTGTGAGCATGTTTAGCTCACAGCTGCCAAAAATACGCGGTGCAGTCTTGCTTCCATGGCGTGGGTCTCTGTCATCTGCACCTAATCAGTGAGTTGATGCAGTTTGATTGGCTGCGTTTCGAGACAAGAGCTCGGTGACGGGAGGGATTAAACTCTTTAACCGAGGTTCTACTGTATTACATGTAAGATCACGGAAACCAAAAATCCCGGAACTCTGCAGTACGGGGCTAGTAGTAATACGGGTTATACGGGTGTGACATTACGGTGGCACAGAAGGAGTTAGAAAAGACATAGTATAAAGGGCACATCAGATGGGAAATATAGCCAATAGAAAGCAAGAAATGTGAAACTGAAAAACCCAACTGTCCACAATTATTTGAATGTGGGCGTGGTGATACCTATAATAGGTTGTTACTAAATTTGAAAGTCGGAATTCCGGGATAAGAATTAGAGTTCATCTTCTGCTCACCGGAATAATTTGTAGGTTTGCTGACGTTCCGGACAGCTGGGCCGACTGTCCTTTATCGAAGCGAATACTGACTTTATCGATCAGCAAGTTTAACGTTGCGGCTGTACGTGTGGGCTTTGGGCTGACCGATTTTTCACCGGGACGAAAACGAACGGAGAAAAATTGATCAGCCGCAACGTTAGACTTGCTGATTCATAAGGTCAGTATTTGCTTCGACAAAGAACAGCCGGCCCAACTGTCCGAAACGCCAGCAAACCTACAAATTAATTCCGGTGAGCGGAAGATGAACTCTAATTGTTACCAAATCCCGCCTACTCTGCTTCCTAGTCAGTTCCAACAATTATTATGTAGGCGGGTAACGCACACCCTACACGGCAGACTCACAACAGCAAAATGATTTACACAAACCTGCAAGAAGCTAGCCGCCGATCCTGATCCGCCAAGCTTCGCATGTGGTCCAGTCGTGATGTTGGACAGATCCGCCAGGTGACAGTTCTCCTGAAGCTGCCTAAAGTATAGGCTGGGCAGGTGCCAGAAGGGATCGCTGTGCGCCCTGCCGCATTGATTCAGAGAGCCAATGAGGGACCGAGGGTAGTTGAATTTGCTGCTGGTGCTCCCGCCTGCATCCGTAGAGGCCTGCTTTTGGCTGGGCGGCCAAATGTCGGACATGCCCCTTCGCATGACAGCCGTGTTGCAGAAGAGGCCCGTGTACTGGTCGCCCAGGGCCACAGAGATGGCACCGGTCAGGGTGGCGATGTCAATGAGGAGGGCGGGCTCGCTGCCAGCGCTGGGATTGTGCTGAGCGTAGTGCAGGGCATCGGCGAGGATGAGACGGCCTTCAGCGTCGGTGTTGTCCACCTAGGCGACAAATGAAGAGGAAATTTGGTCAGTGGAAGTGATGAACAGAGAGAGATGCAAGACATGTTGGCCAGATGATGCCCGAAAAGCGAAAATATTAGCAGTATAAATGGAGCCACGACATTGGGTATTGAAAGAACGCACAAATATGCTAGTACTGACCAATCCCTGACTGCTTTACGCGACGAGACGCCATCGTAGGGACTGGATAGAGCACCGGTACGCTTCGAGCGAGCGGACGGACTTGAGCATCGTCTAGCACATAGCAGGATGATGAGGAGTAGGCGCAATGCTACGGAGGCGGGAGCCCCAGTGCACTCACGGCAGTCGGCGAAAAGGGCCGCCCAAAGTACGTCACGCCCTCATGCCAGACGCCTACGCCTGTGCATACGCTGTGAGCCAAGAAAGCCAGACAACCACCCACATAGCAGGCGCAGTGGGCGTAGTTAAGATTAGTCCAAAATGTCTGGGAGCAGGCCATACACTAGGAATATTCTGGAAAGACAGGAGCCGTATAAATATGCCGGAGTTGACAAGCTAAAGGACGATTCCGACGGACCGGCAGAACACACAAAACCGGACAGTCCAGCAAGCCCCACATTCTTTGTGTACGGTTGAATAAAGCCATTGCTCTCTTGCCTTCTGCGTATTAGTCGGGTTCTAAATACTAGGTTACAACACGCACTGGCTGACAAAGCTTAACAGCTCGCCCCGACAATCGGATTATCGATTTCGACTATGTCCACTGGTGGTGTAGGGACGGTAAGTTGCACATGAATTAGTTTAATGCGATAGAAGGCTTGCACAGCATCTACCGTACCCTCTCTTTCCTTACCCGTTTGGGCGCGGTGTCAAGACATATTCAAGAAGACCGGAAGCGGCAACGGGCGCGAGGCCGCCCCTCCACCTGGCTAGGATCACAGCTGAGTAAGGGTGACCGCAGCAGTTGTCACCGCTGACACATTCTCAGGCATGAATAGAAGCAGTCAACACTAGCTCTGGGTTCGCCAGTGGCCACTGCTACCTGAGACAGCAATTTGGCATTCTGTGGAGAACATGACCCTCACTCTCGTGACTTCTGCCTTGTACTCAACTTGGGAGATGGCCTGATGATTGTAGTGCTCAGAGCACAACCGCAGCTTAGTCAATCCACCAGTCGGCCACTTCACACAAACAGCGCGGTCAGACAAACTTCCAAGCCATGGTTTTTAGCGCATCGTGTTAACCTCGGGTGCGTCCGAGGGTTTATAGTAAAGAGCTGAGCCGTCAACGTCTGTTTTCATTCCCACATCCCGGCCACTGTCTGAGTCGATCAGTTGTCTGGTGCGGGGAAGTGAACGCAATGCCTGGCATAGCCAATGATATCATCTATGCATTTTACCTATGCGACCTGACCCCCTGAGCACAAACCCCAGGATTGCACACAAAAGGGCTCAAAATAAAAGATACTACACAGTCACAAGGGTCTCCTTTGAACGCTCTTGAATCTAATTTCAGGACAGCAAAGATGCAAAAGCCGTTAATGCAGTCTTGTCGTCATTGAATGACCTGCTTGAACTATAAAACGGATAGAGGCGCAAACTGGCAAAAGACAATCACGTTACCTGCACGGTCATTCCATTGGCCATCTTGATGACATCGCCGGGGCGCATGGCCGACCCACCGGGCATATTTTCGACCAAGGGTAGGTAAACACGAACGTTTATGGGGGACTTGAGTTGGGCAAGACCGTAGACAACAGCTGCAGCAACCGCAGCACCACCTACGCAGGGACAGAGAGCAAACAATAGACATGGGTGCTATAATGATAGCAGCCAGGACTGGCAACGAGAGACAGAGAGACACGAAATAGTGTGCAATGAAGCAGAACGTACCCATGTCTGCTCGCATGTCTCCCATGCCGAGGGAGGGCTTGATGGAGATGCCACCGGCATCGAAAACCACACCTTTGCCAACGAGAGCGATGTGGTCTTTGGGTCTGGACGGATCTCCCTAGGATGGCAGAAGGCGGGGGTGAACGTTTGTCGTACACTGAGGCTTTGTTCTTGTAAAAAAGACTGTAAGTGGACATGGATTTTACGAGGTTTCTGGGGATTTTGAACAAAAGCAAGGCCCCAACAACCGCTCGCATTATTTGGCTCAAGAATCTAACTGCGATGACAGCAGTGACAAGCAGTGTCATTTAATGCCGGTTGACGATCGCCATATCACCGTACCGTCATGGAAAGTTGTGACACGTGGTGCGCTAGAACTCAGATGACTACGCGCCCTGGTAGTATTGCCACGGCTGGACTGTTCATTAGCCAGACCAGACAGCTTTCCTTTTTCGCAAGTGACCGTCACTGAGGACCGTTCCACTGCGTATCCTCCTGTGAACGCGCCAAGTAGCCAGCCATTATTCAAATCTGCTAAACCCTTCTAATAACATGTTTTTGCCAATAGTAAGAATTCATCCAACAGCCGAAGGATTGTTTATTTGGCTCAAGAACTTAACTATAAGACAGCGGTGACAAGCAGCGTCATTCAATGTCTTTAGACGGTCGTCATACCACCGTACCGTTACGGCACGTGGTACGCCAGGCCTCATATCACTGCGTTCTGGTAGTATCGCTAGACTCGAGAGCCGGTTTGTTTCGCAGCTAACCTTTGCTGAAGGCCGTTCCACTGCACGTCCATTGGTGAACGCACCAAGCAGCCAGAACACGTCTACTAAACCCTCCTAGTAAAGAAGAGACAGCTTGGAGAACCCAAAGTCAACTGGCTGAGCACGGATGGTCAGAAGCGTCCCCAGTAACAGTAACCTTCGAGCGTCAGCAGTGAGGAACGAAAATGACATGTCCCCGGGTTAATATCCTAACTTATCATCGCAAAGAGGTGAATGGGTAGGATACCCAAATAAATAGAATACTAATCACTTAGCGCAATAATCGAAGATCTTCCTTCGTTTAAAATACGAATTAAACGCAAACGGTTTTTGACGGTTACATCCTCGTAGGCGTTGATTAATATGGTACACGAAGGGTGAAATTTGGCACCCGGGGGTAAAGACGAATAATCTCTCACCAGACAGTAGCAATGCATATAACCGAATTCCACCACTACTACCACTAGAAGAAACAGTCTTAATATCGAAGAAGTTCCTTTTTTTCAGCAAGAATGTCGCTCTTTGTTGCCAGGAGCCTGTAAAAGGCAACTTAATACAAAGAAAGGGGCCGATAAGACACACCTTGATGAAACGAGTGCCTTTGTGCGTTGGATGACACTTTTGTATTCACAACGGTAGTTAAACAGTTTAAACACCCAAATACCAGAAACTGTTAAACTGGTTAAAGCGATAGCTAAATGTTTCAATGTTTACGGACCGCACATACGACCCATTACCGGAACTAGTCGCTCTAAGGATTGACAAAAGGACTGGATGCAAAAACTCAGCCCATCACCAGCCTAATAAGCAACTAGTGTTCTGATTATCAGCGCAAAGAGAAACGTAAGTAAGCGAATGTGGTGCCTGTAGGCGGCCAGTTACTGAATGCATGAGTGCGATTTTGTGCTATCATTATCAGCCGTTTAGCCTAATACTCATACGCTTACAATACTAATACAGTTAAAATGACGGTCTACACCTATAGACATTAAACATATTGATATATACCGTGAAAAGAAGGCAATTTCTCAGGAGATTAAAATACTGAACTTTCAAAACTGGTATATCTACCAGAAATCAGATAGAGAAAGCTAGGGGACCCACTGATGAGCCGGACGCCTCGTAACTGTGTCAAGCAGCGGCAGAATACCAGCAAACACGTGTCTGGGCCTTTTAGCAAGTATCTAGGTTGTTAGTATGGTATGTTACAACGTCAATTTAGCCTAATACTGTTCAACAGCGGAGTAGAGATGTTGACTTTCGCTAGGCGGCATAGAAAGAATAGCTGTATACTGTTCGAAAATGGTCTCAGGAATTCCAAAGGCAAGGGGTAAAGGACAGACTGTAACGCGACCTACAATGTACTCAATCTCCAGAAAAACCGGTTTCCTGGAAGAGCCGGCAGCCACACCCAGGATTCCCCCCATTTTGTTCTGTTCACACCAGTCGTGGTCGTAGACAGTAACCCTGGTGGTGACATCGTTGTGGGAGGGCAGTCCAGCGAAGGTCTCCTGGATGGAATAGGCAAAGTTTTTGGGGGACATGAGGTTGGCCGGCATCTCCATCCACCGGCGAGCGAGGTTTTGCGACTGGGCCAGAATGCGACCGCGATCCCAGGAAGCGAGGAGTCTGAAAGATCGGGAGAAAATACATGGAGCGACTAGAATACTTAGTAGCCTGTAAATTTTTTTGGGTAATTTATGAACACTAGAGGTGTATCTGTCTCTCCAGACAGCGTCATATCGGCCGTTTCTAAAGAGAATCACGTATGAGTTCTAGAAAAGTGACTGCGCTAATTTACTAGCAACGCAATTTGCCCTTGCCTACGCAGTCATTTAACTATATATGACAGATCTCTTCTTCAAAATTTAATGCTAACCAAGAGCGATTATGAAAAGAACTGAGCTCAATAATTCATTCCAGCTTCACACGATCAGCTCTAAGTAGCTACACAAGTAAAACAGGGACAGATGGGACCACGGAGAACTTCATCATGTGGCGGTATAAATCAACTAAACGTGGCCGAGTGATTTAGTAGATGACTGCTTAAATCTGCAAACAAGGATGCACTGTCTTTCTAGCGTAGGCTCGTTTCTAGTTCGCCAGGCACACAGCGGAGAGTTGCAGGACATCAGTAAACAGCACATTCAAACACATATTTGTATATGAAACGCAGAAAAAGCTGTGTTAATGACAGACGAGGACCACATCTACTTAATCCAAAATTATCACAAATTCCGAAATAAATGTAGGCGAACATTTTCGGAGGGAGTACAGTACACAGCACGTGTTTTGTCGGTTTGCCATGGGATAACAAAGTCGAGAATTGGTAGCCTGAATGACGAGTTAATGGGTTTGTTACACTGCCAGCACTCCTAAAGCCAATTTTGAAGAAAAAATCTAGTTAATCAACGGCTAAATACATGTATAATAATTAAAAGACGTTGCGATGGCGACCTAAAATGCATAGTTGAGTCAGATTGCCCTTGGAAAAATGCAATGTTAAACTGGAAGTCTCTAATCAGTACGGCTTTCTAAAAAAACTGATCGAAATAAGCATGTTCACGTATTAAGAGAGCACAGTTGGATGGATATTAATAATGACCCCGTCATTTTACCTTACGGACATATGTGAGAAATTTTGACAGCAAACATTGTTGGGTAGATTATATACATCTACTGAAATGACAGGCTGCGATGATCAAAAGGGATGGCATTTATTATAGGTTTCCGAATTGGATGTGTGGGTGAGACGAAGTGATCCAAATGTCCTCAATAGACTTTGGATAACTTGTGTTTCTGCGAACACAGAACCCAGGCGTCAGCCATGGAGCGTGATTCAGACAGAATACTTAATAGGATTTTCAGCAAATAATGGGAGGTTGCAGTTCGTGAGTATGAGCGAATAATCATTCAGGTAGTCCAACTAGGGCTTGAAGTCAGGAGCGACCAAATGAGATTATTCAGGTAAAATTTGTGAGCAGAACTTAAACCCATCTATGGGAAAAGGTCGACTGATAAGTAACCAACGAAATGAATATGAATACATAATAATAAACACACTTTTCTTTTGCGGAAAATCCATCGGGATCATTGTCCAGGTGAGCGGTGAAGCACGAGATGGTCGGCTTGAGTAACTGCTTGGCATGACTTTTGAGTTCGTCAAAACGAAAGACTGCTAAATGGGCTGCTTCAGAGGCCGCTTCCGCGTTTGTCAACGGGTCAACAAAAATTTCAGATATTCCCTGACGCTAGAAGGAAGATATGCGAATTTTTCATTAGCGACCTAACTGGACACATGGATTTGGTGAATATAATGGAGAGTGGATTGTGCATTGTATAGAAAGTGTTCTGGCTCAAGACAAGTTTCCTCCGACTCATAAATTGAAACGAGCACGTTCCTGGCAAATCAGGGCAAATTGAACTTTCATCAGTATGAGTAGAACATTAGGACTCAGCCGCGACACAGAGGGTACTAACAGCCAGCGGCCGATTAATGACGGTAGGCGAATAATTGGACATTGTGGCCTTTAACAGAACGGTATATATGTTAATAAATTTAACTAATTTTGGAAAATAATCGTTAAAGAGCAAGGGGTTCTCTTCTCTAAGTTTAATCCTTCACAAAACATTTTGTGACTATCCAGCCGACAAATCACTCCCCACAAAAACAAGATCCATGTTTAGCAGCGTCAGGTAAGCTGAAGTGTTAGTCGATTCTCCAGTCGGTGAAGTCACCTCAAAGTAACTTTTCCAACTAATCAACATTCTGCAGCCACCAGTTTTCGATATATGCTATTAAAAGTATTTAAAATGAATTTGAATTTTTTCGCACTAAATATGCATATCTGCTACCAATTCAAATTCATTTAATATATTTCTTATTAATGTATGACTGCTTTTAAATTATAGGGAACTGAGTGTCAGCGAATGTGGCTAAAGGGCCATCGGACGTGTAGAAGCGGACGCTGAAGATATCAGTGAATTGCCTCCGGCATCACACAAAGAATTGATCATGAGGAAATATGGGATGATGAGGGAATAAGAATTATTTCGTTTTCCATTGACACACTCGGAAAACACCCTTAACAAACAACAACAACATGTCAATCTTAGTAACTGCGGTTTACAATGTCAATGCAATGAAGAGGCATTAAGCGAAATACCATTCAATTTTTATGGTCAGGCTCAAAGATAGGTAATAAGATTAATGTGGACATGATGAGAGGTAGTTTAAGTAGTTCAGTAGTCGTCAATAAGGCCCAGTACATAGTACAAATATCAGAACTAATAGGAAATACTCTATAGAATGACTAACGCGGGTATCAAACGGAGTCACGATATTCAAATGCCATTTGCAAACCTATCAATATATTACGCATGCAAATTCATTTCGTTAGATTCTAGGCTTACCGGTGATCTCGCGGTTAATGTTGACTAATGTAGCTTCCAAATAAAACGGACACCAGGGGCAAACTTACTTGGAGGAGTTGAACGCTCTTCCCAATGCATGAACGCATGCCTCCAAAAGTAAGGCGCGGCCACACTATGCGATCCTGTGTGTCTGTGCTACTACTCGAGGATCGCAAATTGAGACCCGCATACGCGATTCTATAGTTGTTCTGAAGAAACGTCGCAGGAAATGTGTCAACACATCCAACGTTTTTTGGATAAAATATTCTGAAGTACAAATATGCATGAAAATTTAAAACAAACTTGGTAATTCGTTCTCTCAATCCATTTTTAAGAAAAACCTGGTCGACAAATTCAAGAGCGGGGGACAATTGACCTCCATGTGGTCTTCCACAAACGAAAGCACCAACGAGACCCACAACATTTCGCTGCAATAGAAGTCCCTATGTTCATATTTATACAAACCTCATTAGTCTTTTCAGGAACATCGTGTAAAAATTGACAACTTATTCGTAGGACACGAGGACACCCGCGGAAACGTAGTCTCATAAGCACATGGCCCGGCAAGCCCATAACGAACTCAAATGTGGCGTCTTTTTTGGAATACCGACATTAATATAAATAAACAAGGTTTCAAAGTCAAAAAGGACTATGACTCTTTATTCGGCCTGAACATTGGTATATCAAGCATAGTCTTATCAAAAATTGGGACTGTATTTGGTTGAGTTTTTGCAGGATAAGCATTCCAACGAAAACGTTCGAATAAGTTGTCAGAGGGGATGCTGGTGGCGTTCATCGCTGGGACGAGGAATGGACCAATGGGATCCGCCATAACAAAATTGCTTGCGGCGGGAGCACCTTCATCAGGAGCTGAAGAGGCCGACGGATTTTTGGTAGTACCTTGGTCAGTTACTGATTCGTAGTCCTAGAAAAGAAAAATTGTCTTAGATACTAAGCAATTCGTTAATTACGTGCTGAAACAGATACCAGCACATCTAGCGTTAATTTTAAGTGTACGTTGACTCAAACGGATTCAAAGGAATAAGTAAATGTTTATGACTTATCGCTTGCAGCCAGTCTAAAAACTAAAAATAACGCAATGTGCTCCGCCAGCAGGAGTAGAAATTGTACTGCAAAAAGGCTTGCGCTTTCGTAATGTAATCCATTTTCTTAAGCCACATTTAAGCATTAAAAAAAACGAATCAGAATTAGGTATCCCATGCCCGTTTAGCGAAAAACCCATCAACTGTTTTGGAGGAACACTGAGAAAACCTTACGCGTCAGCTGTCCTCTGGGATTACAGATTACTGACATTATGTGAGAAGCACTTTATTGTTTGCATCGTACAATTGGAACACAGGCTTCTTCGTTGGGCTCGAAACATTTTACAGTAATCCGACAACTAACACTAAATCGGACAAAGGAACATAGGCTGAAGGCCATCACTGGTCCGTGGCTTGAAAACTCATATCGAAAAAATTCCCCTCGACGGTTTTTATCAATTTACATTTTCAGAACCATGGGATGGATCAGAGGATGCAAACGACGAAAGATCCTTGTGTATGAGCAAAAATGTTACGAATACCGTGATTCGCGGCCGCTAGTTTACCGAACAGTTTTGGATTACCATTCGACCACTGAAACAGCGTAGCAAGCTCGTTTGCCTATATCTGAAGGGTAATCGTTAAATATGGCATGTTGATCAAGATACAACACAACTGATCCGCCTTAAAGATAATACAAAACGGTAGCCAGGTTGTGTTTTCACGAGTAACAATGTTCGTCTCCGCTTGATATCCTTTATTGAAAAAAACACAAAAGCAAGAATTTTTACACAGCTAGGTCCCTGAGCTTAAACCCTGCGGAAAACAATCACTTCCGAACCGTATGAATCAGCGAACCTTGCCTGTTGTTTTGAAAAGACATTCGACCAAAACAGCCTTGTTTCGCAAATGCGACGGTGAAAAGCAAACACATAGGAGGAAATATAGTGACAATAGCTCCACAAAATAAAAATTGGGCACATCAAAATGCGGAAGTAGCGACGAATGCGACAGGAGCGTACCTGTTAAGGGTAGGGCCTGAGAACAGGTTGAAAATCGGATGCAATGCAATTATAACAATGGAAGTGAATAGGGAAAGCTTGTCGAAAATGATACAAGTTACATATCCTGCAAACTGGCCAGATAAGCTTGTAGACAACACCTTAAAAGTAACAATGGTCGCTGTAACAAACGCAACTTAGTGGACAACCTTGTCAGACAGCTACACGTGACTCATTTCTTAGAAACGGAGCGCTGCCAAAAAGGCATTTAAAAAATTCCAAAAATTTTTTGATAATATTGGTGTGGTTATATACCGGTAGTTTAGCGCGGACGAGAAGACAGCAGGGTTATTGCTTGGAAAGGATACCTGAGATTGTTTAAACTTGCATGCCATAAAACATACTACATCATAATTTGTAATATTATTTTTCCGATTGTACCGCAAAGCGCCGCTAAGTACCGGCGTTTTTGTTGGTATGCTGTTGCATCCACTGGGAGTTCAAAGGCGTTTGCCTACCTTTCTTGTTATAAAATAGAACTTTATTTCTCCTGGAGTTTTAAATCTACTATAAACACATTTCCATTAGTAAAGGAGACATATGGTCGACCATATGTCTCCTTTACCAATAGAAATTCCTGGAATACGAGTATTCTCTCGCATTCGTGAACATTTCCATTAAATACATCCATGAAAACGACATAAGCCGAAACAAGGAATTCGTTGGCTAAATATATCTCTAGATAAATGCTTGTAGCAACATTTATATGAAGCACACCCGAATGTGTGCGTAATGTCTTGAAAAAATACCGTTACTGTCTTAAAACACTTTCCGCAGATCCAGGGGAACTTTCTTTCAGCATAATCCCAAAGTGCTCCCCCTTGATAGTACTATCTCTGGCGTTTGGTTCACTACACTTTGTTGCGATTTGTATCCCTATGGGATACATTTATACGCATGTACGTGCTTTTCAGACACACAATATGCACTTCATGAGCTTGAATCTTTTTAAAAGGTAGGAAATATGAAGGGAACATAGTGTTTTCGTTAAAGATGAAATGAATAAGTATGCATCACATAAAGGCAACCGGAGAACATGGATGCAGTACATCATTGGATCTGATTTGATGACAGGCCTGTAGTGTCGGTGCCAAGCCGCAAAGCGTCAAGTGATTACGCTCGTTTATCAGCTTGTGGGTCAGCCAATCACAGATCTCTTAGACTGCTATTGGACAAGCAGTTGAACATGCGGCCAGTGTTTCGCTCTCGCATGACGTTTATTCACTCACGTTCACCGCACAATGTCAGACAGACGCTCGCGCAGGTTTTCAGAACACCACTGAGTTCCTACACAATTCACAACTACTACTAGTCTTATCCCTATTTTTTCTCCACGAAACAGGGCTTTGAAAAAATACTCATGACTGAGACTCCTACAGGCTCCCTACCTTGTGAATTTCGAGTAACGTCTTCAAGATAATCTCTATTTTGGTTTCAGTAAGAATGCAAATTAAAATCCATTAAAATTGGCGGAAGATGTTGTTCACTGTGCATGTTTGAAGGGTTACGGACACAGTAAGCATGCATATTTACACTCAACAGAAAGCAATAATGTTTAATGTGTTCGGAAGTAGTCTACAGTACATTCGCATCCGACTTTAACGGTCGATGAAGGCGGTAAGAATACGAATAAGGAAATATGTTCAAAGCTGGAGGTAAGCAATCACAAAAGAGGGACTTGCTCAAATTTATGATTTAAGGAACAAAAAGGTACCAGTATTCATCAAATCCTTAGAGACCATACACACTTTTATTTCCTGTGTTGCATGTTTTCGTGGTAATTATCTCTTTAATCCACAGTGCGCGGATCATCATCCCATAATCAAAATTTGGTCAAAAGGCCAGAAATGTTATCAAGGTCTTTCGGAGGAAACATTTTTAACATACGATCACTTCCGGACATAGTACTAGTGGTCTACTCGACCTCTTTTTACATTGTTCTGACACATCGAAACCGCGGCAGCTCGCATATATCGTTCTGTTTCGGAATATTACAATTCGGTTTCTCTCAACGAGCACCAACGTTTTGAAGAGACCTTTCAGCCATCTAAATATATTCAACTCTTAAACTAACATGTCTGAGCAAAAACACAGTTTGCTGATGGCTGAATATAATGCGTCTTGGCACGACGGATTTCATTCCATATTCAAAAATCTCAAGAAATAGTTAAGCAAACAACCCAGGGGTAGTATTGGGAACAAGATAAAAGCCAGTAGTGACAAAATGCATCTTTTATCTATTGAGGGGTGAATTTGGCAAAAAAAGACCCTCACTGGGCTCGTTAAGACAAAGGACCCCCAATCAATTTAAACATTTTCGAATTACCTTCTGATAAATTGTCTGTCAGAGAAATTTACACAATACACTAGGAAAAGAGAATGGTATTCGGCTTACAACAAACACACGTGATATCGCTGACAGAGTAAGCCAAACAGGAATAACAAATCTAAAACAAAAATTAAAAATGTAATTCAACCCCACAATGGAAGCTTGGGTTAGGGTAAAAAAAATCGGTTAGTCGTTGGGACGAAAAGTCACCACACAGCAATACCAGATGCACAACCACAGAAAAATACCCTGAGGCCTCGATTTGTCGTCGTTTTGTGGAGCAGGACGTTTTGGCGGTAATTAAAATGTAAGCAAATGCATGTGCACTTTTTGTAGAAAGTCAAACGTCCATGATGAGAAATAATATAAAAATGAGGGCGCATATCTAAGGTGGTGGTTGACCCCACGCAGACCGACGCCTCGACGTTTACAGAAAACGCTTCAGTGTATTGGCTGTCCGGAAGGACGACGTCGACCAACAGAGTGGATGGGACACCGGTGGCTTGTGGGTGAATTAAGCCAAGATGAGGCAGATTTACGCAGCATGAAGAGCACTGCTTCCCTGTACATGCAGTTTGTGGCCGGAGTGGAGGCGGACTCGAGCACAGTGGCTGACAATGCTAACTAGTCTTCTAGGCACGAATTTGTAGCGTCTAAGTAGTGGTTGTGCTTAGGCTGGAGGGAGTTGACAGTCAAACGACCAACCGCGAGGGGGCCGCGCCAGATGCGTGCAAGCGCGGCAGTCATCGCAGCGTCTACGGCGCGGTCATGTGTGAATCAGCCAGAGGAAGGTGATTGGCCAGACCGGATTGAGGAAGACAGGCATTGGTGCTTGCGCACTTGCTAGCAGCCGCGAGAGGTTGGACGCGTACAAAGACTGAGTTCGATAAACATGTGCCTATCATGAACGAGAGCGGCCCAGCTCCCACATGCGTATGAATACTATAAAGGCCAACAAGGTTACTAAGTCTGACTGCCAGTCCCAGGAAGACCTATGTTAGTCCGTCCAATAGCAAGGTTACAAGCACATCAGACCTGGTGTATGAAACGCAATGCGTAGATGTGCAATACGGTTGGATTCCCAGTGTTAAAGTCACTCTCTCATCCTGTCAGTCTTCTATTGGTGTGACCAGGCGCAGTTTCTGGTGTGGCTTGAGTCTCAGACTTTGGCTTACCACAAGGCCACCATTCATGTGCGCAGCAATAGTCATGAGATATGCGAAATCCCCGCAACCTGGCAAGAACACGTACCGTGAATGAATGTGGTCAGCTTGTTCTGATCCGGTGAATGGCCACTTGTCCACTGACACACACACACACACACACACGAATCGCGTTTTCGGAGGGTTACTTCTGCCAGTAGAAGACTGTTTTTTCAACAAATGGCTCAGTGTCTGCCGTAAATCTATGCAGTTCAGCTTTGTTTAAAGTCAATGAAGGAATAAACATGCACGCAGTAAAGAAACGGTACAGAGATTTATTTGAGGCGTGGCATGTATAGAAAAGGAAGCGAGCTGTGGACCCAAGCAGAAGCCTTTTAGCAGCCAGAAAAAGATTGGGAAAGAAAGTGTGGCCAATATGAGTGGTTGCGTGTGTGCAGAGAAGGCAGTTCAAACGAGTTGAAGTCGTTGTGAAGAAGCAAGAAGTCAGAGGCCACTTTAATTAAACTATGACAAGGCAAAGGCCCGGCTGCTTGAAGCAGGGCAACAGGACCGTAGGACTTACCGATTGTCGCAGTTCCACCGAACAGTCTCGGAGGGCGAACTGGGGATCGATGGTGAAGGCGTTGACCGCGCTATTAACGACACTGGCGCGAGAGGCAGCGACACTAGCAGGTAGACGGACCTCAGTCTGATTCTCCCCCGCCACCTGCTCCTGGAGTCGCCGGTAGCGTCGGGCAAAGGTTAGCTGACAGTGTGCCAGGAGGCAGTCTGCGGAGCAGTACTGCAGGTTCCACCGACGGTCCGCTGTCACAGGCTTGGAACAGACAGGGTGCCGGCAGATTGGAAGTTCTCTGGAAGCCTGACAAAAGAAAGAGGGAGAGAGAGAGAGACGAGTCTCTGCTTGCTGGTCACTGGTCACCACTGCGCGATTGGCATTTAGGAGACATCTGGTTAGGAAAGAGGCCAGAGTCTGTGGGGCAGATTGCTTTCAGGGGAAGGCATGGGTTAAAAAAGTAACAAAGAGTGTGGGGGAAGGACGGGAAAAGGCTAAGTAAGTGCATTAGACAGGTGCTGAATGTTTTTGGACAGTAAGAAATGTCAAGGAAAATGGTAAGAGAGCTTGCCATGGCATGAGTAACAGTAGTAGAAGTGGTGGTGGTATTAGAAGTATTATCAGTAGTGATGATGGTTGTTACTAGAAGTTGAAATATTAAGCGTAACAAAAGTAGTAGTAGTGTTCACAGTATTACTAAATAACAGGCAGTAGTAGCAGCAGCACTAGTTATATTTTTAATATTATTAGGAGAAGTAGTGTAGTAGGCATAGAAGCTGGCCATACCCAACCTGTGGGTGGGAGCACTTGGCAGTCGAACCCGGAATTGCTTGTCAAAGGCTTTACGAGCTGAGCTATATGCTCGTCCTGCCAGTAGACATTCGGAATATTAACTAAGTTGGAAGCGCATTTACTGGTCAGTTTGAGGGATCCCCCGACGGGTTGTGCTCCAAAGCACACAGTCAAAGTGCGAGTAGTAGTAAGTTCAGCGAAGAAAATAACCGTCAGGGACAAGTACTTGCATGACTATTTTTGACACATTAGATATCTTTTAAATTTGCGAAACTTCCGAGTAGTGCCATAAAGCTATTCAAAATTCCTTGGACCGAATCTGTTGGCTAGGACAGAAGAGGCCGCCATCAGACTACGCCGACCTGTCCTGTGCGCCCAGTTACTATGACCGGAACTCGCTAATCCAACAGCCCGCAGCTTACCCCCTTTCTTGTCTACCAGTCCCCCCCCCCTAATGCTGATGCTATTTTTGACCCCGATTATCCTTCCTTCACCCCTCCTGACAACCGCACTACTTTTTCTACCAAGCCGCATAGTTTATTCAGTTAATTACATAAATGTACAGGCGTGAGGAGAATTTAACGCCAATCTCTATTCTGAAATATCACTTATAATCAGCCAGTTATTACGAACCACAAATTGTTGTGAAAGGCGAAGCCGTGCGCTGAAAACGCAAGAAAACCACGTACAGTCATATCAGAGTATGATTGTGTGAGTTGAATCAACTTATTAAGGTATTACCGACAAAGACAGAGCGATGCTAGGATAGTTATATCTGGCTTATTTGCCACTGTCAGCTAGCGATACTCAACTCCAGTGTTGCCGCTGAAATTGCTGCCGCACCCAAGTTTCGAACTCGCGTCTCGCCGGTCAGAAGCAAACACCTTAACCATTGAGCTAGGAGTCCGCTGTCTTGTCAGTTGTTGATCGGGAGTATATAGTAGTAGGTAGTTGTCTACCGATCTGTTTCAGGATGTACCGATCCTGGTTGAGTCCAACTTATTCCGTGTATGCAGAAGCAACAGTTCGATCAAACCGACTGAAAAAAGATTCCATATGCCGAAAGGGCGCAGCTTACCAAAGCATCATAAACTTGGTTCGCAAGAATGAGGATGACTTAAAGTAACCGAGTGGTTGCCAATGTTAACGTCCCTCCCCCCCCCTACATGCGAACCCTTGAAAATATCATGTTCAATTGTTTTTGCTGATAACAAAAAAACACATTGATCACCAATTTTTCGCTAACAGGCAATTACCCGCGACAGCTATGGACTGGATAGATGGACGTCATTAGCACGCGAAAATAACAGAGAAGGGGTGGGCATGTTTTGTTTTTTAAAACCACAGTTTTCTAACGCCCTCGGTTTCCTGGAATAATATGATACAAATGCTCAGAGAAAAGACAGTAAAAGCGCAAATAAAGGGGAAAAAAGTTTGATGTATGGCTTACCAGTGCCAACAGTTTAGACCTGTACGTTGCCAGGTGTCGCGAGTATGATTGTTTGGTGTTTGAAGCTTTTTCCCTGTATTTCTGAATTTCAAAAAGAAATAATTACATACATAAACATTGATATGCGTAAATATTCGGGATCCAGATATCATATCGTGTTCATCATCTCCGGAAGAGGAAGAAGAAGAGGGGGCAAGTGCTAGGACCAAATTGTATTTGTGCCAATGACAGTGGAGAAGATGGCGCCAATCAACGGTCAACGAGTGAACAAACGCAAGTGCATCGGACATGGGTACAACACCAGTCTCGCGGCGAGGCGCATTAGTTTAAGACCGGCGGAAGAGTAAGCACTACGCTCTGACGATGAGAACGAGTATGTTTTCGAAACGTCAGCACAAATACAATTTGGCCCAAGCACTTGCCCCCTCTTCTTCTTCTTCCGATGATGATGAACAAGATACATAAATATATAGCTCAACGACTACCGTATATTATAGGCAAAAATACATTGCCAACAAAGAAAGGAGAGACTGCAATGACCATTTCCGGCTAACTACCTGTCGTCAGCCAGCCACACCCAACCAAAGTGGTGGCTCACCAGAGGCTCGGCTTCGCGATCTTTTGATCAGAGTCTAAAGCTCTAACCCCCGGACCACGAGCTCGTTGTTTTGCCGGTTTTGTTAATGTGAAATATACACACTGGTAGATAGACACTCATCGATCGGTGGAGAATAGTTAACTGCAGAAATCACAGACGTATTTATTCGAGGCCCTGTGAAGCCTTAGTATGCATACAGTAAGGTCTATGAGCTGACCTTTTTTTCTCGATTTGAGTTTTAAAACTTTACCTTCTAGCCAAACTATCGAAAATAAAAACGAAGCCTTGTCAGATTAAAAATGTCAGGCACCCTCTTCAAAGGTGTGCCCCGCTTGCTGACACTTTTCCGGTGTAATTCATTAATTGACTGTATATATGGTGCGTAATTTTATCACTCCTCCCGTCTACGCAACTGGCAACATTGAGGGTTCCAATTCTACTTTGGAGTCTGATAAGAAAAATCAATCATGTGGACGCTCTGGCTTGGCGCATCCAACTCGCTCATGCTCACATAGAGATGATTCACATGAATGCGATGATGTACTCGAGTACAAGACGTTAAGTACTAGGGCTTTAATTGTTGCGTAAACTAGCACGTGGTTTTACAAGTAAATACTATGAGGAATATAAGTTATTTCTTTATTAAATAGAGAGGCTAGTAGACGTATAAAAGCTGCATCTTTACTGTCTCCGGGGAGTCCAGATAAGCACAATAATTAAGCGATCCATCCTCTGTGCTGCAAAAAAAGCCCGAAACTTGTATATTCATCTGGATGGGTCCCCGATTTATGGATCAGTTGGTGAAAGATGGGGAATACGCATAGCTCGAAACCCTTAGCACCTGGGGGTGCATTGCAGTTTAACCGCATCTCTCACTCCATGGATAGCACTGGTGCACGGTTCCTATAACGCCCGAATTTTCATTGCAAAGCACTTTATTGTGAAGGTTGGGCCTGTAGTGGTCGCTGCCTGCCCGACGCCACGCCTTCCTGCCCTGACCTCAATCCGTCCAGACCTCAAGGTCGTGGCGGCCGCCAGACTTACTGGCGCGCGAGACACGGACGCCGATGTCTACTCACACGCTACCCAACCAATCACAGGCCGACTTAGCCAATGAACACTCTCTCTGTCTACTGACCTGACTGCTGTCAAACCAGCACTTGAACTCGACTGGCTCTCCCGGCCAGTTGTATGCTTTCCAAGTCAAATCTCTGTCCATATATTCTTCGTTCTACTGTGTACACAATATAATGTTCCTACCACTCTGGCCTTCATCGACTTTTTTTCTCTACTAAGTAACCTGGTCTGAAGATCGCAGTTGCTCGGGTTTAACTCACTTAACCCCCCGCGATAGGCCAATATTTGGAATGCGGTCGTGAAGATAACCTCAGTGGCAGTTCAGTCAAGCTGTCCTTACCCTAAATATATGTGTAGAGACAATGGATGCATGAGCAGGTTTACAACATGAGTTAAGGTGGCAACGAAGATTACTACGTGTATTCCACGACGAGACTCGCGCAGAACGGTGAATTGCGTGTGGCTTAGTTTATAGATGATAGACGACTTGTGCTGCACCTACCACACTCTCTCCTTTACTTACCTGCGAATGGTGTCAAGACGGGGGCAAGAAGACCAGGGACGAGATCGAGCGGTGTGGCTGGCAAAACTACATACCTCGTCTACGCGTGCCATACACGACCTGATCCCCAGTACGACACAGCGGATATTCACACAAAGCGGAGTTGACGTCTCAGACCCCACATGCTCAAGAGAGAGGGCCGTGGCGGGTGTATTCACAAAGAGCCGCCTATTCTGACTTTTAGTCCACCAGTCAACGATTCCACCCAACATTTCCCCCGTCGATTTCGACGATGGGCATCGCGTGCTCCAACAGGCTGCAGCAAAGGCTGAAACAAGCCGAAGCAGACACTGAGGCAGGCTGCGCGAAGGCTACAGAAAGCTGAGGCAATGCAGCGAACTACCGCGAAAGAAAACAGGAGTTAAGGCAGACTCGCGGAGATTCTGCCCACTCGCTTGCCACCCATACCTCCGTTTCCGGTGTAAATAAAGTCAATAAGACCGGTGATGAAAGAAGGTGCAGGTGGCTGGCGCAATAGTCACTCAACACGCGCATACTTGACTCAGCTAACTCGCTAGGTAGGCTCCCGCTTACACGGGAGCGCCATACGGGCCACATTAAGAGGAAGCCATTTCAGCCTGACTCTCAGCCCTCCATCTCCTCACATAGGCACATACAAACACACGCGTAATAGAGGAGCAGCAACGTTGGTGGCTCGAATTTTCCCGTCAGTTGGCAGACCCTCCAAGCCACGGCTTTTAGCGCACCGTGATAGATTCAAGCACATCTGATTGATTATAGTGAGGAAGCGCGCTGAGGGTCACTCACTCTCTCCCCCACTGTCTAGCGACCGCCTAGCTGCTCGGGCACCTGAGGTGGGGCCTGAAACCACTCCACCCAAGCACACTTACGAGGTCCATTGCGAGGTCTGAGTTAAATTGTCAATTGAACCGGAAGCGAGAGATCGGGTGCAGTGGCTGACAAAGTGTGGTTACGAGCGCCAGAGCTGAACCAGGTCTTCACAGAAACAAGAAGGGGGCGGATCGGATTCCATCCGAGTGGGACTGCCATAGAGGTCAGAACCAGAAGGGTCCCTAGCAGCCTAACTCTTTGTCCTAAGTGGATTCAGGTATTACGTCATTCGGCAGCTCACTGAGTGGCGAATCGGTAACATACACACGCAAGGACAAACCACACGTCACCCAGAGCCTGAATAAAAGCGACAAGATCAATAACAGCACTTAACAACACACTTTATTCGATAAACCATAGAAGGCAACCAATTAACCATTTAGAAGGATCCCGCTTGCAAAATAAAACGAATCAAGTGGCATGTCTCCCCCCCCCCACAAAAAATCAACCGTTTAAGTATGGGGTCCCAAGGTTCCTTAGATCCAATTACTAAAAATGTGCAGACTTGTAAAAAAAGCTGCATACATAATCCCCTTTACAGCAGATTAGAATGCCGACGGTGGAAACTGAAATATTGGCGTTTTTATGTTGAGTATGTCGCATCCGGAATCAAACATAGAAGTGATGTAAAACTCGTTTCGTTACGGAAGCAGTCTGAACTCTTTTGTAAAAACGTTTGAAGGCAATCAGCTCTGTCTGAGGTGTCTTTTGATAAACACCAGACATGGGGCACCGCGCACCGGGTCAGCAGCATGGAACTTTACACAGAGAAAGGATGCCCCAAACAATATCATCAACAGATAAACTCACTGACAAATACAAGAGAGACTGAAATGGCTATTTCTGGGTTATTAGCCGTCATCAACCGACCATATCCAACCCCAAGGCCTGCCTGTTGGCTAGAATTCTCACGCCCTGAACCAATGCGCCACGACCCCATTGGCTGTTGGTT
Source organism: Ligula intestinalis (assembly GCA_036362985.1). Lineage (NCBI taxonomy): Eukaryota > Metazoa > Platyhelminthes > Cestoda > Diphyllobothriidea > Diphyllobothriidae > Ligula > Ligula intestinalis. Next base: position 19,023,733 of record JAYGXS010000006.1, on the reverse strand, counting down.
TCGATCGGAAACATTAAAAAGGGTTGATGAACGCTCAGCAATTGTTCACGGGGTTAACTCGTCTCGTGCTGCACCACCTGGGGTTGGGTGAGGCTGGCTGATGATGACTAATGAACCAGAAGTAGCCGTTCTAGTCGCGCCTGTCCTTGTGGGCAATGTTCATCTACTCCAGAGTGACATCCGTCACCGATCGGTGGACAACGAATATCGTAAACAGTTTGCTAAGATTTCATTAAAATGATTGCTGCAAGTTTATTACTAAAATAAAATCACAAGTGGCGGTCTAGGCGAGCATTCGAAACATTGAAGAGGCGCTGGAGACAGTGGTCTTCAAAAGCGACTTAATACACCGCCGCCGCCGCTGTCTACGCACGCACTACGCTCTCAGATCCGGGTGGCACGACCAGTCACGAGATAATGCGGTTGATCCGCCTTTTTGCACTTAAGTGGGTTGATTGCAGTCTTCGAAGGCGCACAGACGTGTTAAGGATCGGTCTGTATTCCGTGCTCCACGAGAACAAATGTCCGTAAAACAATTACTGTGGGAGACGACGATTATTAGTAATGAGGATGGGTCGTAAAACTAGCTAACTGCCTCTTCTTCCACCTCTGGTCTTCTTGAATTGGTCATGACACCGGAGCCAGGTAGGGCAGTGGAGAACAAAGTGAGGTAGATGCTGCGCAAGTCTTCTTTCCCTATAATCCAGCGCAAGTCACTGCCCTCGGCACCACTCAGTTGCGAAGCACACGGTGGACCTCGTTGACACTAATGCTTGGATTATCGTACGCTAACTGGTCTTATAGGAATTCCTGGCATCACAGGTAATGCTGCCACCAAGGAGATACCGGGCAATTGAATTATGCCAGGCAGTGAATCCATGGCGACACAACACCCGGAAGCAAATGTAAACTCGCCTTTTTTCAGTATGTTTGGATTTAAAATCAAATTTCCGGGGCACAGATTCACTTTGTGGCTCTTATTAGCTAATCTTTCAGGTTAAGAGGGAAATTATAGACAGCGCATTGGCTCCGAACTACTAGGTTTTTAAAGCAAACTCAGTCATCCATTTGTAGTTCCTTAATCGTTGCAGAATTAAAATGACTGAAGTTCCCAACAGCAAACGGATAACGGTGTCTTTCGTGTTTTATAAGATAATGAAGGCAGGTTGCAACCTCACATACAGAAAAAGGGTAATAAATGAATTACACAGGTGTGCATAAACTCACGCGTGACATATGTAGGACGGGCTGCTAAACGACAAGACAGTCACAATTTACAGAATGTCATTAGACAGCGCTATATTGATCGGGGTAACTTCAAAGCGCGGTGCCCTCGAAGTGGGTTGGGAGACGCAGCAGACCTCGCATTCACGTCGAACTGAGGGTTGCCCTATGGTAGCATTATAGCGGAGCCATTTTACGGCAACTAGCATTGAGTAAATTTTAGTCAGTTCACGATTTCGTAGTTGGCGGATCCAAAGCCAAAGCCGACAAAGTCTGAGAGAACATATTCCTGATCTTCGGAATCTGACAGTTCACGCTAGTATTTCCTCGTGCAGGATGATTTGACGTCACCAAATTACGACCATCCCACGCAGCCGAGACACTGAAGATGGAAATTCGGTCAGGAAGCCGACTTTAAGATGTGTAGGGGTCTAAGCAGCTTTTGTATCCAGACCACTACAATCAGCAGGCCTAATCCCAGGTTGTGAATGAAAGGCAGAAGGCACCAGAATGAGGGTTTTGTTTTGCACAGAACCGCCCAAATTTCGGTTTCAGGCAGTAGTGAGTCCTGGTGAGGTCAGAGCTAGTGTTGACTGCGTCCGGTCATGTCCGAGAGAGAATGACACGGCGGTGGCAGCTACTTTTACACGATAGTGGAGCGAGTTAAAGTGATTTCCAATTTATGTGTTTTTATTGTGCACAGAACCTTGAGTTGCCCCCAAGGCAGCAGTGGCCACTGGCGCCCAGTCAGGCCTGCATTACCCGACGGGGTGGGCGTGTTCAAGTGGCCCTTTGGCGGCCACGACTATCTGGACGCCCGTGTGTGCACGCGGGGGAAAGTCGGTCAAGGGTCTGCAGGTCAGCGAGGACAAAACCGGCAAGATATGCCCAGTAAGATACCGCGCAAAGTGGCGAATTTCATCAAGCATTGCATGCAAGTTTGAAACAGTTATAGCTGAAAATAGTCAAAAATACCAGCAGCTTATTCAAAATGTCAGTAGCAGGTGAAATGTGCTCGCATTCTAGCTTGGTGATAGTTCGGCCGTCGATTTCGAGGATGCCCACTGCTTGCTTTAGCAAGCTGAATGCCACCACAGTGACTTGCGCATGAATTAGTTTTGAGTACTAGTAGACTTGCTAAGCATTTACCTCACTCTCCCTCCCCTCACCCACCTGTGCCTGGTTTCAAGATAGAGACAAGAAGACCAGAGACGAGATCGCATTTGCATTCTAAGTTACGAATACCTTCTCAGGGCGAAATCGAGATCGACTGCCTTCTCAAATTCAACGAACCACCTACCAACAACTCTCCTTTCCTCCTCGAGTGTGTAGTGTCATCCCTCTCAAACATATCGTGTGACCCTTCGCTTCTGCGCAACAACGCAACTGGAGTGAACAATATCCTAATGAACTCTTCGTCCTTTCGCCAACAGTGGTGCATAGATGAATAAGCATGAGATCCCTTCTGATGACTGCGGCTTCGCCATCCTTTGGCGGGAAAAGTCCAGCGAGTGTTTATAAAGTTGGATTATTTGAAGGCAAACATGGGCATTATGATACCGTTTGGTATTTCGTCAGGCAACTGGCGACTTTGCATCCCTTTGCCTATCCCACTGGCTGGAGTCGCAGAAGAGCCATTCCCACTTCTGACGCCAGCGGACCGACCTAAATTACGTGGTAGATGCAGCGCAAGTCTACTTCAGTTAAGTCACGAGCAAGTCATTGCGCTTGCCTTCAGCTTGCTGAAACACGCGGTGGACATAATCGAAATCGACGGTCAAGCTGTCGAATTCTTTTTTCAGTTCCGCGGGTGCTTGCCACACGCAGACGCTGCTGATATACTAATACGCACCACATACTTAAGATGATGAGGCGATAACGCGGAGATCAGGGGGGGAGGGAATTCTTGCTCGACGACCTAGGACTTTCAGCCGATGATAGTGCGAAATAGACTTCAAATGATCAGATTGGCTTCTATTTTCCAATCAAAAGAACTGACTGCTAGATTGCAAATGGATTATATTGCAAAAATTGGCCCTTTATGTCAGTTTTTGAGGGTCAGATTCAAGTCAGAGTGAAAAGCAGAAGTCGACAACCATCTTAGTGCTGGAAAACAGCAGTTTGATTAGAAGGGAGGGGGACTGCCTACTTGGTCAATAGAGAGAACAAGAAAAATAAAACACAAGTCTTGTAAAGGCGCTTGTAAGCTCTCACCAAACGTTCCCTGGGGAGCAACTGATTCCACTGATCTGTGATCATCTTGGAAAGGCTGAAAAAGGAGATATCCTGTGTTGGTATCTGACCAGAGGAGAGAATTTCGTGAAAAAATACCACGTAGGAATTTGGAATCCTAAAGAAGGAAATAAAATATAGTCACAATTTGCATACAATTGTCTTGCAAGGAGCGACACAAGGTTAGGTGGAAGGAGTGGCGCTTCCAATTGTTAAAAAAACTACACAGCTCTCGGCGGTGGCAAAAGTGGCGGAAACAGTTATGATTAGGTGCAGCAATAAATATTCGCTACTTTCCGCGAAAATCGCACTGACATTGGAGCGGAAATGTGGTAATGCTTCAATCTTAATTACTTTTGTTAGCGCGCTTGGTGGAGTACAACGAAAGTCCCGTAGTCCTCTTAGGAAAGCGTTAATTTTGCTGAAAATTCGTTTCATACTGTGTGTATGTCAGTTGGGGGGGTATGGAGTGTTCAGCTGGGGACTGAACGTGAAGGTCGTGGCAGATTGCATCATCTTCATCGCGCAGGCGGTGGCTACGCCTAGCGTCCTTGGCTGGCATCCAACTCTAACTTGTGGCTCCCAGGAGTTAGGCTGTGCCTGGCAGCCACCCCCGGCTCCCCGCCTCGATCAGCGGGTTAAACCAAGTGAGGGTCTCCGGTGTGTGTGTCCCCACGCCCAGTATGCCCCCGGGTTGCAGCGTTAAGTACCCTAGTAGACGTAGCTGGTGGAAGGAAGCTTCTTATTTTATACCGTACTATTGTCTGTTTGTATTTCATAGTTTATTTTCCTTCACTCTTTATTACCCATCTGCTACACTTGCTACCTCTAGTTGCTTTATCGTTACTACCATTATTACAACCTTTCGCGATCAGTGCTTGCCTCACTAGCTTACGCATTTCAGTACTCTCGTAACGTTGCCGTATCTGCGTAATCTACTCGATATCCGGTAGTCTTAACATTGCATCCATGGTTCTTTATGCTTCTGTATGCCTGATTCCACATCTATTTTATCTTACTATTTTTTTGTCCAATTGATATTTGATATATGTTACTCTACCTGCTATTTCTCCTATGTTGTCTTCACTGTCATATCTATACTATTCCATTACATTACTTTTAGTCACCTCCATTGTAACTATGTCTACCCATATAGTCGTTCCACTGTCATGATTAGCATTCTTAGTCCTAGCAGAGCTTGCCTCCTTAGTAACATCAGTGACGAAACTACTCCTAGCAGTAACTCTAACAGCAATCGGATGTCGCAGAGAATGCGTAGAAGCATAAATGGAGACTGTCACCACTAGTATAAGTACTGCTGTTCCCTCCCCTTACTCCCCAAATACCTTCAGCCCACGGTCTAAAAGTTCTATGGCGGCACGACAGCTAAGTTGTAGGCGGCTCGTAACCATGTGGTCGTTCGACACCAAATCATTCGTGACCCATGGTGTTGTTCGTCAGCAGTTACTTGTGACAGGCAGTCCTATTTATCAGTAGCGCTGCCGCTCCTCTTGAGAGGGTTGATGGTCCTATAAAAGATGGTTCCAAACACGCTGGGTCACGACATCTGCCAGCCGACCGTGGCTGTCAGACTGCATACACGCGGTCGAAACACTACAAACGCCAATCAAAACCTCTCTCTTCCCCTCCCTCCCTTTAACCTGTTTTCTTCCCGCAGGCCAGCTCCCAGAGCTCGCAGGACAGCTCAGGGAGCCCAGGTAAGTCCTGTAATCTTCGGCACATGGAATGTTCGTTCCCTTTTAGATAACCCGAGGAGCATCCGACCGGAACGGAGAACAGCGCTTATCTTCCGGGAAGTAGCGCGCTTCAAGGTGGACATCGCCGCACTCAGCGAAACCCGCTTCTCCGGCGAAGGTTCCATAGAAGAGGTGGGCGCCGGCTACACTTTCTTCTATGGGGGCCGTCCGACGGCAGAGCGACGCGAAGCCGGCGTCGCCTTTGCCATCCGGAAGGACATCGTCGGACGACTATCCTGTACGCCGCAGGGCATCAACAAACGCCTCATGAGCCTCCGCCTGCCTCTCTGGGGTGGCAAATTCGCCACCATCGTTAGTGTCTACGCTCCTCCGATGACCAGCTCTGACGAGACGAATAACAAGTTCTACGAGGATCTGCACGCCCTTCTGGCCTCTGTGCCGAAGGCGGACAAGTTGATAATCCTTGGTGACTTCAATGCCCCGTCGGTACAGACCATGCCGTCTGGAGGGAAGTGCTCTGACCCCACGGCCTCCGCGGACTCAATGACAATGGCCTACTCCTCCTTCGAACCTGCGCGGTGCACCGTCTCATACAGACCAACACCTACTTCAGCCAACCGCTGCAGCACAAGGCGACCTGGATGCACCCCAGATCTCGTCAGTGGCATCTTCTGGATTATGTCATCGTGCGGCGGCGCGGTCAGCAGGACGTGCTGGTGACAAAGGCAATGCCGAGTGCCGACGGTGATACCGATCATCGTCTCATCATTTCCAAGATGCGGATCCGTCTCCGACCACGCAGGAGACCTCAAGGTAAGCGACCCACAGGTAAGTTGAATACTGCTTTGTTAAACTTGCCTGCCAACCGTTTGCGTTTCAGCAACGAGTTGACTCAACAGCTGGATAACCTCCCAGTCGCAGAAGAGAACAACTCCGTAGAGACTCGATGGTGTCAACTACGGGACGCTGTTTAATCCACTGCCAAACGCATCCTTGGGTCTGCGCCCCACCCACACCAAGACTGGTTTGATGAAAACGATGCAGCCATCACTACTCTCGTCTCTGAGAAGAATAGCCTACGCAACGAATACGTCGATCGCCCCACCAACACCACGAAAGCAGCCTACTACCAAAGTCGCCGTCTTGTACAGCAGCAGCGGGAAATGCAGGACGCTTGGATGGCTCGTAAGGGTGAGGAAATCCAAGGCTATGCAGACCGCAATATATGGAAGAACTTCTTCGCCTCGCTCAAAGAGGTTTACGGCCCCATAGTAAGAGGCACAGCCCCACTTCTCAGCGCGGACGGTACCTCCCTCATCACTGAGAAGACCCAACTTCTGAGCCGCTGGGCCGAGCACTTCCAAAGTGTACTCAACCGGCCCTCTACCACCTCTGAGGCTGCCATTGACCGGTTGCCGCAAATGGAAATTAATGCTGAGCTCGACCTCCCACCCACCCCTGAGGAGACCATCAAGGTTGTGCAGCAGCTGTCCAGCGGTAAGGCACCCGGGTCCGACGGGATGCCGGCGGAGATCTATAAATATGCTGGTCACCAACTGATAACTCACCTCACCACCCTGTTCCATGAGATGTGGCGACAGGGACAAGTTCCTCAAGATTTCAAAGACGCCACAATTGTCCACCTTTACAAGCGAAAGGGGAATCGTCAAGTCTGCGACAACCATCGCGGAATCTCACTGTTGAATATCGCCAGCAAAATCTTCGCACGCATTCTCCTCAATCGTCTGAATAGCCACCTGGAACAAGGGCTCCTGCCTGAAAGCCAGTGTGGTTTCCGACGTCACCGCGGTACCACTGACACGATATTTGCCGCGCGTTAGCTGCAGGAAAAATGTCAAGAGATGCGCACCCACCTCTACACTACGTTTGTACATCTGACAAAAGCCTTCGACACGGTGAACCGGCTCGGACTTTGGTAGGTCATTCAGAAGTTTGGCTGTCCGGAACACTTCACACACATGGTTCGACAACTCCATGATGGGATGATGGCGCGTGTCACGGACTACGGAACGCTGTCTGAGGCTTTCGCAGTGACCAATGGAGTGAAGCAGGGCTGTGTCCTCGCGCCCACCCTCTTCAGTCTTATGTTCTCTGCCATGCTGATGGACGCCTACCGTGACGAGCGTCCCGTAATCCCCCTCAACTACAGAACGGACGGAAACCTCCTCAACATTCGTCGGATGCAGGCCCCCACGCGCGTCTTTACAACCACAGTTCATGATCTGCTGTTTGCGGACGACTGCGCTCTCAACACCACTACCGAAGCGGACATGCAAAAGAGCATGGACGTCTTTGCAGCAAGTTGCGCCAACTTTGGCCTCACCATCAACACGGACAAGACGGTGGTTATGCATCAACCGCCGCCAGGTGCTGACCTCAACCCCGCACGCATCAACGTCAACGGAGCCGTACTGCAGAACGTGGACAACTTCACCTACCTTGGCAGTACGCTTTCCCGCAACACTAAAATATACGAGGTTGCCCACAGAATCTCTAAAGCTAGCCAAGCCTTTGGTCGGCTCCAAACCTCCGTATGGAATCGTCATGGTCTTCAATTGTCAACGAAATTGAAGATGTACAAGGCTGTTGTGCTGTCAACACTCTTGTACGGAGCGGAGACTTGGACTGTCTAAGCTAGCCAAGCGCGGAAGCTGAACCACTTTCATATCAGCTGCCTACGCCGCATATTGAAGGTGAAGTGGCAGGAGAGGATTACGGACACGGAAATCCTGGAAAGAACGAGAATTTTCAGCATCCAGGCCATGCTCAGGCAGATACAACTGCGCTGGAGCGGTCACGTGGTACGTATGAACGATGAACGGCTATCCAAGCGACTGCTCTATGGCGATGTTCCCATTAACATTCGTCGCAAAGGAGGACAGAAGAGACGTTAAAGGATACCCTGAAGAACTCCTCGAAGCGTCTCCAAATCAACACGCTGATTTGGGAGGAGCTTGCCCTGGACCGAACCGCATTGCGCAGAGCGGTCAAAACTGGCGCCGCAATCTACGAAGCTAGTCGGAGCGCCGCCGCCAAGGCAAAACGGACGGCACGCAAGTCTGACAATCCACGGACGCACGCTGCCACCACCCAAGCCCTTCCAACGTGTCCACGTTGTCAACGCACCTTCCGTGCACGCATTGGCTTGGTCGGTCACCTCCGGAAGCCATGCAACCTTCCTCCGACAGCATCCACGTCTACTCCACCAAACACTCCACCAGACCCTACTCTACCCTCCACCTCGACGGCAATAATCGACGCAAGAGATGCCTCATTGCCCTCATCCACCGAATCCAACCTACCCGCAACTTCCTCCACCCCTTCTGACAGATCACCGCCCGCCACAATTCGCAACCCCACACCTGATCCCTCCACCAGTTCGGAAGGCCTGATATGTCCTCACTGCAATCGCACATTCACCTCACGCATCGGCCTAGTTGGTCACTTGCGAATCTATCGCACAGAGACTGGTGAACTAGTGCCCGGAGCACGAACACACAGACGAGACCGCCGCCTTCACTGCCCACACTGCCCCCGATCATTCGCTCATCACATAGGCCTACAAGGTCACATGCGCATTCACGACAGCGGCATTGACTGTGATTTCGACACATCCGGCACCTCACACACCCCCACCACCAGCCATAACCCTACTCACTAACCGCCTCACCACACGAATGCGGCGTTAAGTTTGTCGAGAACCCCAGTCCCGCCCACGGACGCCAACCGACAACGGAGCATGGGTAGTGCCTTTCAGTCGTTGACTGACTGGTTACCCCTCTCAGGAGGGTGTTGGCCCAGGCTTCATGCAGGGCTGCTCTCACCCTTCTGAGACCCAATGGTCTGTATGCACATGCAATGCCAGTCTTCAGCCAACCACGGCCCCTGGCCTGGTAAGCGCTGGCACTTTCTCTCACTTCTGATTCCCTGTTGGTGACTGCGCTAGCGCTCCCACTGGGTTTCAGGCCCCACTGCGGGTGCCCAAAAAGCTAGGCAGTCAGTATGCGGTGGGGGAGAGAGTGAGGTCGACCTCGGCGCGTTTCTTTCCTCACTATAATAAATCTGAATGCATCTGAATCTATAACAATGCGCTAAAAACCGTGGCTTGGAGGGTTTGCCAACTGACGGGAAAACTCGGGCTCCCTACGTTGTGCTCCTCCTGTACGCGAGTGTTTGCGTGTGCGTATGGGAGGAGAGGGAGGGCTGAGAGTCAGGCTGCAATGGCTCCCTTTTAATGTGGCCTTTATGGCGTTCCCGCGCAGTCGGGAGCATACCTAGCGCGATGGCTGTGTTAAGTGTGCGCGTGCTGAGTGTTTATCGCATCAGCCATCTACACCCTCCCTCATCCCCGGTCTTATTGACATTGTCTTTACACGGGATACGGAGGTGGGAGTGGCGAGTGAGTGGGTAGATACTGCGCGAGTCTGCCTAGACTCCTGTTTTCTCTCGTGCCAGTTCTCTGCGTTACTCCTGCTTGCTGTCGCTTTCGTGTTGCTCGCCCAGCTCGCCTTAGTGTCTGTTGCGGCTTGCTTCAGCGTTTTCTACGGCTTGTTGGAGCGCTTGGTGCCCATCGTCGAAATCGACGGGGGAACTGTCGTGTATGTCAGGTAAACAATAGAAATGAGGTTATCTACTTTTAAAAGTGTGCTAATTCAAAATTAAAAAAGAGATAGGAGATGAATTGGCGAACATACGTTTGTTTTTGATAAGTATCATTAGGCCTTTACCTTCATATGCTAATTAAGTAAATAAACTATGCGGGTTGGTAGAAAAAGTTGTACGGTTGTCAGGACAGGGGAAAGTGGGGGGGATCGCGGTCAAAATCTGATCAGCGTTAGGGGGACTGGTAGTCGGCCGAGGCGATAAGCTGCTAGCTGTTGGATTAGTGGCTTTTGCCCAAAAGAACTTCATCGCGGCGCCGCAATTACCATTGCCAAAAGTCGCTAATCCAACGGCCGATTACCTGTCTCCCTAACGCTGATCAGATTTTGACCCCAAGCTTCCCCACTTTCTACTCCCCTGACAACCGTACTATTTTTCTAGCAGCCCGCATAGTTTGTTACTTAATTAACATATAAACGTTAAGGCCTGATGAGAATTATCGAAAACAAACGTATCTTCTGAATTTTTCAATGGGAATTTTCGCAAAAAGGGAGAGTTCCAAAATAGGCAAACTCACCACTCGTGATCGGTACAAAGCAATGGTGAAGTTTGAGTTTGGAAAAGTTTGGTAGCCGTAAAATGTTAGTGAGTGACAGGCAGAAAAATACAGCAAAATTAATTTTAAACCCATTCCGCTTGTAAAGCCAAGCAGTATATGGGTTTAGCTGAATTGGCTGCGGTTTTCTAAATACTTCACGTTTCATGTACCCCTGGAATATGAACAGCGCACAAGACAAAAAAGCAGTCTTCAAATGAAAACCGCAAAAAAATTAAATAGTAGGAGGATATGATTGTATACCTGAGTTTTTCCGAGTATGTTGGGGACTGTCTCTTAAGGAGTCGGTAGAATTCTTTACTCGAGAAGGTCTGTAAACAGAAAAACAAAAATTATAAAAGGATACCTGTCACAATAAGAGGTGCATACAGTAAAAGGACTGGGAGACCCGTTTCTACTACTGATTCCTACGCATGTCTCTGATTATGAATCCGCGACGGATGTCGAAACGTCAGGTGAATAAACGTATTGTCCCAGCAATCGAGTCTTCTTCTCAGTAAAAAGACTTTTGAAAAATTAGGGTAATGGACAGAAACCTAACTTATTCAGTAGGCGTTCTATAAGGTACCCATCGCAATTTAGTGAGACTTCGTTCTCCAAGCAGACGATCAATAGAAATAGCTGCAGGCTACATCTTCCGGGACGGACGTTTAAAGTCGTAGCAACGAAACGCCGGGCATCGTTATTGCTGTCAACACTTACGTTGTGAGATGATAGCCCTGCCTCCCAAGTAGAATCCATGGTTGACTCACAACCCTCGGCTAGTCTCTCCAAGGGATAGCGCAAGCGTAACCCCTTTCCCAAATACTAGCTCCGAAGAAAAAATTCGACGACGGCCTGTGCGTTCTTTTAGCAAAGATGAAGACGAGCAAAGCAACTGTTCTCGGTGCATAGGCGCAGGCTAATGAAGGCCAACACAGGGTCGGACTCCTGATTCTCAAGGCCTACGTGTAACAATTTACTCCGGAGTAACGCCTTCTGGTCCGGGAAACAACGACGTGGATGTATGCTGGTTCGCGTCATTGCAACTTCTGTATTATGACCTCATCAGGAGATGTGAATAGTATGACTTGCTAATAATTAGGATGACAGTGCCGACTACTTCACAGGCCATCGCCCTGCGTCTTGAGTGAGGGTAGTGGGGGAGTCTGCCTTGTTATAAAGTAATTCACACACAAGGCATTGTTAAGCCTATTTCGTTGGGACACACGGTAGATGCCGTCGTTTGCGTCACATGCAAAATCAATATCTACACAGGAAAATGTAGGCAAAGGAGCTCGAATGTCCGCTCGAGACTTATGGAGAAAAAAACAACTAACAGCAGCGAACAGCATAAATAAATATACAGTAGCATGCAGACCTCGCAATCGAGGTGGGAGAAGAATCTAAGGTGAGTGCGACGCAAGCCTGTCTAATAAATAAAAACCAAGTGTATGTGCACGGCATTCCTGTGCCCGCTCCCTGGGTCTTTTTTAAGCCAACGCTGAAACTGAGTGCTAGATTATCAAGGGATTCAATTTTCTGAAAAGTTCCTAGTTCGCTTGATACGTAGTAGTCCAGACGAACTGAACTGAAAACAGCTGGTTTTTTGGAGAAGAAGAAGAAGAAGAAGAAGAAGAAGAAGGAGAAGGAGGAGGAGGAGGAGGAGGAGGAGGAGAAGGAGGAGGAGGAGAAGAGACTCATCCAGTTAAAACTTAATTCAGCTTCACAAACGATTACCGTCGGCATTTTCGAATGCGCACGAGCAATCGTGGTGAAAATTAATGCATGTACGGTAGTAAATATGGAAGCTGGAAGACGAATAAAAAGCACTCAAGAAACGGAAGAAGGCAAGGGCCACTCACATGAGGAATGGTTGCACTGAGTAGGGCGGGATGCTGGAGATAGTCGGTGAGAGGAATGTCCTCATCATCGGAGGTAGGGACGCTGCAAGCGTCTACGCTCGATAATTGCTCGGGGGAATAGTCGAGAGCGGGGAACGGAGCAAATTCCCGTCGTAATTCAGACTGCAAGATAGACCAAATCAGGTGTTCAAGCGTTGTGGCTATTCACCCGCAAAAGCTGACAACAGTCTGAGTAAAGTGATCGAAGTAGAATATCAGTGAGCAATCAAAACTGAGACAAAACTGGTGAGAGGCTGTATGTGTGTTGTTCGGTTTACATACCAAGGGTTTTGAGTCCTCGTCGTCATCATCGTCTTCGTCATCTTCATCGGATAGATAATTTATTATCCGAGGCATTTGTTTCTTGTTCAAGTCCGGAGGCTGAGAAGGACATTGAGCAATTGGAGTGGGGATGTATTCTTCCGCCCGTGACATATCCCAGAACCCTTCTGATAGGACAACCAATACGTGCCTGGGATGTGTACAAAAAAACAGGTGAGAGTAGCACATAATCAGGGTTTTGAAGACAAAAATAGCTGCAATGCGGTGATAGTTCAAAAAAAACTATAGTAAAATCTGCTCTGAATCATGAAAAAATGCCCACTGTAAACTGAATGGCCAACCATCAAAAGCATTAAAAACGGAACAGTTTTCGGAAAAACCATCTGGCGCAGAAACAAATATGGCTTCCTTACTAAACGAATTTTCCATTTAGACGATGGGGGGAAACAGGTTCAACATGATTTTTAGATAGCATAACTTGGTAAAAAAACGGTTTGCCTGTTTTTTATACGGGCATTTCTTTGTGCTTTAGGTAAATTCTTCCATATCCCACCGTGATAACATGGCAATGATTATTTCACCGCTTTTACAAGAGCCATGTGTTATTGGGTAGGATTGCGTGCGGTGATTAGCTGATCCGGTAGACCCGATCGATTTAGAAAGCCGTATAGACGCCTAGGGAGTCCGCTTTAAAGAGCAGCTTGGTTGGTCATTACGCGAGGCATTTCCCGGCCCTATAAATCCGATACGGACGCGATTCCGACCATGAAACACGTGGAGCGGGCGAAGTTTCTGGCAGGAAAAATCGTGAGTGCAAAATACAGGCCCTTGGTAAAGCACTTCGCCACGTGTACCCTATCGTTTCTCTAGGAAAATGTTATCAGAGCAAATAACCCATTTCAGAGAAGTCATCCGAGTACGATATAAATAGTCGGCGAAATCTTGCAAGAAAGTCGATACTGATGATCAAGTACGCAGATGCATTCAAGACCTCAATTGCCTAAGAGCAAAACGTATATACACTGTGCGCATCAGCAGCGGAACTCTGGCGTCAGTAGGAGGCAGCGTTATGACTGGCTGAATCAGTCTGCATCAGCGCAATAAGTCAGTATCAGTATATTGAGGGATACGTAGGAAAAATTCCTTTGAGTGCCCTATTTGTACATATAGGTGCAGTGGTAGCAGAAAATTTGTTTCTCAGACTGTTGGCGAGGCCAGTTGTCCTGTGTCATAGGATTAAAATAGGAACAGACAGTGAAAAAACTCCTCAGGGATTTTAAGGAGAAAAACTGTCGCTCTTGTGGGGGTAATGCGCGGGATTTAGGAGAAAAAAAGGGTTCCAACGGGGGAGCATTGCAAAGGTTTCCAGGATTATCACCGTGTGGAAGCCACGTCCTGATTCTTCCTTGCTGATTGCAGAGTCCGCCAACGGAACTGGAAAAACAGAGGCATCCGTCCAGATCGTCGACAGTCCGCTTTGGGTCGAACCAAGGGTGAATGTTTAGGCCGTCATGTCTGGCTGATAAGATCGCTAGCGGGGTAATCACGGTACGCAGATACCCAAGTAGGGTAGACCGCGGAGTCGGCCACACCATCACTCCCACTCCCTCATAAACTTCCCATACGTAGTAAGCCTATACACGTTGTGTCTACTCCTCAGGCTTTTCATATCATTCATCTCATAAACCAGCTATATCGTGCAGTCAACCTCGAGTAAAAAAACGAGAAGCGTTACGCTTCCCGTGCGCGGTCTTCGACGCGAACGCGTGATGCCGGCTAACCGATATGTCTGCCCACCCGTCAGCGATGAGTGAGGGGCGCGACTATAGGTACACCCTTTTGCCGACGTAAATTTTATGCGCAGAGAACCCTGACTTCGGAGATTAAAAATCAAACACTTCCAGCTGAGCTAAAGGGACAGTAAACCACTACATAGACAATAGAAAATTAAAAACTTAAGAAAAATCGTCCATATAATATGAGATGGTTAAAGCCAATTGAAGAGCGATAAGTTTAAGACACTAAATTTACCTCAGATACTTGACCAAGACAGAGCAACACCAAAGAACCAAAAAATCGATTACAGCGCATTTCTTAAAGATGGTTTAAACTATTATAAAGGCATGAAGTATTCAATTGTGAATTAAATTTCAACTTTGCTGAAGTAGGACACAGCATATATTTTTCCTGCTTATTATTTTATTAAATATTTTGTCTTCGAAAGAAACTTAAAGGGTTAGAAGTATTTAGTTGACCCAATTGTGAAAATGCATTGCCTGTGTGTGAGTCGAACCCACAGAGGAGGGAAGGCTTTTGTGCAGCCAAAGGTCTAGGAATGAGCTACGAGCCATGAATTTAATCGCTTTTGTGTCCACTTCACGTGCCCAACTTACTACTTGTATGGAATCCACCATCACGGAACAGCAAGCTGACCGCTCAGGTGTGATTTCGTAAGCAATCGTCGAGAATCGAGGAGAATAACTAAAAGGTTCAGTTTATTGTTTGTCTAGAAACAAGCTGTGAAGTTTATCACAGTTGTGTGAGAGCCACGGTGAGCCTCGTTGCTGAGTGGTACAGCGTTGGTTGCGCGAAAGCCTTCCCTGTTTTGTGCGTCCGACTCCCACCGAGCCCGGCAGCTCGCAACATGGTTTTCGAGCTCTTCAAATTGATCTTTTGGCCTTTGCTCAGGCACTTTTCTTCTTCTTGGCACAATTCCTCCCTTTTGTTTGGTGGTGAACTTACAACGCATAAACGGTCACGGTACAAATGGACCCAACTTTTTCAAAGACCATGGCCTATGTTATTCCAATCATTTTCAGCTTTCCTAGCGTTGCGCCCTCCTTACCCCAAAATCTGCCTCAACTACCGGGTTTATACTTAGATTTTAGAAGTAACTTTCTGAAATGTGCGGTTGACCTCTGATATATTAATGTTCGTTTCTAGTTTACTTTCTACACACCTGTGAGCGGAATAAACAGAATCGGTCCAGCATTTTTTTACTGAAAGATTTTTCGCCTCAGAATGCCGTTACTCGTTACCAACAAAGCTGTGAGCCTACTTACCTTGATCCATTTGTTTTCGCAGATTACAGAAGGGATTATTTTTGATGTTTAAACTTTTAAGCAGTCGTACTATCGACAAGGGTTAAGGTTAGGAGGGTTAACCCTAACAGCTACGATTTTCCAGGCCTCTGGGTTCTTTAGGTGAGGCGAGAAGATGGTGCGAAAGCCGTATTGTTAGGAATAGTTTATTTTGCAGAAGGATAAGAGAATAGATGGAAAGAGTTTAGACTCTCGGATGACCACAGTCCGGCTGCCAGAGCTTCAATTCCGGAATGACGAGGGTATCAAGCATCACCGCAGTGTCGGTGCATGCTTTTTTACGGCGGCCAATGGTGCGGCTGATGTGAAGACTAGCATGGACGTGCGACCTTGAGATGGGCTCACGCGGCTTTGCAGGCTGAAGGCGTCATGTATCAGCGGCTGATCGTAGGTTCCAAGTGGCTGCAAGAGGCCACTACAGTACCTTTAATTTCCTTTTTACTCTATGGCAGCTTGGTCCCATTTGGCGCGCCAGCCATTTATATTTCTCGTTATTTCTTCCCCTGGCATGCAGAGTTGATAAATGAATTTAAGACCCGGAAGGCTTCACCATTAAAACCTTTGTCTGCGGTAGAAAGGATAAAAATCAGATAACTGCTGCTCCATGTGAGCAATCACATAAGCAGCATAAGTGGTCCGTATGGCAGGCAGATGATTCAATATCCGCCAAAATATCGTCATTGAAAAAAAACAGTTAACACTCTTTGAAGATAGGGTGAACTAAACGGAAACAGTGAGAAAAAAACTGTTGATATTACAGAGTCCATCGAACTTCAACTTCATAAAATTAGGTTAAACTATATACATACAAAGTAATAGGTTTATTGATTGGATTTTTATGGTACAATGACGCAGATCCGTGGTTGTGGATGATAAAGGCTCGTTGTCGTCGAGGAGATCATTAAACGACAAGGGCAACTGTTCACCACCCTACAACTGTCTGACTGGTTACAGGATCAAATATAAGGGAGGGAGAACAGGAAGAGCTCATTGCAGATAACAGAGTCGAAGCGAAAACTGAAAAAGTGGTCAGGAGATCATCACTTACGTGTCGGATTGATGACTTTGCTGACTGAAACGTCAACCGAAAAGCCACGATCATCACTAGAGACCAGAAGAACCATCGTGTGGTTTGCAAAAGGGAGAACGGCTGTTAGCATTTCGCACGAATGTTTGGAAGCAGGAGGGGAGGGAAATTCACCGCAAATATTGACTCTGCAGAAGATTATAGGCGTAAAAACAGTTAATGCCTACAAATTCAACAAACGTGTTAAAAATGACGTAACAGAAAAGATAGAGATTAGTGACTGAACTGCCAAAAACTATGTAAATCGCGAAAAATTAATCGAAAATGCAAAATCGACCATGCGGAAAGAGTGGTACAGACATACGGAAATCTCGATATCCTTCTTCAGTTATAGCTGGAATTTGATTTGCGGAGAATATGTTGATGGCTGGATATTATGGCCAAACTTTCGCGTCCACCAAGTGCAAAATTGTGAAATCGGTGTGTCACGAATAACCGCTAGAACTGACAGGTTGCGTTAAGTGTCTGTTTACCCAAAACAAACTGAAGGCACCCACGGTTAAAGCCCCTTCAGCTTCCAAGCCGAAGTTGCGTGGCAGTGTTCGTTTACGTAAACAAATCATGCATGCATACAAACAAAGGTACATCTAAACGTGAAACTGAACGTAGAATCTTACATAACTCCCCTAACCAGAGCATTTGTTGTGCAAAAACCAAACGCTTGACAAAAAATGTAACCGGACTAAACCACAAAGTCTTTAGGTTTGGAAAGAAAACGAATATTTCTACGAGAATGAGTTGAAGTTTGCCTTTGTGAAAAAGGGTATACTGGAGAAATGAGTTGGGTAGGTGAGGGTGGTATTGGTGTAAATCTGAATGGAACGAATGACACAGAGGTAATTGATAGCCCGAAGGGCGAGAAAATGCATTCAAAGGAAACTGGGTTAAGTTGGTCAATGGAAACAATGTAGGTCTTGTCAGACTTCTGAGTCACGTAATATTTATCCATTTGCTGCAGCAGCTTGTAGGGACCTGTAGGATTTAGATGTTTTTAATGAGGTGTTGAATTTAATGTTGGCGTTGAATGGGTAGAATATACGAAATGAGTAAGGGACTACCAGACAAGTGCAGTCCAGCCATGAATGGGCCGGAGTCCGGAGGCGCAGTCTGGCAAGTAGATTACCGGGTCCGGACAACTTCCTCCGAACAGTAGATCGTCGGTTCCGGGAGTGACTGAGCGAAAACAATTCCCCTGCAGTAAGCTCCTGACGTTGAGAGGTGGTTTAACAGTGAGGCTTGACAGCTGAGAGAATACTTTAGAGTAAAAATGGCAGAGTGTCACTCCAAGGTGTTGGATCAGGATGGGACATCAGGATGGGCTTCATTTGGCGAGGCAAACGCCCCACAAGGCCGTTTGAAGCAGGGTGATAAGCGGCGGTTTCTATGTGCGTACACCCGAGCAGTGGGGCGAACTCACGAAAGAGGTAAGGGTTATTTTGGCTTCCACGGTCTGTCGTAAGTGTAGCTTAGATCAGGTCTATGTTTAACACGGAATGAGAAGGGGCTACCATCTTCAAATAGTCTAACCCACAAAAAAATCATGTTTGCAAACTAACCGGCAAGCTTGATATCATCAGTTTTTGCCGTTAACGACATAGGAACCTGGAATAGGCTAGCCAGAAATACCAGCAAGCAGCAAAGCTTTCCTTTGTTTTTGGTGAACTACCGCTAGTTTTATAAATTCAGGATAGCTTTCACGCATGTTAAGTGCTGGCTTTTGGAATCTCGCTTCCGCTTTGCTGGCGGCCGCGGATTCTGTATCTTGACTCGAGGGAAATGGTGCCGAATCCGCAGACCGTAGTTGGCAATTTCTTCAGCCAAGAGCGAGGAATTATTAGCCGACACACCACTTTATCTGGTGCAGTATACCGGTTCTGTAAGGTATAGAGAACGCCAGGGTTAACAGTGTAGGATACGAAATAGTCTGCCCGGGCAAAGGTGAGCATATCCAGTTACAAACCAGTAGATAAAACGTCGAAGGCCTGAGTGTTACTTATAATTTAATTAAGTGAATGATGTGTAGAATATGAGGAATGGGTAATTGACTCCCGAACAAGTGCATCCCAGCCATGAGCGGACCGGGTCCAGATTCGCATTCCGGTAGTGAGGTTGCCGGGTCCAGTAGTCTGCAGACTGGCAGTGAAGTCAACGGGTCCGGGTGTGTCAGAAATTATGTGGTCTCTGCAATAAGGTTCTTTGTCAACTGGCCTTAGAAAGTGATTGGCTAGTTAGGACAGACAGAGGTGAGCACAAGTCCGTGACCTTAAACTGCCAGACAGACATGCGGCCTGCCCCAGAGGAGTGCGTGGATAGTATTTCTTAGCAAACGAGGTCGCTTAATTTCCATGACAATAAAGGGAGGCTGAAGAAACCGTGTTCATGTACTACTCTTCGTCGTCCTGAACCTCAATCATTCAAAGATCTGCAGTTTTTTCTCCCAAAAAGCATAAGATATCATAAGCAGGATTTTTTTAACGGCCGGCTGGAACCCCCCGCTATATATTTCCTTTGACCCTGCCTGTAAACTTGCTAAAGTAACCATCGAAACTGCTCGGCACTGTGGTATAGACTGAGAAGTCCGTTCAATTGAAATACCAACTCCTCCATCGTGCATGTTTTCAATGTGGCTTCTCAAAAAATCAGTATTCGTGCAGTTGATTATTTCTATTGACCTAGTTGGCCTAACAGAACTGAATTGGTAGTAACTTCACACCGAAAAACTGCTACACACCTACACCTACACCACCAGTCCGTTTATGATCTTGTAAGTATCATATCCAGTAGGGGAGGGGGCATGAACTGGAATAAGGGCTAATGGTCCCGAAGTTTATAATCATTTCGAATTCATTCGTCGTCCGGTGCTGTGTTGGTGAAGTTTACGCACATGAGCATGAACGGATCACCTTATAGTCACGATGTTAGTCTAGAGTGCTTCAAATCGGCTGCGAGGCCAAAACGTGAAAGGAAGGCGGCCCGATCAATAGGCGTTTAGTATTGGTTTTGTCGGCTGAAGAGTTAGCCGATCGCGGGCCGCAGCTTCAGTACCATTATCTTCAGCCTGAGGCCTAGCAAGGTTCAATGTCACGAATGCCACCAGAATGAAAGCGAGATTCCACGAAGTCAGCACCTACAATTCGTAAAAATCGTCCTAAATGTAGAAAACTAGTGACTGCTCTGTTAAACAAGGGTATTTTTTGCTGAGTTCTAATATTTCTGGGCAGCTTATTCCAGATTGTTATGGCGTTTGCTGAAAAAATTGACAATACCTAACTGCAGGTGCCGTAGGAAGAAATAAAAACACATCTCGATGACTGGCGCGCCGAGAGTGTCAGAGCTGTCTGCACTTCACATGAATAGCATGTGCGCACACTTATTATATGGCGGGCTGAAAAAGACGTTTTCGATCAGTCCAACTGATACGCGTCAGCTGCTCGGCGTAAATAGTGGTATTACGAAAAAGTCGTACTTTTGAGAGAGTCCGCATTTGCCGTTTTGTAAATCCTAACGAATAGGATGGTGCGCAGAATCGGAAAATAGGCATCACCACTTTCATAGTGTGAACAAAAAAAACATGAAGAAATGGAAAAATATGAACAGGAAAGAAATAAATGCTGAGTTAGAAAAGACGCTACTAAGCTGCAAATAACTTCAGTAAAAAGGACGGGAGATGTAAAACCACAATCAGAAATTAAGATACGGACTCACCGAAGATGGAACCCTATCTACTGGTATATATAATCTGACCTGGGAGGGTCTCACACCTTCTCTGGCAGGAATGCCGATGAATGGTGCGATTTAAAAACCAATATTGACCAAATCTGATTGAAGCAAAGGAAATCAAATTTCTGAGAAAGCAACAACACGGGTCAAGTCGTGGACGACGAAGAAGGCGTTTCAAGCACCAGATCAATCGGTTTATTGTTCTGAGCTTTCGAGATCTTACAGGAGTCCATCTTCAGAGATGAGAAAGCAACCAAAAAAGAAGGTAATTATAGTGGCCATAGGCCAATCAACTGTCAGAAAACATCACGTTGGCAAGGGGTTAGAAACAGCAATCGAAAAAAGTATGGGTTCGGGGGGCAACAAGTTGGCACTGGAGTTGGGGGCATTAAAGTGGTTAACGCTTACCAGCTTTCAGTGGAGCTGGGGTCATAAACAGCAATAAGCGTGCCGCATATTCATCCCGTAGGTTGTCCTGGTAACCCCGCCTCCTCTTCCGGCCGGTTCTTTGTGGAATCCTCTAAGCTTGCTTCCTTACGTTTGGTTTGGTTTCGTTCCGTCTCGTTCCCAAATAATGGTGCAAGACTTATGTTGACGACACCTTCATCATTGTCAAAACATCTGATGTCGAGCACCTCAAATAGTTACTGAACTCGGTGGATCCAAATATCCAATTCACAATGGAGGTTGAAAAGAATGACCATCTCCCCTTTCTCAATGTCCTGGTGCGCCGGTGTTCGACTGGACTACTGGAAACTACAGTTTTCAGAAAGGCCCCCAACACGAATCAACTACTACATTTCAACAGCAATCACCCTATGTGCCAAAAATGTAGCTGCGTTCGTACTCTGTTCCAAAGAGTTCAAAAACACTGCAGCACACCAGCCGCCAGAAGAGCTGAACAACAATACCTTCAGGAACTCTTCCGAGCTAATGGCTACCCAAATCTCTTTATAAAACAAAGCAGACGCTGAGTGAGCAGACGATGGCCAGTACAAAGGCAACCCAATGTCCGGAGGGCCATTCCCTACATAAAATGCGCCTCCGAAGCAGTCTCACCACTGTTACAACCTGCAGGCGTAGGCATAGCTCATCGACCTCAAGCGACAATACGCCGCCAGGTGATGAAACCTAAAGACCGACTGCCCCCCTACAGAAACCTCTGCGGTTGTCTACAAGATACTTTGCAATGAGGAAGACTGCAATTATATTGGAGAAACAGGCCGCAAATTGCAAACCCGCCTACAAGAGCACAACGAGCGGCCCAGAGACTGGACTCAAACTCGCAACTGGCAACACACATTGCAGAGACTGACCATAACTTCGATCTCAAAGGAGTGACCATCGTAGGCCAAGGAGCCTCATAAGCCAAAAAGCTGACTCTCGAGGCATGACAATCGGAGCTGCTAGTGGCCTACAAAATCTCGCACCATTACTTGGGAAGGAGACGAAACCAAACCAAACCAAACGTAAGGAAGCAAGCAACGAGGATCCCACAAGGAACCGGCCAGAAGAGGAGGCGGGGTTACCAGGATCACCTACGGGATGGAAAGGCGGCACGCTATATGCTGTTCATGACCCCCAGATCCACTGACAGCTGGTTAACGTACACCACTGGCAGCTTATTAGCGTACAACACTTTAATGCCCCGACTCCAGTGACAACTTGTTGCCCACCCCCCGCCCCCCGCCCCCCTGCCAACGTGATGTTTTCTGACAGTTGATTGACCTATAGCCACTATAATTACCTTCTTTTTTGGTTACTTTCTCATTTCTGAACAGTTCGAAAGCTCAGAACAATAAACCAATTGAGCTGGTTCTTGAAACGCCTTCTTCCTCGTCCATGCAAATACCTGGATCACGAAGTTTCTCATACATACAGGTCAAGTCAAGTTGCAACAGCAAAAACAGACGACACAGTACGCCAAATCGAAGTTCGCTGTTCTTTTGTATTTGTAAGTACAATCGAACAATCGTGTGGAGAAATTCAATTGAGCAACATTTGCGAAAATTGAAATCTTCCCTACCAGCACAATCCCCGGGTAGGACGGGGATAGAGATGGGGGGAGGCGAAGCCAGGCAGGGATAAGCGGGGATAATGGTTAAGGCATTGTTATTACTCGGTTACCCTAAATTTTGCGAATACCGATGACAGACACAGAAGGCTATCTAAGTACTTTTTATAATATTTTAGAATGAAAAGAAGCTTTTTTATTTATTTTTAATGTGATTTCACGGCATTTTCCATTAAGTGCATCAACTGATTATACAAAGATAAAACGGTACCTTTGTTTAAGTTAGCCAACAAGGCGGTCGTTCTTCGCCTTGACCTGCCGTCGTGACCTGCGTGTTTACGACTGTATTCTGCTTCACGAGTTCTCGCGTGATAAATAGCTCTGGTACGTTAAATAAACTGTTTTTTCATATATCTATTAATAGAATTTTGTGGGATTATACTGAACAATGTTCGCTATAGAGTAATTGGTAAATTCGTATCTGGGGCCGTACCCCGTGGTTGATGTAGAGGATTGCCTGAGTTTTTTTACGTTGTTTAGCCTCTTTTATTCATAAATATGGAGCGCTTTTATCTCGGATACCATCGGAGCGCCATTTAGAAGCGTATTCAGCGTAGAAAACGGGCATATCGAGACGCTTTTCCAAATGAGGTGACAACGTTGCCTTCAACGTCTGCTGTTGTTGACGACGAATCTCGGGAATCCTCGGATCCGGAACCAGAGATGCCTGTTCGCACCGCAGCTATACCTTCTGGTGGATATTTTGGTGTATAAGTCATATGTTTAATTAAGATTCAGGAGACCTTGATAAGCCCACATCTGCGACTGAGGGCTCATTTCTACATGCAATTAGAGTGTTTTGCGTGCGTCGGATCTTCGAGAGACCTGGTTGATACACTACGTGCCTTCCAGGGGACCACTACCCCTGAATTTTTGAAGGATACCAGGACATTTTTGGAAACCCCTCGGTCGTGCGTAAGGAAGCCCCTAAATAATGGGGACTATGTTAATGTGGGCCTAAGTGATGGCCTCATACATATACTGCGTAAACGGCAGCAAACTGGTATTCCCCAGGTGGGCATTTAGCTTCACATAGATGGATTGCGGCTTTTTAATGCCTCAGGGAAATATGCTTGGTCCATACTCTGTCGCATTAGCCGTCCATTTGCTTCGCAACCTTTGGTTGTTGGCATTTTCTGTGGTTGGAGTAAGCCGGACCCTATACAGCTGTTTCTGGAAGACTGCGTGTCCGAGCTGAAAGAAATTTTATTGTTTGGCCTACCAACGGAAGGTGAAAATGGCGTTGTTGGGGTCGTTTTGGACAATGTTGTCTGTGACACTCCAGCTCGGTCTTATGTGAAACAAGTGTCATCTCACAATGGCTCTTTTGGATGTGACAGGTATGAGTTTACGCAATGCCTACACCTTACATTTTAGGTGTTGTCACAGCGGGAAGTCCACCTTTAGTGGTCACTTGAGGGATAATGATACCTTCCGTGCGCGGAAAGAGAAAGGTCACCACAAAGTTGGTTCTCTTTTGAGGGCTTACCCATTGACATAGTGGGATCATTTCCGCTTGATTACATGCACCTGTTCTGCCTCGGTGTCATGAGAAAGCTTCTACATACTTGGAAAAGGGGGACAGCGTTTAAGTGAAGTAAATACACTTATTGATACTTGCAGTCGATGCCTACCGGCCGAATTTGCACGAAAATGCAGATCGCTGGACCATCTTTAGTTCAAAGCCTCCACTTTGGAAAACACTACGCTGTCTGCTGCACTTAGTGATATTATTTGTATACATGTCCCATTTTATTTTGACAATTACTTTCACCTCAAACCTCTTTCACATACTTTTTCGGAAGAATAAAATTATAATAAACTTTTCCTTTTCCCGTTTTCTTATTAACGTAAATGACCTGATTATCACCTGCTTTTTATTTAGATGTACTGTGTTGTCGTATTTACAACTGAAAATTCAGTTGATGTGGTTGCCGAGAAGTGGTTTCATGAATACGACAACAGCCGTGTCATGTGGCCAGATGATCGAAAAGTGCGAAAACGCTGTTTGCAGATGGACGAGCGGCCACCAGAGGGCATGCCCTATTACCCAGTAAAGATACTAGGTAATTATTTCACATTAGAGGACGCTCGCCGTCACGCTAAGTTGGCGGAGGAGACCTCCGATTTATCCAGTTCTGAACCAACGCTAAAAGGCAGAGGTTGTCGAAGGAAGTAAGCGTTTGGTACAAATAATGTTTCCTTTTCTAGGATTCGTCGTCAGCTGTCCTTGGAATCTGAGGACGCTTCAAGCCAGCAAAATATTTTCTGCAAGAAACGGTACGCTTGTGTTCAAATTCATTTCTTACTGCTTACTACCAGGTCGATGGCTTAATTGAGATTGGCGGACGGAGTGAGAAGGACATTATCAGAAGCATTCTATCGCGGATTTTAGGGCCGCCCTTTTCTCGCAGTTTACTTATTCAAGGGCTTCTAAGAACAAAATTTCCTTCATTGGGAGTCCCTTATACACTGTATTTTGTGGTAGGTTTACATTTATGTCACGATGTTGTCCGACAACATCTGAACTTGCGCACAGTTGATGAAACATTTATCCGCAACACCATCATAGAATGGTTCCACGGGCCTCGTAACCGCTATGGTGGAGTGCAAAGGAAGCGGAGGGATGTTGTCCATGGAGGGTTCCTGGAATATCTAAACTCCGAGGACACGGTAAATAGCATCTTTCTTGCATACCTCTTTCGTTCAGTTGACTTGATTTTGAATAAATTGTTATCAATTATGACTGTACGCATCTAAAACTGGGTTTTCTGTTGTTGTAGGAACCGGCAAATTTTGATGACTTCGGAGCAAGTACTTCAGGGTATCAACAGCCCTCCATACTTGAAGAAAGTTATCCAAAGAATGACGATCATTCCATCAATGAACAATGAAACTTGTTCGAACGTTGAGAAACATTCATTCACACATCATTTTCTACGAATTCATTTTTTCTTTCAATACATTTTCCATATCATAAACTGCGTGCCTTTTGCTTTCACGATTGGGGGTTTGGGTGGTTGAGGGAAATGGGGCTAAACAGGATTAGGATAAGGCGTCATGCTGCCGGAATTTTTTCCTAGACGGGGCTAAACGGGTTGAAATCTCCGTCTGCAGCCCCGTCCTAGGTGGGGGTATATCCCCGTTTAATCCCCACCCTAGGCGGGGCTAAAAGGGGATTGTGCTGGCAGGGTTATGGAGACTTACACACCTCCTTCGGGTAGTTGACGTTTGGTGAAACTTCAGTGTAAACAATAGGCATTCTTCGTCAACAATGGCATGTGCAACGGGATTTAAAATTAGATATCCCAATTTTCCCAAACTGTTGCGCAGTATAGTACATGCAATTAGTATTGAAACACTGAAAGAATAGTAGGGATGGAAGACATGGTCCAAAGTAGCTACATTCATCCTCCTTCTTATAGCCAAGTACTCAAAATGTATGCATAAAAAGCTCAATGTTTGTGCTGTTTCTTCCAGAATACTTTATATCTTTCTGAATAATATGGTGACAGGCCTGGTAGCCTGAATAATTCATCTACCTAGGAGGGAAACATGCTTTTCACGTGAAGGCCTAGCTACGTTTAAACCACCACGTAGGCATACTGTGGATAACTCACCAGGTTTGGCGTACTGATGAATTCTAAAAAAGCGACGAAAGAGGGCTCAAAAAGTCAGAAGACTATATATGAAGCCAATCAGAGCTGTCTTAAATTTTATTCAAATATCATTTTGGCCACAAATGTACGTGTTATTTGATCATTTCTAACAATATTGATTTTCATCCCAACTGCATTTATTTTAATTTTTAAATAATATCAACAATTCTCTCGGTCTTTGGTTGTTCATATTTGAGCACGCCGGGGTTCCAATTAAAATAACCATTTATTTCATATTCATTGAGTGATGTTGGCTGTGACTAACAGAGATGTCAGACGGACTGCGCGCGTCGTCCGTCCAAATGGTCAACGCCAAGCGGCCCCGATATTTCACGAATAAAAACCGTTATTTTCAGATAAGATTTGGTTTCATGCCTTAATGAGAACGCCAGTAAGGCTCCACAGACCTCGGATCTTGGTCCTTTCGTCCCTATTGCTTCCTGTACATTAATGTACAGTGGTGCTGTTTACGTTTTCTAACTAAGTTACGCCCTCGAAGGCTGTGCTCACACTCTGTATTCACTCATCATCGCTGCATATTATGAACGTCGTAGCCTGTTGGCCAGACATCAGGCGACGTCATTCCAGTTGGCTACAGAAAACATGGTCCCAATAGTACAGAAGAAGTACAAATTCCGTTAGAGGACTGTAACCTAATGTAGACACAAAGGGCTTATAGTTCAGCTGGATTTCCGCAATTATTTCAAGCGACCTCGTCAAAAAATATTACCTCCCACGCGCTTATCTGAGAAAGGATTATATTTCAATACCCTTTGCAGTATATCCGAATTCTGCTGTTATGTTCTAATCCACATTGCGATGAACTGAATGTAGGGCCACTGCTTTCTTTTAACTCTTTATGCCATACTTTATTGACCCTTTTCGCTCATCTTCATCCAGGTCGTTTTCTTCATTGTTACGGCTGCATTCTTTTGGGAGAAGTTCACTTTGCGATATATCGTCCTGTCTGGCTTCTGCGCCACCGCGAGCTTGGCTGCGTACAAATTTATGTCGTACATGTCGACACCGACTTTTGAGCAGAACGACCGGGGAGTTAATCAGCTCGTCGATGCTGGTCTTGATTTGAACATTACATCAGGCGGGATTGCTGAGTAAGTCCAGTTTGTGGTTACAATCAACGTTTTGCTACAAAATTTGCTTTTTGAGCCTCCATTTGTGTTTGTGCTTTCACTGTCCATTTATTTTGTGAATATTGTCGGTGGCCTTAAGTTATCTTCCATGTTGCAAAAGTTTGTAATCCAGACCCCTACCAAAACCTAACGTATAATAAAAATAAGCCAAAAATGGGCCAGTGCTATTGACAACTACCCATCAAGGAGAGATGTCTAATGACTACTCTGTTCCTTTGTAAATAGAAATAGCGGTATATCCTCAGCTCTCTGACTTGATAATATTGCCGTAGAAGACGTTTGGACAACTTATTAATTTGCTTTTGAAAACATGGCATAGGTGGGTACAACTGTTCATTTGCGTGTCTCGTTGTAAGTTGGTAGTCGGCAGATGGACTTAAGTACCGACCTCGTAGCTGTAACAATTCACATGAAGGCCACGCATTCTGCGCCTTCACAAGTACTTTATGATTGTAACTGGCGTTATTTTTTAATTGACCAGGTGTTTGTTAAGGTTAGCTCATAGCAATTCAAATATGTATGCACAACTGAGCTGAAAATGAGGTTAAATAAATATTAGATTTCCACTTAAGATGAGGGGCTATAACTTTATGCTGCCAGGCATTTGAAATATGACTACCCCCAATGCAGATTTTTCCCCTAGTTAGCCAGGTAAGCAAGTGTCCAATCTGTGTTATCATAAATTCAGGTAGGTTTGCCCTTTGAATCAGTCAATTGCAATCTCTAGCGTATTTGCTCAATTTTCACTGGCTGTCAGTTTATTTTCCTAGATAATTATGGTGACAACTTAATCAAATCTTCTTCTTGTGCTCTGTAGTCTTTCGGAAAGACTTCTTTTAATTTTCGCTTTTTAATTCATGAACACCCAATGCCTTGTCTATCAGTTTGACTCTTTCCACATTAATTCCCTAGCGAGTAAGCAGGGAGAATATTTTAAAGTTTGTTCCCATCTGGTATTCATGTTTATTTCGGTTTTTTTCCCCTTAGATACGCTAAGGATCTAATTTTGGCCTGCTGTATAGTGCAAGCTCTCAGTCTTATCCACAATGGCTTTTGGTTACTGCTGTTATTTGTAAGTTTTGCCGAATTGAAGTCCTCCCGTTTATGTAAATAGAAGCCCTGTTTGGAATATCAACAATTTCTTTGTAGGTCTTAATTGTGTACTTTGTTTCTTTCCAAAAGTTCTTCTTATACCAGCTTTTGTAGCGTTTGTTTACTTAAAATAGGAAAGAAGCGATATTTGATGACTAGCATCTTAGGTTTCGCCTATATTTTCTGTGTCGAGTAAACACAGACGTGCGGCCAGTTATTCTATTCGGACAGATAAGCAACGCGTTTCTTAGTGGGTAGCTTTAGGAAAACAACATGCAAGGCGTCCGAGTCTGTCCTCTACTAAATGAGTACGAAGCGAATATCAAAACACCCAAACTTGGCAGTGCCACATACTTGTTATCGCTGCCAGCGGCGTAGTCTTTACGCAATATGTTTTAGTAACGATTTCCATCTGATGTTTCGACTTCCAAGCGTCGCCTGGCCGTCAGTCTTCTCTCCGGAAGTTTGCCATGAATAAAACAGCTTTGGTCGTGTAAGAAACTGACATGGTAGATTCTTGGTTACGAAATCGCGCGTTAAGCGTTTTGAAAATTTCTCCTGTTAGACTACGCTCAGTAAACAAAAAATTCGAGTTTGAACTTCAGGCAAAAAATCACCATCTTAGTCTCCTTTGTCTTTATTGGTAGGTAAACATTCGACTGTCGTATCCGATGAGGTCCACTGTGTACCCCACAGCAAGGTGACGAGGGACGCATTTATTAGATTAGGTTAGAGTAGGCTTGCACAGTATCTATCACACCTCACTCAGGCCTGTTGTCAGAATCAAGTCGAAAGAATAGAGGGCGGGAAATTACACAGGTAACCGGTGGGGTCGAATTCGCGCCTAGGTTTGCCGCTGCACCTGGCTCATATTCCACGCAGTAGGAGCGCCATATAGACCACATTAAGGGCGACTCATCGCCACAACCTTACTCTCAGTTGTCCAATACACACGCACCTACACCTACTACCAATCGTTTCACTACTGCACGTGAAGGTTCCAACTTGAACCCGAAGACGCCTCGGGACGAGTATGTCGGTGAAGTTTTTACATCGTACATATTTTCCCGGTTACGGGATTTTGTCTGAGGTAACGACCCGCATCACAATCGTCTGACCTTGTCAATTTAGATATCGTGGAAAGGCATTTCGCTTTCATTTATAATCCCTACCCTAGCGACTGCTTAGTTTGTTGTTAGTTAAAAAATAATCTGCTTCAGTCCGTAGTCTTCAGCCTAATCAGCCCACATGAGTACTGTGTAAAGTCTTTTTGTTGAAAATTCACGATTGATGTTTTTTCCCGTTCACCTTCTACAGGTCCCCGGCCGCGTATGTTACCTCTTCTGGGTGCATATTCTTGCTCCCTGGATCTTTGATCCCAATCAGTCACCCACTATCAATGAAAAGAAGCAGAAGAAGCAGGAACGTCGGATGAAACGGATGCAGAACGCCGGCCGATAATTCCCTCTACTTTTGACTGCCAAGTCAGTCTAAGTCTCCACCCAGGGCCACCGTCTGTGATGCATCCTTTGTGCTCTCAACCATTTTTTCAGTAGAAGTTTGGATCGCCTGCTCCCCACCACACCATCACCGTCTTGAAGCGTTCTCTAGTCGAACACCTCATGACCCGGGAAGCATTTGCTGGTGTGCCTCGTATGACTTTCCACGACTGCAGCTGCCTTTTGTTAATATGCAGCCTGCGCCGTTGGTCACCATGCTACTTATTTGGACATTGTGAAATTTATACTCCCTATTTTGGAACTTTTCGGATTTACTCTTACATAGACAATGCAGGAGTGAGCGAGTCTATGTTTTATCACGCGTTTTCGTGAGAAGGGTTTGTTTGTAGGCCGGCCTAGTGGGAAGGGGTTTGCACTTTGCACTTTGCGAAGCATTTAACGTAACCTGGATCATTTAAAGGCACCTATACAGATAATTAGGCCTCACCTGGCGTGTTTCATGCCATTTTTGCTCGTCCGGTTGCTACCTTACACAGTGCTCAAGCAGACTTCCTCTCTTGCTCTCGGTGCTGACTTCTTGTAGCTGTCGTGGCTGATTTAGGTAGCAGGACTTGGTATGCGGAAGAGGACATATATTATTTGTGTCTATGATAACGTCCATAACGGTTGTTTAAGACGCCTTTATGCTAGGAGTTCATTTCACGGCGACTAGTTGTCATTTGGTTAGTGGCAGATTGCTGGGCCAAAATTTGCCTATTGGCGCACCGGCCCTCCTCGTCATCAGTTGACCACGTCGTTGCTTTGTCAGCCGTGTTAACCTGTGAATTCACATGTCATGTCCCCATCGGGTACTTTAAATTCACACGAAGCGTAGGCTCGCTTGACTGTTGCCCAACATACCAACACGACAGAGACGGAGAGCGAGAGGGTAAGATCGGCCACGATGAAAATGTATTCAAAGCATGCAAGTCTTTCTTGAAACGCTTGCTGTTATTGCATCCGACTCAGGGTGGCCGTATTCTGCACGGCCAGCTGAGTAAATTCTCGCAGACATGAATCTGAGGAGATGGCCAATAGTAGCGAATATTCGAGTCCCAGGAAGCAGTTCAGAAGACGAAGATGCGATCACTGGAACAAGAGTTTTATTTGCCTGACGTTTCGGATTCCGTCGGGAATCCTTAGTCATAGGTAATCGGAAACAAGTCTGAGGCATGCGCAGATAAGGGGTGATACATGCACAGATTGCACGGTATTTATAGTTCACAGTGGTCACCCGCATGCGTACTATAATTGTCAGTTCTTGTGGTCACCGCTTGAGGTCTTAATTGGTGCGGTGATTGGTCATTAATTGCCACAGCGTTCTTGTCCGCGTCGGATGCGGGTTTGGTAATTGCGCGACAATAATGCCCGCTGTCGTCGGAGTTGTTGTTGCACCCAGTCCTTCCCACGTGACTGATTCTCGTGCTCAGGAAATGTCTCAGTACACCGTAGGGGAACGCCAAATCGTTGTGCTTGTTGATGGACTGGGGGCCTGAAAACCATGACTCGAGCAGCTCGCGGCTCACGCGGTTGTCCCCTCTTGCGAGGATTTCGGCCTCGGCAAACTTGAAAATATGGTCGGGTCCCGTTGAGTGAGCTGCAACCTGGGAGTTGGCGTCTTTCTTCCTCACCGCCGCTGCATGCTCGGCCATTCGCGTCCGGAGTAATCTCCCAGTTTCTCCGACGTAGTTGCTTTGTCCACAACTACACCAGATTCGGTAAACGACTCCAGCCGTTTCCTGCCGTGGCAGTGGGTCTTTCGGCCTCATGACCCGGCGCCTGATGGTTGCTTCCGGCCTGTGTGCAACTCCAACTCCAAGTGGGGTGAGTAGACGGCTGACTGCTTCCGATACATTCTTCACGTATGGAAGAGCTCGCCAAACGTTTAGGCCAGCTGGACTTGGCTTCTTCTCTCGTTTGCGCATGCAGTGGTTGACAAAATTGTGCGGGTAACCATTCGCTCTCAGTACCCGTCGAACATATTGCAATTCAGCAATTTTGTCTTCCGCTTCACTGCAATGCGTCTCGACGCGCCGGAATAGCGCTCTTACGCAGCTGCGTTTGTGACCGATTGGGTGGTTGCTGTTGTAGTTCAGGACTTGCATAGTGTTGGTTGCTTTCCTGAACACTTTAGTCTTCAGGCCACCATCGTCTTTGCGACAAACGAGGACATCCAGGAAGGCCAGTTGGTTGTTTTCTTCTTCCTCCATCGTAAATTGAATGTCCGGGAAGACGGCGTTTAGACGTTCCTTGAATGTCAGCACCTGATCCCGCTCAATTACGACGAAGGTGTCGTCCACATACCGAGCCCAGAGTTTCGGCCTGTGGTGTCGGAAAACCAGCGACTCCAGCCGTTGCAGGACCGCCTCTGCTATGAGTCCGGAAATGGGCGAACCCATAGGCGTGCCCTTCACCTGCTCGTAGATAGTTCCGTTGAAGGTAAAGTACGTCTTCAGGCAGAACTTTAGGAGCTGGAGGATTTGAGCGTGCCCGAGGCGATTCTCCTTTTCGTCGTATTTCTCTCGTAGGAGTAGTTGGATAGTCTCGACGGCCAGGTCCTGTGGAATAGAAGTAAAAAGGGACGTGACATCAAAGGAAACCATGATATCATTTGGCTGGAGGCTTACCCCTTTAAGTTTCTCCAAGAATTGTGTTGACGACCTGACTGTTGTGTCTGAATCAGCGGTCAAGAATTTGAGCCGTCGGAACAGCCACTTCGCCAGTCCGTAGGTTGGAGTTCCTTTGAGAGATACGATTGGCCGGAGGGGTGCGCCCTCTTTGTGCACCTTGGGAAGACCATAGAAGCGGGCCAGGGCCGTTTCTTGTGCTCTCGCCATGCGTCGGTCGATTGGTGATATTGCACCTGACTTCTCCATTGCCAACAGCGTTGTGTTGATTTCGCGTGTCAGCGTTTTCATGGGGTCGGATTTGCACGGGACGTAGGACTGACGATCGTCCAACAAAGTTTGGGCTTTGTGAATGTAGTCTGTCCTGTCCAATACGACAGTTGACCGCCCCTTGTCCGCCGGCACGATAGCGAGGTCATTGTCGGCTCTGAGTTCTTTCAGTGCCTTACGTTCGACTTTGGAGAGAACGTCACGTGGTCGATGTGCCATGTGACTAAGGATTCCCGACGGAATCCGAAACGTCAGGCAAATAAAACTCTTGTTCCAGTGATCGCATCTTCGTCTTCTGAATCTGAGGAGAGTTCTTTGGTCACAGCCAATGCAGAATGCTGTAGCATGCATGTAATACATGGCATGCAGCGTGGGAATGTGAGCACGTGATGACTGGTCGTGGGAATGTGAGCATTCTCAACACTATCCCGCCTAATTTTATCCTGACGTATCGAACCACCTGTACCCGAGAGCAGAGGCCGAAGCTGGCACGTCCCCGATCGACTATGTAGATCTTCTGACTAGAGATGCAATCATCAGAGACGAATGCGGTGCAGGCACGAAAATGACGGCAAATGTTTGGGCGTATGGCTATGTATCACCCATGCAGAGGGATCTCACATAGGTGGGAATGCCACTTTGAGGCTACATTGAGAAGGAACCGCTGCAGCATGAATCAGTCCTCTAGTCACAGTGATGGCCGAGTCATCTTAGTTGGAAATCTTAGCGCGTTTTGAAAATTAAAAAACGTCACATATATGGTGTTGAGAACTTAGCGGATTTGTCCTAGGACTAGCCTCCAGCTGATGGTATGATTGAACACTCTGACTGACAAAGTCAAGCGCCCGTCTGCGTTTGTCACTCACATTGCCCCGTCCTGCTATTCGAAGCGTGGAGCAAATTCAGCGTCATTACAGTTACCACATCTGTTTCTCTGAGAGCCACACATTCTTGCGCCTACTGCTGCTATCATCTTCTGAGGCAAGGATGAAATATCGGTGATGTGAGGCCAAATATGATGATGAGGATTTCACTCTAGCGCATTGCCGCTCTAACGCATCAAAAAGTACAACGATAAAAACTGCACACGCTGGCAGCGAATGCAAATAACTTAAAGGCTTTTTGCTTCCGGGTTGCTGCAGCGAGTGTGGATTCGTTTGAACCACCGTGCGTCGTTTGTGAGCCATCGGATGATTCCTGTGAGAAGTTGCGTTCTGTTCGTCACCTTTCTTTAGACACTTGTTTATATTTCACCGTTTTGGCTTCGTATGAAAAACACATCAAGGAGGGGTAACTGCTAGGCTCTCTCTTCTTTGCTTGTGAATTTTACATCCGGGCAGATTGCGTTAAGGCACTGGCTCACGAACAAAGCTGCGCGAAAAGAGTGGTTTAACCGCATCCAGACTTACTGCAGCAACCCGAAAGAAAAAGCACATGAGACCCGGTATTTCTGCGAACAGTTTATACGAAACAGTTATTCGAAGCCGTTCGCCCTTAAGGGCCTACCCAAGAGCAGCGCATAACATGTGCTTCCATACATCAAGGACCTGTCAGATGCGACCGCGTGCATTGCTATGAGACTAGGCGTCGGGATCGCATACCGGCCTAAAGCTTCCATGTAAAGCTGGGTCATGAAAATCAAGGACCGATTAAATTCTACTGAACAGTTGGGTGTAGTGTATCGTATCTTGTTTCTAAACTATTCTCGTAACTACACAGGACTGGACGCATACGTAGATCGCACCTAGGTGAACATGTGTTGACTGTGAGACGGTGTGACAGATTGTCTCTAAGGGCTGCCCACACGTACAAAACGGGGCATGAAGTAAACTCCGCGGCCATGAAGATAATCGCTCACGCCGGAAGTGAGACAAATCAGGGATTGATTGAATCTGGGGCCTCCGACGTGAAGTGTGTGTGTCGTAGCCCATAGTTGGATCAGGAATCCCTGCCGAAATCCAAACTGGGAGTAGTTGGGAGACGGAGAAAAGCCGTGACCTCGACCGGCTTGAGCCAAAGGTCCGCGGAAGTAAGGTGGATGCCTGGTCGGAAACTGCAGGCGAACAGATGACGGTAGTCATGCGGCGAGACGCCGTAGTCGGAACAGCAGTCGGATATGGATGGGTCAAGCTGGTGTTGGTACTGGCGAAGGAGCTTGCGGTAGCCACTGCGAAGCTGCGCCAAGGTACAGCGAGTGACCCTCGGGCGATGTCGTTCCGAGGCCGCAATCGGGTGTGGATAGCCACCCAAAAGGACCGGGGGACGGTAGCCTCGTTTCCCCTCGACAACGACCCTCTGGTGGAGACGGTGGAAGCCTGTATTGGTGGCAAAGCTATCAACAGGCAAATCCGCGAGAGACAAGACAACAGCTTCCTTGTAGAGTGCTCGCATGGATGGCCGGACGTTGCGGCTGGGCTCAGGAGCGTTGCAACGGTGATGGTTGGGATGGCCAAGTTGCGAACTGCTGGCTAAGGAGAGTGTTGTAATGGGCGACCGGCAGAACAGAAGCCTCCGCATGAAGATGATCTAAAGGTGACATTTTATAGCAACCTGTGATCGCGCGGAGGGCAGCGTGCTGTGCTGACTGGAGGCGGTGCAGGCTGGAAGAGCTCATCGTAGGAGACCAATAGAAAGTCAATAGATCTGGCGCCGGCATACAGAGCTCTTCGCAGTCACCTCCGGTTTGACCCTTCTGTTGTTTAATTGGCCTCTACCCCCTATAACTGTTGCTTTTTCTTTGTTTCTGCTTTTACCTCTCACGAAGGACTCCAGTGAGAGTTCGAGAGCTCATGCGAATCAAGACAATGTTTGGGGGGAGCAGCCATCTTCTTCTGCACTTATCTATACTTGGAATACGAACCTAAGCCCTTATTCGTGTTACTTAACTCACCGGATTAGGCGCACCCGAGGTCAAAGGTTGTGCCAGAAGACAGTCTGAATACCTGATATTCTTATTTTATAGTAATAAATGATAAGATTAACAGACTGAGATGGAGTTACCAAGGCGAGGTAGGGAAATAAAAAGTAGATATACACTCAAGGTGATTATTTGAGTAGTCTGGCGACTAACACAAAGACATGGTTATTGGTTTAAATACGACAGGGAACAATGAACGGTGGGAGTAGATGGATGAGAAGGCAGTGGATGGGAACAGGGAACAACGAGGAAACCGAAGAATGACAAAACAGAAACAAAGAAAACGACATCGGATAAAGTCTGTTTACTAACAAGCAATTAGTAACACAGCACAAACACATTAAATGTCACAGGTAGTTAGGGTTAGAGGACCGAATATGTACTCGTGCTGTACTCGAAGGCAAGGCTACCCGTGGTTCTCTAGGGGCCCCTATTCTCGTGGCTTGAACGGTCAGCAAACGCACTTGGCAAGATACCCGACTGTAAAGGTAGGGCAAATGGGCAGGTGAAGGCGTGCTTGCTTCACTTGTGTTTCCTATGTTTGCCTCCGGACTGAATTTCTTGCTGGTGGCAAGATAAAAGGAAACTAAAACTAGCAAAGTATTGGTTCGCATTTATAGATGGCCTCTTCACAAGCCAGCGTGAAAATATAGGAATTTAGATTTTGAATGAACTGCTTTGGTAGCAAGATAGGAATTTCAAAATACTTCAGCATTCGCCCGCAAGTTACGGCCATCAAAGTGGCAAAGGATTCCAAGATCGAACTTTCCGAGTCATAACCCAAGCCTTCCTGAGGACACGAAAACAAAGGAAGCAACAGGCCAGTCCGGTGCACACAGAAATAACCAAGTCACGTGACCTTCAACGGCAGAGACCATGCGAGGGGGCAAAGGCGTTACACGCACGCGAGACCGCTGTCGTGCTGAGGTCACGCCTGGCCAGGGGCAAAGCGCGCGCTCGCTAAGTGTCACACTGACGTCGGCGCACGATGGCCACTAGCAGAGGGGCAAAGAGGAACAAAGATGGCTGGCCCTTAAATAGCGAGGCTGTGAGCAGAACAGGACTTTGTGCTGGAGACGCTGCCGATGACCCGAGATTCTGCTGCTGGTGAAAAGACGTGCTGTTGGCCGAGACGAGCTTCCGACGGCAGAAGACAACACTGATATGCAAGCAGAACTAATTAAGTACTATCTGCTATCCTTTTCTGTCTTCTCTTACTAACACGTAACTTGGGGACATAACCGGTGTTGACACAGGAACACATTCGGTCACAACAAGGGCAATCAAACATAGGTAAAGTTAGGTCAATGTTTAGTACAAGGTCTGAGCAGCCTACCCTAAAAGAGAGTAATGTGTCGAAAACTACCCGGAAAACGCTGGGGAACCTACTGGCGAGTCAAATGACTTATACTGTCGACACACATCTGCAGAAAAGTCGGCGATACACACACTTCTAGCTAGATATTAACAAACTGAGTAAATGGGACATCATTTATGAATTAACAGAGATATACTGCTAATGGCTCTGATGAAGGATCCGCGACGGACTTCGATACCTCAGGCGCATAATAGTCTTGTCTCAGCCACCACTTCTTCTTCGACTTCTTCGCACAGGCTCCAGAGTTTTACCGCCTGCCGGTATGCGAGGCGTCATTCAATCGTAAAACTTATTCACCAACTGTATGAAGTGCTACAGACGTCCAGATTTAGTAATATTTTCCCGAATACATCACAGTTGTCTGCACCGAAAACATCGACAAGCGTCAGGCAAATGTTGATCCTCATCTTTTGGCACTTCTCCCGCATTTTTGCAGGCCGCGTAGATCATGTCGGTGGTTCTGCAACTCCTGTGTAATCCACACTGCTTCAGGCGAATGTTCAGGTGCTTCAGGCGGAAGGGCTCGAAGGTGTTACGTAGTGAGATGCCTCTGTGATTGCCACAGAGACTTATTGATTTCCTTTAGGCCTATGCATGCATGGGGGATGTTCGTGTCCTCAAGGTTCAGTTAAGATAATCTTCCCGGTAATGGTACTATACGTCACCATGTAGCTCAGATCTGCAGGAACCCTTGTTTACAGTCAACGTTTCGAATTTCACCGTCATCATCACGATAGCCGCTGGTGTCTGATTTGGTCGAATATTCGGCCGGGATTCCTGAATTCGGCTGCCTGACCCCTTGCTGCTACGAAATTTTCGGGTGCTCTGTATTTCATCCTATGAAAAAATGAACAGCACCAAATGCACGCCCCTCCAGCGCGCAGGTCAGTGGTGAGCCTACCGAATGGTACAGAACTGTAGTGAACTTGCAGCGTCTTCCACCTTTCATGCCACACCACGCATGAGGTAACGTGGTTGCAGTTTTCAGCCTGCCTCAAGGTCATTCCCACTCCGCACGGCTTCTTGCCTGCAACGACCAATGCTAACGAGTGTGTATTTACTAGTGATTGTCTCACTCCGGTCTGGTCAATCACCTTCTGGGCTGACCCACATAAAGGCCGCTTTGTAGGTACTGTGTCGATTATCCCACTCGGATGCAGCCTACGCTCATCCAACAGTCAACTTCCTCCTACCCCTTCTGTACGGAATAAAATATTCCTCCCGCCTGGCTTGTTATGTATTCAAAACATAAGGCAGTTTTAGGCAGCAAAACCGAAGGCTGACCGTAAACAGGAGTTGTGCTCAGGTTGAGGGAACTGTTTCGTGTGTGAGTCATGTTTCCTGAGGAGGCTTTATGGTGGAGTTTAAACGTCATTAGCTGAAATTTAGCCAGTCAGAATAAAGAAAGGGTAAACGCCTTGCGCGAAAGCCTTGCCCCGACATCACGCGCGGGCATATACAACATGGCGTCTCTCTTCTTCCCTTCCCACATGGAGCCGAGCCTGAAGATCGCAGCCGTACGAGATTTATCCATTAACTTAACCCAAAGGAGTAGGAGTCCATACTCCTGTGTTAATCATCTATATTCAACCGCGGGAGATTTACGAACTTTTTCTTCGCGATATTCAGTTATCCAGCTTTTTGTGGTAGTCATCAGCCTCGAAAACGGACTACTCGTAATTTTTGACGTATGCTAGAACTCTGGAGCGAAGCGTCAAGCGAAAAATAACATCCAAATTAGGAATATAATTTATCGGAATGCCTGATAGACAGAAAGTAGGAAGGAGAAGACGGAGAAAATAAGACATGAGCAAGGAGGATTTGCTCACTGGATGGTTCGGATTAATTCGCGAGCCCATCTCCTGAGATGGCAACCGCGTGTGTTAACGAAGCACAATATCTTCGGGTTCTGCGTGGTAGGAACTCTTCGTACGGCGAGTCGTGCAACGACACTAGGACCACTCCCAGGGTTCAGGTGTGAACAATCCCAATTCCTCTAGTTAAGGCCATCATCTACTGAAGGGTCAGCTGGTGCACGATAGAGACGATACGATATTTACCCATCCGAGTGTCACGTGAAGGAGAACGGGGAACGTATCTTCACCTGCCGCTGCAGACGACGATTAATTTTTTACTGGGCAGCTTGAAAGGGGGCCAAGGTGTAGCTAAGTGAGCAATGGAATAGGGCTGGCTGAAAACTGGTCCAGTGATTCCCAGGCTGCATCTTGGGAACTTCAAAAGGAGAGGTGTGTGCACTTTTAATCAGTACACACGCAAGTACCGTTTTCATTGTTCAGCTGGCAAATATGCGGCGCCCTGAAAAATATGCTCTCGAGCTGCTATGCAGGACAATGGTTCTATAGATAGGTCGAAAGGAACGGTTGGCATCTCAGTGATATGGACACATGGAAGGTTATCAACAAATACAGCTTCAGAAGATAAATTGGCGAACATACGTTTGTTTTCGATAAATTCTCGTCAGGCCTTTACATTTATGTGGTATGAATAAACTATGGTGTTCACCAACCACCATAGTTTATTCATACCATATAAATGTAAAGGCCTGACGAGAAATTATCGAAAACAAACGCATGTTCGCCAATTTATCTTCTGAAATTTTCAATGGGAATTTTCGCAAAGATTCAAAACAGTCCACATTCAGGCAGTCGACACTGGTCGATGGATGCTCACCGACCGCTAACAGAAATCCCTTGTCCCGCTCTGCATTGGGCCTCATTTATCGGACCCTGAGAGCAGCCACAGCGGCTAGTAGTCTAGGCAGATAGTAGTGCCCACGAAGACAAGAGAGACTGGAATTTTCATTGCTGGCTTACTAGCCATCTTCAGTCAGTCATACCCAACCCCAGGTGGTGCTCCACCGGAGGCTTGAACGCGCTGTGGCTGCTGCCAGAGCCCGAGAAATGAGACCCAAGGCAGGGCGGGACAAGTGAGGTCCATTAGCAGTCAGTTAATGTTCATCAAAGATTGCCAGATACCCCCTGACCTAAACCAGCAAGACAACGAGCTCTTGGCTTTATGGTTAGAGTGTTAGAGATTGATCAAAAAGGCCACGAGGTGGAGCTCCGGCTGGTGCACCACTTGGGGTTGGGTATGACTAGCTGATGACGGCTAATAAGCCAGAAATAGCCATTTCAGTTTACTTTTTCTTCATCGGCAATAATATCTGCCTAGAGGAAAGCAGTCAGTGGACTATCTCAGGTAATCGGTGCGAGGCGAAAGAGGTAATGGGATAAAAGGGCACAGTTTTAAGGAGGAGACGTAAAAAGCTGTAAGAAGAGGATCATTTCAGCCACATTGAGGAGGGATGGGAGGGATGAGAAATTGTTATCACGGAATATTCTTGGAAAAATCGGAATGATGAAGAAATATACACACGTATGCGAGGCGAAACCTATAAAAGTTTGTATATCGGATAAAATGGGATTTAACACACATTGGAGATTGTCTAGTTTGTTCACTGAATTGACTTCAGGGACAAGATGCTGTTTACCAGAAAAGACTTCAGTTCATATGAGTAAACTGGGACAGATAAGAGCAGAATCGGGCCACATCCAACAATTTTTGATATACAAGGAATTTCTTACGATAGTAAACGCTGTCGAAAAAAAATTTTTCGTGCATGTTGTACTATAAAGTCCGCGGTAGCGAGTCGACGGCCAAACCACATAATTATTGGTTTTTATCCGTTCAAATTTTCGCTGTTTTGTGCACACGCCAGAACTAGCCACCTCATTTGTTGCTGTTTTTCCCATGTTTGAGGACGGACTCCTGCAGGAGCCCGAAAGCTCAGACTAATAAAATATTGATTCCAGTGTTCGAAAATCCTTCTTCTTCTTCTCAAAATACACACGTTCCTAAAATGCGAACATTTGCCTCAATTCGTAAAAACTAGAAACCTTTTAATCGTATGCATTCAAAGAACAGACAATTTTGTTTCGCATTCATAAAAATGAGGTCAGTAAATTGATGACACTAGGCATTACTGTCGGGAGAAAAAAGCGAATTAAGTTTAAGCAAATTTATTTTGAAAATCGGCCAAGTGTTGTGCAAAAAATTAGGTAATAAGCTAATAAGGCTGTAATTTGCTTTACCTCACCGAAAATAACCACCAT
The DNA here is from genome assembly GCA_036362985.1 of Ligula intestinalis. Classification (NCBI taxonomy): domain Eukaryota; kingdom Metazoa; phylum Platyhelminthes; class Cestoda; order Diphyllobothriidea; family Diphyllobothriidae; genus Ligula; species Ligula intestinalis. The sequence continues at coordinate 18,982,447 of JAYGXS010000006.1, read as the reverse complement.
GAACAAGTATACATACAAGCAACCAACCATAAATTTTCTCTGTCAAACCGTATGCATAAGATGTCCGAACATTATGTATGGATCAGTGAATCAATGATCAGAAAAACGCGAAACGTAACGGACAGAAGATTATTTTTTTCCTGAAATTGTCGTTGATAGTCTGCTTCTCTGCTCGAAATTTGGTATCTTAGAACTGAGTCTCGAAATGAACAAATATACTGAAAAATACTCCGGTATGCATAAAAAGTGAGCTCTTCCATTTCTAGCAGATGGTGTATCACCAATTACTAGAGGAGCAATAAAATGGCCCAAATTTCTCATTTGATCTTGATTTGATCTTCAAAATGGTAAGGTTCACAAATATTCGATGCCGAAACGAATTCTCAAGAGGCAGCTTGTCCTAGAATGCTCTTTAACTAATCTTAAGCATATGAATTAGTGTCTTTTGTTGTGGGCGTTCCTTTTTCATGGCCATGAGTTGACATTTTTGGGTGATTATAAAACAATGACTCAAACAGACAGCCGCATAAGGAAATATGTTTAAAAACCCGTTATTTAGGTAAATGCTTTTAAGAAATATGCTCTTTTTAAAGGTTTTGGTAAGCACGTAGAATATACTCCTTATTTATTGCCAATCAACTGAGGCCAGTGTAAATCGTAAAGTGAACTGAACCTTGTCGTGAACGAAATCCAAAAATAATTAAAAAGAAATGTGGCGGACGTAAATTTCTCTAAGTGCATGCAGAATGGTACGTTTTCAATTGCGCTTGACAATTTCATTTCAATTTATTTGTCACTGACTGGCATGTCTACGCGTGAGCTTACGGAATATCTTACTAATGTGACCTATTGATCGGCAAACTCAAGCAAACTTAAGCCTTACTTCAGCGTCAATCAAGCAATACATAAACGGAAGAAAAAATAGCAATTTTTGTAAAACTATGTTGATATATATACTCTAAAATTGGACTGTTCGGTAACAGTCCTGCATTACCTTGCACGTAATATGGAGGCATGCATCCTAAAAGTTTAGGAAAATATTTTTTCCAATGTAATTCTACTTGTGCTGCTTTACTTGCTTTTTTTAGCAGGAACAGGCTTCCTCAACATTTACAAATTAAGTTGACCCAGGACCTCCAGCTCTCACTTTTCGGAACTTTTCGTTACGCTTAAAAATCTGGTATTTCTAAATAACGTAATAGTACTTTACAAATCGCCATATGCCCTATTTTGAAAAACGACCATTGCTTTATTGCTGCAAGACTTTGGAGGCTGCAGCTTGGGCTGTGTTTGCGTAACAGTTCCTTGTAAAATGTTTCAGATTTCATGAGCTAGAGCACCTACTGCATGAGCACAGTGAATCACCATAGCAGTGGCAGTGGCAGTTATTCACTCCATGCATTTGGCAGTGATTTTCATTTCACGTGCTCGACCCATGATCACTACTCACAAACTATCGAATTTCCCCCTTGCAGTCCAGTGATCTCTACATGCTGACCTCATCATGTGGGCGGGGCAAGAACGATGAGTTTTACTCATAAGACATTTATAATCTCTGTCGGACTCTCGTATTTTTCAGAAGAAGGAGATGCAACCGCTCGTTCGTTCGTTCGTTCTTCCTCTTCTTCTGCTATTCAATTTCTTTCTGGGACTCGCACCTTCGATTATATTGGCAATTTACTATTTCCATTATGAATAAAATTCACTTTCACGTGCACATAGTTAACAACGGTCACCAGGGCGTTGGGTCGACATGCGATCGTCACTTTACGTCGGCATCGGCCACGAAAGAGTAAGAGCCCGTATAAGTGCAGCACTGGATTCGCTAGCCTTATAGTCACTGCTTGGCTGTTGCTAGCACCCGTTAGTGTAGACCCTTAGAAAAGGTGGCTGTTATTCCACTTGTGGGACACTGTTCATAGGGGAATGCTCAGATGAGGAGAGGGGCGTTGGCGCATTGAATACAGAAACGTTACATATATAGATATACCTATATATAGGGGCAAGCGGTTGGGCTTTAAAGATTATTCAGCGGACAGAAATGCTACGTTCCTGTGGAAACTTGAGGGTAATTCAAGTGTTTAAAGTTGTCATAGCACCTTTATATGCCCCGCATGAAGAAATTTGATTCTAGTATGGCGAGCGCTGCTGACAAAATGCCGCAATTTGCGAAAGACTAGTAAAACCTCGCAAAACAACATCAAATAGGGCTGCAATACTGATTAATGTGCAGTCTTATCTCAAGTTCTTTAAGTCACGCCAGGCTGCCGGTTGGATAATGAGCCTCTTTTTGACCGCTTATAAAATATTAACTCTGAAAAAATGGCTACTTAAATAGTATGGATTTTAGGAGTGATTTTGGCTGCCTTTATACATTTAAACATAGTTTATTGAAAACATGCACGAAAATATTATTTCTTGTATTCGTTTGGTAGCAAATTACCCCTCTTTAAATTTTATACTCAAAGAAAGGGTATACTTTGGTTTTAAAAAAGTTTGAAATTTACCGACTGCTACATCTGAATTCAGGGTTTCCAAACAGCATGCTGTGTGCATTGTGTTTAACGAGGAAAAGGTTTTTGTCTACGGTTTTAGAAGGAGATGAAATAGTTTTCATAAAATTTTGCAATAGATTTGGGTCATGCCGTATAAACTGTAGGCAAAATTAATAAATTTACGGATACGATGTTTTATGCGTGAACATATCACAGTCGTAAAAAATCTCAGAATCAGACATTTTTCTAAAACCGAGCGAAATCCTTTTTTTAAGTATAAAAATTAAAAAAAGGCATAATTTCCTACCAAACGAATGTAAGAACAAATATTTTCTTGCATGTCTCCTATAAAATATATGTGAATTTATAAAGACAATCAAAATCCATGGAAAAAATACATATTATTTAAGTAGCCAATTTTTTACAGAATCTGCCTTTTGTAAGCAGGTAGAAAGAAGCCCGACAAACAGCCGGCATCGTGGCGTGACTGAAAATACTTGACATTACACAGCAAGCTAATCTGTTTGGCAACAATGCTTAATGTCTTTTTTGCGAGTGATTACCAACCTTTCGCAAATTGGGACACTTTGCTCGCAGCCCTCGTCATATTGTATTTGTGTGCCTATTTCCTTCGGAGGTAATGACAGAAATCATGACAAAGCACCTTTATGCTTAAAAGGGTAGATTTTATACGACAAAGACGTCTAGTTTACAAATTAACGAGGCCAGGTTAAAAACATAGTTGAGAATTAAGCCAACATGAGCTAATAAACCCAAGCATACTTCTGATATTGAAACAAAACAGAAGCACGCCGGCCTTATCTTAAAAAATCAAAAGACTGAGCTTTAGAAGAAAATCGGAATGGGAGGCAGACGATAAAACATGATTTATCCTGCAAAATGAAAACCGAAAAAATGCAATTCTCTCAGCAGTCAGAGGTACAATTAGTAAAACTTTGAGGTAGCTGGGGATGGTTGAAACTTTAAAAGTATTAATTACCTGCCGTTACCGGAGCCGGAAGGATACGCGTATGTTAAGTTTTATAAAGTACCATAATTGGCAACTAACAGGTTTTTAAGCAGCTTCTCTATCTCGTTAAACGTTATGCAAAATCTAAAACGCGTATTCTGTGAAAATGGATTACATTGGCAGGCTGTCGATTATCGTGCGGAATAACCCAAAAGTAGATGAGAGGAAGACAACTTGATCGCTCGGACAATACTTTCATTCGCCGGACGTTTCGAGACCCGTCGCGGATTTGACATCAGAGACATAGTAAGATAGCAGTAGCAGATATGGGTAGTGTACGCACAGGAGTTGGCAGTATTTATAGGATACAGTCATTACTGAAAACATACAACGAAAATTAACGTTAATTGCCTTCTTGCGTGTGGATAGTTTGCTGGACGGCATGCGGGCTCTGGCCCGTTGGACTTTCATCACGTGCGGTGGACTCGAGCGTGAGGATTGCTTGGCCATCTGGCTCTCCCGTGTTGGCGTAGGCTGACGCGTTGGCCTTTTCGTTCCCTAAGTGGCGACTTGTTTTGGCCAAATTGAGTCTCAGCACCGAATATGGATTGGGCAACTCGTTGCACTTTTTGATGGATTGGGAGCCCGTGAACCATGACTCCGTAGCGACCACTAATTCTTAGCCATGCTTTCCTCGGACACCACGGGGAAAAGCCTTTCAAGGTCACTCCCTGTCTGGCTCACGAACTCCGGCCCACTCAAGGTCGGGACTTGTCTGGCCTCACTAGCCAATCACTTCTCAAGGCGAGACCAGTGCACAATATGCGGGGGAGTTGTTTACGCCCAGTCACTCCCGGACCCGACAATCTACTGTTCGGTTGCGGACCTCCAGAGCCGGTAATCTACTTGCAGGACTGCGCCTCTGGACTCCGGCCCATTCCTGGCTGGACTGCCCTTGTCTGGGAGTCACTAACATAGTTCTCATATTCTACTCCTTTTAACCTTGTTAAATGATTTAAAACAATCTGGCCTTTCACGCCTTATCATATTCACTAGCTCATATTCATTGGGATACGTTCAATCGCCTATTATCTGGCCGGACAACATTGTTGACCCCTACGTTCACTATACCCCACAACTCAAGTAATTCTCGGCTCACCCGAATGTCATCTCTTGCAAGAAATTCGGCTTCATCAGATTTATGTGTTGCCGGGTTTCGTGGAATAAGCCGCAATTTGAGAATTGACATCATTTCGCCGCACTGCTGCCGCATGTGCGGCAATTCGCGTCTAGAAAAGTCTGTCAGTTTCTCCGACATAGCTGCTATGTTCGCAACTGCACTAGGATCTGTAGACGACTCCAGATGGTTCTTGCCGTGGCAACGGATCCTTAGGTCTCCTTATCTGACGCCTTATGGTTGAAAGTTCAGCAGGTCAGAGCCCGCATGCCGTTCAAAAAACTATCAACACGCCAGAAGGCAATTAGCGTTAATTGTCGTTGTATGTTGGCAGTAATGACTGTATCCTATAAATACTGCAAACTCCTGTACATATGATACCCTTACCTGCTACTGCTATCTAACTATGTCTCTGATGACAAATCCGCAATGGATCTTGGAACGTAATTTGAGTAAAAGTGTTATCCCACCGATCGAGTCGTCTTCTTCTCAATTACTTCCTGGGACTCGCATGTTTGCTTCTACTTGCAACCCAAAAGTATTGAAGCAATCTCAGGATGCAGGCTGTCCGCAAAATTTGCCCTGGGAAAAGATGAATTACAGATGAAATGTAATTCATTTTGCATTAAGTTTTGCTGTCATCATAAATTAAATGATATTTTTAAAACATATTGAAACTATTGCTTTTTTGTAATCAGCTAGCAAAATAACTCTCCTTTATACTTGCAAAAGTTTATTATCTGGTCGAGAAAATGGTTTTAGTTGTAAAAATATGGTAGACCATAAAATTTCCATTCCTGCGGTACTCAGTAAGTTCTGTCCCTTTTCATGAGTGGTTGTAGGATAGCAAGAGCGATTGCCTATTCCGTTTTGAGAAAGTTTGGTAGTTATTAATAAGTTAAACTCTGCAGTCGACAGTGCGATGGGCAGCTCACCACTTCCACCAAATAGACTGTCACAGAGACTGCTTTGACATCTAGCTATTCGCTATTCTTCATAGGAAGAAAAAATAACGTTGGTAAACCGTTATTGTTCAGGCTCGGCACGCCCAGATGCGAGGAAAAGAGCAACAAAAAACGATTTGTCTGTCAGCACGTGTGGAATATGTTATACTTCAGATGGAATATTTGCCTCAAGGCTTAAAGCTCCACCCCCAACCACTTTGTTACTTTGACAGCGGTTGACCGACATTTTCTGCCAGGAACATAGTTGCACATTTTAATGTCTGAGCTGATGAGACGTTTCGTTACAGGAGGTGTCTCTCCTCCCCCCCGCGACATCGCTTAGAGCGCTGTACATGCACACATATATTTATATATAATAGGAAACTGAAACAGACTATTTGCAACTCACAATAATGAGGAAAGTTTGTCCTGCCTCCGTTCCCCCTTCAAAGCTAAGTGTAGGTTGCATTTTTATCTCCATTCTTAACTGTATTTATCCGTGGCAAATTCAAAAAAAGTGTTTTGCTTTCATGACGTAGAATTATGCAAATGGTCTATTAAACCATGGTTTATGAGGATTGCTTAAAAATATCAAACGTGATCCTCATGTACGAAAAAGGGCTTTAGAATTTCAATCACACCTGAATCACTTTCTAGGATAAAAGAGGATGATTATATTTGCAGATTGACAATGGTCACCCAGGAGCTGATAGGTGTGGACCTCAACTGTCATGATGATGATGTTGATAATCTTTGATCAAAAATGCCCATAGAAAAATTCGGTTTGATCTCACAAATTTATCTGTCTACTTAACCTCAAGTTAGATGGATAGTTTTTGATGGTCTTAATAACTAACTCTCTCGAGGACGCAAACCACAGCCCAAATAGTTCCAGCAAGGTGCACGTAGATGCAATCTTTTTGAAATTCAACTTATGTGAGACTACTGTTGATTACTCGTGGAAAATTGGGCACCCAAATGCTTTCTTTATTACATAGGGCACGAACCCTTGAAATGAGCACTTGCTTATCGCCAATTTCTGACTGATTCGTCTCAATCGGTTTATTTTTGGTAGGGACATGCAGTTTGATGTACAGAAGGAGATTTAACCGAGACAATATACATATATAAATAGTAATCCAGCCCAAAATCATCAGAAATGCTGAAGGTAATATTACCTCAGTTAGAAATAGCCATATTCCGAAAAATTCGGAACTGCAGACAGCTTGAATATTTGTATCAAATTAGTAAAGTCTTGGAAACAATAACGAGCGTAATGATGTTCAAAAACAAACATACACAGTATTTGCGTTATTTTCTGAAATTGTAAAGCGTGATTTTGACTCAAAATATGGCTTAAGAAACGTTAAAATATTACTTATTATACAACGGAATCTTGAAACATTTCCGTGCGGATGGGTGCTAACTTTTGAACAATCTTAATTCCGATCGCTATCAGAAACAACAGTCAATATCAGTGACCACTTAATTAGTATGAATTCTCCGAATTAGTTTTGGATTCCCTTATAAACTCAAGTATAAATGATTAAAAATACATTGAAAAAGTTTTTTATTGACAATTGATTGCAACTTTCGTCGTTTTCAAGAATAGGATACTCAATGAAAGGATCATTTTGAATTTAAAAGTCCCTTTTATGATTTTTTGGTTCAGAATAGAAAAAGTTCTCTCATAGAACACTTTTTTTGCCTATGCTATAATGCTTCTTTGAAATTATACAACCTAGTACACGCCTACTGAATACTTTTTTGTCCTATAGGCTATTTGCTATGATTATCCTTGCACAAATAATGGGCAAGTTGTAATTTCCCTGCTAGCACAATCCCCGGACTGGACGGGGGGTGCCAACCGGGGGAATCGGGGGGAATACGGCGGCATACGGGGGAATGCGGGGATGAAAAAAAATTGATTAACGAATTACCTTAACAGGGCTCATTTTTCTAGATCTACTTTTTATCAACAAATTATGAATGACATTATCCGCTAACAAAACAGTCAGTTTGGGGTCTAAAAGTGAGAAAAAGGGGGCGGTGGGGGGGGTGGAGGGGCAATGGGTTGAAATCCCCACCATGAGCCCCGCCCGGATTCTCCGTTCAATCCGGGGATTTCCCCGTCCAGTCCCACCGGTTTGGACGGGGCTCAGGACGGGGATGTCAACCCGTCCCCCCACCACCTGAAAAAATGCTTTCGCTGCGGGATGCCCCCTTGTTTTCATTTTTCAGACCCCAAGTTTACTTTTTTATTAGAGAATAACGGGATTAATAATATATTGATAAACATTTTGAAATTGAAAAATGGGTTCTGTAGAAATAACTTATTAATCAAAATTTTTCATCATCGGACTCCTCCGTATTCCTCCGAATTACCTTGTCAAGAGCACGGGAGAATCTGGGGATTGTGCTAGCAGGGTTGGAGAACCTGAATGCAATTGCAACAGTTATTGTGGTTTATCCTTATTTGGTAATTTAAAGCAGTGTTTTCCAGGTACGAACTTAAAGCAATAGTGTGCAGAAGTATTTGTTTGTTCAATCAAATTTTGACACAACTTTTTAACTGCTTTGCGTGAGATAATTAATGAATGTACTACGGAGCAGTTTGATTTTGCACAGAATCAATAAATAACAGTAAAGTTATTGCTCAACACGGCGCATAGTCAATAACACTGTTGTCTCTAAACTTAAGATACAGGAAGAAGAAGTGTGAAATTGAATTTAAAAAAAACAAACGTTTGGTTAAATTTAGGTCTACGATTACTAGAGCAATTGACGCTAAGTCACATGATCTAGCCATTTGTTTAGGTCGGATTTTTTCGCCGTATATGAAAACATCGCTCTGTAAGAATGAATATTTACCTCGTAAGAAGTCATTCTACTTATCCTCAATGGACTTAGAAATAAAAATTTTTTAAAATTAATTGCTTAAAACCATACTTGTTTGGTAGAAACGTACTCTCTTCAAAATGACGGTGTAGCTGCCATTTTTTAAGAGCTCATATATACGAGAATTTTAAGACAGTGAAATTGAATTTCATGAAGCATTGCTGCTGTTCATTTATCAGTGCTACCCCTAAAGTATACACTAGAATATCTATCGTCCTTATGACCTATATTTTTCTTGCACTGAACATAAACTCCAAGGCTTAATTTCCATAAGGTTGTCCATCGAGATGATGTTCAATAAGAAATTGGAATGAAGATATCAGAGGTTTTAGTAAGCAAGGCACTTATCTCCCTTTGAATAACAGTCAGCATTCTAATGACCTTGGATTCCACCAAATTCGAGCAATTCCTTGAAAGTTTAATCAACAATCAATCTTCGACAGCGATTGCTCAAGATGATGGGCCCTGTTACACGTGTTTATCAAGGAGTTCAAGGAGTTTTGAAAGCTGACTGAGGCCCTAAGACAGTAATTAATATAGGGGAGCCGCAAGAAGAAGAATCGCTGTTGAATTTCAACTGAAACTGGCAAATTTAGTGTGTATTAAGTTAGTTTGAACCATAATTTGTCCGAGAAAAGTCACCTGTCGGAAAAAAATTAGTCTACTTAGTTAAGTGAGTAGCGTTCTACCTGAACAGAGCTGAGGATCTAACTTTCAATTGTCATCGTACATGGGTTTGGTCACTTTGCCTTCAGAGTCACTGGGATCCATTAGGGCCTCCGGTTAAGGCTTAGAACTCTCACTTTTCTCTCCGCTGAGGCCACTGTGTTCAAAGAGGAACTGAATAATGTGAATACTGATAATATCCTATCTTATTATTGAATAAATTTCTTTATCGTCAATTGAAATTCCTTATGACACAGGATATTTCAAATCGTTGTGCTTGTTGTGTCTCCTGCAGTTAGTGAGAGAAAAATCGTGTTAAAAGCTAACTGCATGTCACACGGGCCTTTTGCAAGTGCAACTGATAGTCTTTAGGTTAAAAGCCTATACGACATTTGGGCTGATTACAAATATCCCGCCTCTACCAAAATCTTGGTGACGACCGAATATTCAAGTCCTTCGTTGTATAACTCTAGTAAACTTAATTGTTTGATTTAGATGAGCCATGTCTATTAGGCGGCTCGAGCCTTGGACGGTGCACCACCCAGGGTTGGGTATGACTAGCTGATGACGGCTAATAAACCAGAAATGACAATTACAGTCTCCCCTCTATTCTGTCAATCCACTGTGCGGATGCTGGTGGGACTTTAGAGTGAATTTTAACGCAGACCGGGACGAATAAGTCCCACAACTTTCCAATGAGCGCCAACACAGCCATGCTAGTTATCTGACCAAGCTCAAGCATGTGATTAAAGGTTATGCTTAAGGTTCAGTTAGGTTTAATATTTGAGGTCGGAAACATTTTAGATTTGAGTTTAAGTCGTTGATTAACCTTCACCGACCGCTAATTGATGTCACTTAACCCACTCTGCCTTGTGTCGCATTCCTCGCACCCTGAGAGCAGCTGAGGCGATTAGTAGTTTAGGCAACGACTATTTCTGGCAATGGGTGACTGAAATGGTCATGTATGGCTAATAAGGCATCGTCAGCCAGTCACCCAACCCCAAGTGGTGCACCACCCGAGGCTCGAATTCGCGACCTTTTGATCAGAAGTCTACCTCTCTAACCATTGAGCCACGAACTTCTTTTCTTGCCGGTTTAGGTCGGGAGATATTGGCAGCAGTTAATGAACGTTTACCGACCGCTAACGGATCGCATGTGTCCCGCTCTGCCTTGTTTTGCATATGCTAACATATTTTAATCATTTTTCGACAGGTTCTATGTCTATGGATGACACTGCTCGCGATCGGATCCTGTCAAGACTTCAATGTCACAGGAGGAGGAAACATTCAGATAGCTGAATCGGCCTCTAGCAGCAGTATATTTCCGGTTGGTGATTGAGTTATTTCGTGAGAAGTTTATAAACAGGTCATCTATTCTTTCCTCCTACCCCTCGACTTTTAACTTGTCTAGACCTAAATTCTGACTTTAAGCAAAAAACCTTAGTCTACCTCTAACCTTCGTGAGTAATGCAATCATCATGGCAACCATAATGCCAACTCTAATAATAAATAATTCATGTTAACCCTTATCATGTTTTAGGTGGTGTCATATGAACCCTACTGATGCTACCTTCTAGTAAGTAATTAGTACCAAGGCCGATCTAGTTTTACCTTCGTTAATGGGCAGTAAAAAATTGCTATCTGAACTCATTCTTCCCGCTCTGTTTTGGGGATCACTCGCTAGTCGCGACAGCAGCCTCACAGTGGCTAGCATTGTTCCATTTTTAGAGCATTTAACTTCTGAGCGAAAGGTCGCAAGTTCAAGCCTCAGGTGGTGCACCACGCCGGCTTGGGTATGAGTGGCTGATGATGGCTAGTAAAACAGAAATCGCTATTACAGACTCTTTTGCCTTTACCGGCCCTACTACCTGCCTGAGGCTATTTGCTGCTACGGCTACTATCAGGGCCTGAAAAACGGAACCCAAGGCAGAGCGGGACAAGTGAGTTTCGTCGGGGGGTGGTGAACTACGAGTGCTTAGCAAATTCCTATTTCAACGCTCTCTCTCTCTGAAGAATCGCCGCTCATGTTCAATTCAGTTCAGTTTTATTAGAGAAATAAAGGTAAATACCTTTAAATTCCCCTCTATGTACAAAGCTTATGATGCAGAACATGTGGCGTTGCCAGCAATGGAACTGCATCATGGGGGCGGACTGTAAAAAAACTCATTAGGCATCATTCATAAGTTTAGTTTTGAATGCCATTTGTGGGATTTTAAGGAGAAAAACTGTCACCTGTGGGGGGGGAGGCGAAGGGAATATGTTTATCGGATGTCCTGCTGCTGAAAGTGTTTGGATAATGTCAGGAGGAGGCCATCGCGGTTGTTCAATATCCTAATGGTCACACGAGGAGAAGATCGCAGTGGTCACGAGAACATCACCGAGTGTCGGAGATGCGCCCATCGTACGCCCTTGCTGGTTACTGGGTATGCCGACCAGATGATGAAAGACGGGAGTCCACCACGGGAGTCCGCCACAATCATCGAAAGTTATTCTTAACAAATATATTGCTGAAAAGTAGTGAGCAGTAAGTTTTTTAAATGTAATTTTATCAGAGAAGTCTAGTGGAAAATCTTACTTGCTGGCGGGTGGTAATGTAATAAGTCATTACAGAGAATGTCTTCTTCGATGCAGGTCCACCTGCATCTTAAACGTGTTCGCAGATGGCGACATGACAAGGTATGCGGGTAGAGCATTCCATGCCTGGATGACCCTCATAGAGAAGAAGAATTTTCTTGTGTTCAGTCTTGCCCCGGTCACACGTAGTTTGAGAGGAGTTCCGCGCAATCTAGTAGTAGTGGCCAGCTCAAAGAAATCGTTGGATGCTAGGCAAAAATTCTGACCCAGCAGCATACAAAATGCCTGTATTAGGTCACCACGCAGCTGTCTGCAATCCAGAGGAAATAAGTCAAGATTTGTCAGTCGCGTCTCATAAGGAAGGTACGCTTGGCCTCGCACTAACTTAGTTGCCCGTCGTTGTACCATTTCAAGGGTTTTCTTATCTTTGACTGTCCAAGGTGTCCAGGCTTGGATGGCAAATTCCAGTTGGAGTTGCACAAACGTGCCAAAGACCTTGCCAAGACAACTTTATCAAACTTAGCAAAGACGCGCTTGATTAGATACAAGCTCGACATTGCGGATTTGGCCACTTTCAGGCAGTGGAGTAATGGCTTAATTGAAGGCATGAACCACACCCCCAGATACTTCTGGTTCTGTACTTCTGGAAGCGGTGTGTTATTTAGGTTGTTAAACCTCCGATACGAAGAGTAAGTACTACAAAAGCGCATAATGTTGCATTTTACGACATTAAATGGCAGAAGCCACTCATTTGACCATTGCTCGAGTCGTCGCAAATCTGCCTGCAGATTCGCTTCGTCGTCTTCGCTACGAATGACCTTCCAGAGTTTTAAATCGTCGGCGAACATTGCGGTTTCGCAGTCTAATCCACTTATGCAGTCGTCGATATATATAAGGAAAAGGATAGGACCCAGAACAGAACCCTTGGGGACCCCACTATCAACTGCCACCTCCGCCGATCGCTTATCACCAATACATACGGTTTGAGTTCGGCCAGTCAGAAATTTTTCGATCCATCGCAAAATGTTGCCTGTTACCCTTATACGTCTAAGCTTGTTTAGGAGACCTTGATGCGGCACAGTGTCAAATGCCTTCTTGAAATCTATGAAGACTGCGTGCACCTTATTTCCTTGATCGAGTGCTCTGCTCCATTGCTCTATACAGTAGAGCAAATTTGTCAAGCAGGACCGTCCTCTACAAAATCCGTGCTGTTTGTCAGAAAGAAGTCAATGAAACTCTAAGAATTGCATCAACTCTATTTTTATAATTCGCTCCATGATCTTGCAGCATATGGAAGTAAGGCTTATCGGCCTGTAGTTGTTTGCGGACGCCCGACTCCCGCTTTTGTGTATGGGTGAGATTCACGCTGTCTTCCAGTGGGATGGCAGTTGGCCTGTGTTTAGGGAAGCCCGAAAGAGTTACTGCAGGGGTTCTGCTAACTCCACGGCTAGCGCTTTCAACAGCTTTGCAGGTATGCCGTCCGGACATGGCGACTTCGGGTTTTTGAGCTTAAAAAGTTCATGCAGAACAGTAACTTCCGTAATCTCAACTAAGTCAATGGTTGGAATCTAATCTGTACTGAAATTGGTAACGGTTAACTCGATCTCCGTCGTAAAAACCGACTGAAAGAACCCGGATAGATGCAAAGCCTCTGCTTTGTTCTCGCAAATTTCGGCGCCGTCATCCGTTTTTAACAACAATATGGGGTCTCTATTCCGGGTAGATCGCCTAATAAAGACCTTCGGATTTCCTACTGCACGGTTCATTAGGTCACTCTCGAAGCTTTGGCGGGTTTTCAGTACAAGGCCCTTAACTCTATTTCTCTGCAATTTGTACTTGTTGTGTGACTCGGTGGTCTTCTCTCTCCGATACGTTTGAACCAGCTTTCTTTTACGATTTACCTCCCTCTTCAGTGTTTTTATTAGCCCATGGGGCCTATTTGTAGCTTTCGTTTTCGAAATGTGGCAGAAACCAGTGATTAATCCGTGTAATACGGCCTTAAACACCGACAAATTCGCGTGGACACACCCAATGAGTGTCTCATTCCAGTCTAACCTGCGCACTTTGGTTCTCATTTGATTAAAGTTCCCGCGCCATATGTTGTGTCTAACGGTCGCGCTACGATCAGTTACAGAGAAGATTGAATGCTCCCTCTGCAGTTCTAAATGGTTGTTTTTGCCTAGAGGAGGTAAACAATTTGCGACGTCTACACTGTCAGGAGCTTTTGACAGTACAAACTCTAGGCAGTTGCCCTTCACGGTTGTTTTTTTTCCTCTAAAAGAAGTTACACCTGACAGGAGACGCCAAACCAAACCCCGGGCTATCAGTTGTCTGTCCAATTTTGGTCAAATTAAAGGAAACATTCAACTGTACACTTTGGGTCCACGGAACAGAGGAGGCGACTGGCACGATAGCGGTTGAGGAGCAGACTGTGCTGCCATTCAGTTGGTCGCAAAATATTGGCGTAAGTTTGTCAGCTATTCCGATTATTTACTAATTTTTAAGCGTGATTTTTTGTTCTGGTGGGAGAATCATTCATCGATTAGAAACAAGGGGTATGCTAGCTCCAGAAGTTCGTCTTGCGCTCTTGCACAGACAACCACCCACAGAACAGTAATGGGTGTCCAAACTGGCAGACACATTCAGTCAGTAGATCTGGAATAAATTACAGAAGCATTTAAAACTCTTATAGAAACCATGCACATATAGATATATATCTACGCAGATGTATATATATATATATATATCCCGATCATCATTCCCCAAAGAAGGCAAAGGAGAAAACAAGGCGCTGTCGTGGACCACACTGTAATTGTGCTGACGTT